>CM040749.1:33613986-34059041 GCA_022829145.1 Albula goreensis
TGTAATACTCTAGCGAACTCTACTGACATAGATGCGTATTGTCCAGGGAAAATCACATCATGCGCACAAAAGATTGCGTATATACGCTACAATATGCATCAAATGAGAGCAACACGGAGAGAATGTGAAGACAGAACTACAGAATGACCCATTCAGGACGATTGAGGAGAATACCACGACTCATAATTCCGAAAATGTATCGTAACAAAAAGCGAGTCGCAAATTAAAAATACATACATGTAAGTTAAATAATATGGAATGCATTTCCATTTTCAAATGTACGCTTTGTATAACCCAATCGTTCCTTCTTCTTCTCTTGTTCAGGTGCACCGGATAAAACACGGGGTTATTAGTTTACAGACACTGGCAAGTGTTAGTGTTACAGGGCGGAAGCACTCTGTGAAAAACGTAACCTCAGAATCAGAGAGGCATTCGAGGTCCAGTGCGGTCAGAACTCCATGTCCGCTTCTGACGGGTATCCAGATATATCTATTACTCTAATTTTCTTTTACTAAAGTTAAAAATATACACACGCAAATGCACTATTGGGTCAACGTTTGACATTCAAAAAGTGGAAAGCACTTCATTGACTTTTAATTGTTGCTGTGATGTAGGAGTGCAATTTCGTGGGCAGGACATACCTAACAGGTTTATAATCGATAAGAGGAAACAGGCGAAATACACCATGCATCTATGAAACGCGGCAGAGTATATTTCCAGAAACGATGGTGCACAGACCATAGTGGGTTAACTTTGTCGTTCGGTAGTAAAACTTTAACCCGGGGTCCTTGGCTTCAGTTCGCTTGCTATCATTTCGTGTTCTTTCTCTTAAATGATCCCAGCTGAATAAAGCGGTTTGAGTTTGATTTACATATTTTTTAAAAAATAAGCTTAAACTTTGTATGTACACTGTCTAATCATACAATGATAATATATATACAAACGCAGTAATGCTGATTACTACTGCAGTTAACATCACAGTCAACACGGAAGTACTGAAGCGTTTACAGAAAACGCAAAAAAGGTAGTATACACACAAAAAAATCAAAATATTAGTGTCTATGACAAAGATGTCACAGACTGCAGCCAGGACCCACACGCTGTAACAAAATACGATGTCAACAATCATGACAGCTGAACGTCTCAGTCATCGCTTCACTGCAGTGCTTGTTCTCTGTGCAATATAGAAACCAACATGCGCTCCTCGCGAAAATCTTACCTTATATCGCGTCTTAAGGGGTTAAATAATAAAGGCATATATCGTGCTCACCTGGTGACTGATGAAAGAGGCTAAGTGGTGTAGCCAGCGTTAAGACAGCTTGGAGTTAATGAAATATCTCCAAATGGAAGTCAGAAGTGCGTGCAGAGATAAGCCTGATGTGCTTTATATACCTCGTAAGCAAGTGCTCCTCTTCTGATATTGTCCAAGTGCGTTTGCATAGCTGCCGAAGTGGCTCGGCTCTTTCTCTCCCGCTAACATTGCACGGTGTTTGTTTTCCCCAGCTATGACGTGAGACAAAATATTGGCCATATGTTCATCGGCAATAAATTGGTCATAAGAGCAAACACGAGCCCTCTGGACGGTGCTTTTAGCTGATTCGACGCAACTTTCTTATTCGGTTTTCTGCGGTTTTTGGTGGGCTTTTTTATATTCTTTGATAAAAATCGTTATCTAGGTGTGCATTATTTTCATTTGTGATACTTGTGGTAAAAGTAAACCGAAAGACAGCCCCTGAGGCAGTAGTGAATAAAACAGAGGCTCTAGTTTGATTGTTATCGTTCACGGCTCTCCCTGGAGAAGGATCTTACTAATAAATCCTTTGGTAACTAAGGGGAGTCCAGGCAAATGTAGCAGATGTGGCATGTTATTTATGTGCGATATTCCCCGTTTACACAAGATACACTGATGTAACAGTCGGCGACTAAAGTTGCAGCTATTCATATCTCGTTGGATTATTCTCTGCTTTTAACATTTCTACAATCATTTAATACTACTTTTTGATGGCCTACATTAATGTAGGTTAACTACCAACTTTCTATTTCTCGTGTATTCCACTATTCATGTAACAACAGATAAAGCATAACTCAAATGTAATTGAATTGTAATAACTAATCTATATCTTTAAAATTGGTACCAATAAACGCAATTATATAGCTAATAAATATCATCATTATTATTATTAATAATGATAATAATAATAACAACAACAATCTTTGCGTGACCTTAATCTTTGCGGATATTGAGGCATCCTAATAGACCCCAAATAGACTGATGGAACCATAGGTAGTGGTTAGTGGACCCACCCAATGCATTGATTATGTACACAAAGGCTCCGCGCATAATGACGCGCATCCTCCCGAAACAGCACTTTTCCTTCCATTGTTAATCAATGTGTAACTTCGCTCAGTTCCAGTGTGCATTATTTCCAGCGGCAATCAAAGGCGCAAACGCAATACAGAATCGAAATTTACAAGCCGAAAATCATATAATAATATACAAAGTCGGCCAGATCTCACTCACTGTCATCAGCTACAACTTAAGAGCTCTTATAAACCCAAAATGTAATGCATAGATTCTTGTGCCATGTTTCCGGACATAAAAATGAATTTTCACTTTGTTTTGCAAGTTACAAATATACAAATAAAAACCATTTTGTTTGATGAGTGGCTTTTCTTTTCAGGTTCATTATCACAATATGATCTTTATGATACATCAAACATTGTACATCTTTATTTTTACGGTGAAAAATTACGGCCTAAGTACGTCCGCGAATCTACTGAAATTCATTGTCGTTAAGGAAAATCATTCCCAATGAACACACAATCATCTGCATGTTGGATTTTGAGTTTGACATGTAACTTGATTAAAATTACAATAAAATTCTACAACTTTCTTGGTTTAGTTTACACATCAAAACTTGCACTCTTCTACAAGTTCATCTCAGATACAACCCTGCTTCTACTCTGAGCCCTTAACTATCAGCACTTAAGCATTTTAATCAATACATTACCTGAACAGCAAAAGATCATCAGATTAGGATTACTGTTTATTGGGAATTCGAAATAATGAATAAATATTGAACTCCTTTACCTACAATTTATCTCGATGTTTATTCCCTGATTGTAATACACACCTATTCCAGGTTCTAAGATTAATCAAATTTAACATTCTGAGATTTGGTTATTTAATATCAACATTTCAGCTTAAATAACAAGACCCTTTACTTTAACAACCCAGTCAGTGGTTTCATAAATATAATAATAATAAATTAAATGTAAAATAAAGAAATAAACAACAAGAATAAGGAAAAAATAAGAATTTTGTCAACTTTCGACAACATGTATTCATGAAAATGTTACATTTGAGCACAGAACTTGTTTTCGGTATACTTCTATGCAGGCGGTCTCTCTCCTTTAGACTGGATTTTTAACAAATTCAGAAAAAACCTTTGCAACAGCACCCAATTACACTTCAAAACTCTTGCCCATAATGACTGACCCCCTCCTGGAAAACAGAAATGACAAACAACACTAGTGATTATGCTTCTGTTTATTTCATTTTTTTTTTTAATGGTGAGAAGAAGCTCGGAGGAAAATCACTGCAGAATGTAAGCTAATATGAAATAAATATACATCAGCTATGGTATTATGGCAGCTGTGGAAGGCCTGCTCAAATCAGAGCACAATGATTTTATTGTGGGCAGTTTGGAATCTTTGCATGATAATAATGGTGTTGCTGAGTACCGCAGGACTATCAATCAATATGGAATACATTACTGATAGTTTCGTGGACTGCCACTTTACTGATGAAAGACAGCGATAATGCCTTCCTCGCTTTCAATGCGTTCAAGAGTATCGGAGAGATTTAAGGGAATACAAATAAATAAAACAGGCTCGTCACCCCTTTTAGACTCTAACATTAACCCAAAGTAGTTTATTAGAGTTCCAATGTATTCACGTAGCCTTAGTGAGAGAAATACCTACCACTCACCCATTCTGCAAAAAAATCTCCTTGTGGGTGTTTGAATTTCATTACAGGTCTGTGACCATAGCTACCCCCCACATCACCAACCATACACACACCACACCACCCCTGAATAAGGATGTGTAAGACAGTGCTGTTGAAGCTGATTGGTCAAGCTATTATCAGTGCCGGCCTAAAGCCTGATGACTAAGACACTTAAGATATAGCCAGCGTACCGCTTAAAGACTCTGATGGGCACGCTGTTCTTAAATCAATCAGTTCAAGTTTTAATATATCTCCTACTCCAGAAGTGCCGCTCCTACTCCAGAAACACTGAGAGAGAAAGAGACAGCTTCTCCAAACACAAATGCTGGGGAGAGAGAGGGAGAAAAAGAGAGGGATTGTCATGGAAGATGCACTTGCAGAAAATGTTCAATTAACACAAGGGCACACTTGTGTGTTTTTTTTTTTCGGTATGAGCCAGGCAGAGTGGCCGGGCTCCCTGATCAGCGAGTTGTTAATACGCATCACTCTGGGATGTGCAGCAAGCGAGCGCTCTCAGCTGAAAGGCGCACTGAGTTTTTTTTCCTTTAACCAAACCTGCATTAAAGGCCTGCATTGACAGTGACTCTGTGTGCCAGGTTCCATCAATGGGGGCCTTTTTTACCCCAAATAAGAGCTACGAGAAAACATTCACTCACACACACACACACACACACACACACACAAGCACACACACATAAACACACACACATACGCACACACATAAACACACACATTCACACACATCCACACACATCCACACACATGTAAACACACAATCACACACGCGCACACACACATACACATTCACACCCATGCATAAACTTACACAAAGGCACAGTCAATCTCTCTTGTTCTCACACACATTCAAACACACACACATGTGTGCATACATATATTCACACATACACCCCCACCATCACCAGTGGCAAATTTCACTCTGTGGGAGAGGGTTGGTGCTGGTTAAGGGAATGAGGGGCGCTGTCGGTCAGCAGGAGGAGATGGCAGTGGTGCGGGACGGAGGTTGTGGCACCTTCCCAATGGCACCCATGGAGAGGGAGAGAGGGAGAGAGGGAGGCTGTAAGGGAGCAGATGAGTGGAGCATCTGTGCAGGACAGAGGGTCTGCAGCCTGCGCAGATGAGTGAACAGAGCTGGGCAGAAGCAGCCGATGGATCTGTGCAGATGGGAGGTCAAACTGCTAGATGGTTTTGCACAGGGAGGAGGACCATGAGGCAGCTAGATTTGTGCCTTGCTTTACACCAGGAAGGAACACATGTGTGCATAAGACATAAGACTAAGACTCCAAACCTCGACCACAAATCGAACAGCGGTTCCAACTCAAGCAAACTTCAAAAACAAACAGCAAACACAACACCAACCCAGACCCCAACACTAACTAACTCTAAGCCCTGCAAAAACTAACAACAACACAGACCCTAACCCCATCCACATCATCCCGACCTGAGCCCAAAACACATCCAAACAAGAATCACAACCATATCCCCGATCCCAGCAGAAGCCAATCTCAGGCCATACCCCCACACCAATCACAACCCCACACAACACCAACCCACATCTAAACACCAAACCTTAAGACAAACCCCATCCGCAACACACAGCACAGTATCTGCATTCAGCGTAACCAATAACACCCAGGAAATCACATGATTTTCAGGGCCATTACTGGAGGCGATTTCAACTGAATGCTAAATGCATGGGAAACAAGAAGGCTTGTAACGTACATCCATTTTGTTGTTACTTATGATTTTGGATGCCTCGAACATTCAGCTCTTTTGTCTGATCGACCATCAGTTCAAATGATGACATTTTATACAGTGTAGGAGAACAGATATGTCCCTGTTTTATTGAATTCATTCATGTAAAAATCTCCCAATGTGAATTTATTAGCTTAAATCTTAACATACCATTTAAAACTTCATTACATGACTGTATATCTTAAGTTCATGTCATTATCATACTTCTAATCATCTCTATCCATTAACTGAATTAAGTGATTATGGTAATGTATCTTCCAATACAATATTACATACAATAATTATTGTCCTTGTTATAATAATAATAATCACATACAATATATTTTAGTAAGGGGTACATGTCAAATTCTTCATGAAAATCAAAGGTGGTTACACTGTTCAATCTAGATCTTTGAGACTTTTCTCCCAGCAGAGTTAAATCAAGATCAGTTGAGCAATAACGGTTCCATGTCTTCATCACACTCTTATTATTAGTAAAAGTCATGTCCAGGGATCATTTTGTTTTACCGATATGTTGATGTACAATTTCTCTTTAGCGTGTAGGTGACATTGTGTGAAATATTTGTTATGAATCATTTCACTAGATGCTCCCATGTAAAAGTAGTTTTAGGGCTGCAACTGACAACTATTTTCATTATCAATTAATCTGCCGATTATTTTCTCGATTAATCGTGTGGTGTACAAAATATCAGAAAACAGTGAAAAATGCCCATTACAGTTTCCCACAGCACAAGGTGATGTCATTGAATGTCTTGTTTTGTCTGACCAACAGTCCAAAACCCCAAAATATTCAATTTACAAAAATGTAAGACAAAGAAAAGCAGCAAATTCTCAGATTTGAGAACATAGAACCACAACCATAGAATCACAAACGATTAATCGATTATCAAAATAGCTGGCGATTAATTTTTTTTCGATCGACTAATCGATTTATCCTTGCAGCTCTATAGTTCATACTGCTGTCATTATTGATTTGATGTTTACACTTCACCACCTGTTCACAAACTACGTTTAATTATGTGTTATAATTAGGTATTGAAATACTTCTTAAATGTGCTCAAGCTCTGCTAGAGTAATACAAAAATCTGACCTATTCATTTGACCACCATGACCTTTATAGAAGCATGTAAATTTCAAAGAAATGGTTGAACATGTGGAAAACTATTTGCCTTATAATGGCATACAGAGGAAGTTTGAGAGCATGGAGGACTCCAGAGTTTGTATCTATCAGTCTGGAAAGGGTTGGGGCTCCACCACAGAGTTCAATTGTCAAAATGGAGAAAGCTGGGGACAGCAGTGAATCTTTTCAGGACATTCTGTCCTCCTATCTCTCTAAGAGCAAGGCATACAAATTAGCAGAAAGTCACATATAACTCCACGACAGAATGGTGGGAGCTACAGGCTGCTTTTACCTTGCTTAACCTCAGTGTTGCTGACACCACTATGGGAGAGATGCTTAGTGGAAACAGGATTCATAGAGGAGATGACAGGTTTAAACCACTTCTCAATAAGAACATGAAGTCTTGCCTCAAATTTCCCAAAAACACCTTGGATGATCTTGGTACAGACACAATGTTCTATGGAGAGATGAGCCGTACAACATAACTCTTTTGAATGGTACGGGCTCTATTATGTTAAGTAAGAGACAGAGGTCATTAGTCTGTGAGCTAAAGCAACAGCCAGGTCACATTGCAAGACTATGATCCGAAAAATGCAAGCAAGTCTTCATTAGGGCAGATGAAGAATAAGCTCATTTAAGCTTTGGAATGGCCTTTGCTTAAATACAGGCCTAAGTCATACACCCCTCTGAGTTTGTGTGGCAGGATCTGGATTATGCTGCTCTAAGGCAGTTCTGTATGAAGGAGTGAGCCAAAAGTCCACCAAAGCACTATGCCAGACTCATCAATAACCACCGGAAAAGTCTGGCTGCACTCACTTCTGTTGAAGGTCACTTTTCCTACAGGGTTTACTAGGTGTTGCGCGACTTTCTACACAAAATGAATTAAAAAAGTATCAGTTTTGTGTTGGGATTCCCTTTTGTCTCATACAATAATTTGGCTGGAGCTCAGTTTCAGAAATCATGTCAGAAATATCAAAAGATGGAGGGCACCAGAGAGTGGGCCAATGCGTTTCCCATAGTACTGTACCTGAATACTATAGGTACCTGAACATGCTTCTGAAAATGCAAGGGAGCTTTGAAAGGCATTCTTGGAATCCTTCATACAATGAACCCCCTGTACATATTTCTAAATAGTTTCACAAAGTAAATTGATGCTTTGAGCGAATGAGATCTTCGCAAATTGTTATCAAATATAAGTAGGTTCAAAAATGCTGCACAGTTGCATTGTGCATTCAGCATCTGACCCTTTATAGGTGAGTGTGCAGTGAATCGTCTCTCAAAATGAAGAAGAGGAGGAGAGACAATCGCACGTGTACAGTGAGAGGGATTCTCCCTGGTCCGTCGTGGTGCAACAAAAAAGTCACTTTGTAACAATGAGACAAAGCGAGGGACATGGAAAGGAAATTCACTTTAGTGAATGGTGTCGGATTTAGTTCACACTCCATTCACAGTAAAACAAATATCCTTACCTATCAAGGACACATATGACCTTGAATGGAAGCACATACTTTGAGCCTTCATGGACAAAGAAATGTGAAACTATCACGCATACCGCTCGGAGAATACTGAGTCAAGCAAGTAATTCTCACAGTGGTCCACAAGACCAGAGAAAAAGAGGAATTTTGTGTTTACCCGACACAAAGGCCTATCCTGCCACCTCGTATGAAACAGGTAGCGGAAGGAATTCTTCCTTTTTTAAAATTACACAAACTAGAATCGTATCAAAGCTACAGAACTTTAACCTTGGGTAGTGAGAGTCATTGGGTTATACATTCATAATGTCTAGAAGGTGTACACCGTCTCTTGTATCAGTGAAGCCAATGAGTCTGCAAATGGTAGTTAATCAAAGGCCGAAGCCTCCGGTTCCACTAAGCATCATCCATCAGTCACACCTTTGTGGAGTGTAGGCACGGCTTTTTCCATTTTGAAAAGTGCATATTTCAAATACGTCTCAGGTTTGTCCTGTAATTAAGATACCTGGACCGGGAAAGGTATGTTGACATGGAGCTAACCAATTCCTCATGGTTTCTAAAGAACGATGGAATGGATTTTTCAAGTTATAAAGGTATACTGACTGACCCAACAGAGCAGGCCTCCAGAATCTCGGCAAAAGGATATAACAAACTCCAAACATGAAGCAAAGTGGATAGGAAGGGCTAGAAACTGAGAATTTTCAGTGAGGTTGCAGTGTGCTAAAATGTAAGTTCAAAAAAATCATATATATTACATAAATACACACAGAACTGTGAATGGACACACTTCTACAATACACAAAGGCATAACAATGAACAATGAAATTTCCAATTCCCAATATTTTATGTTAACTTTAGATATGTTTTATCAACAATTTATGAATGAGAATGTTCATTGAAACTTCATATGGATACTGTGTAATCCCGTTCACAGTTTTGTTATTCTATATTATACAACAGACCTTAAAGAATGTTGCAGTGGAGATGTAAAGTTATATGAACCAGATACATATGTTAGCCTCACCATTAAAAACATATGAGGAAACTCTGCCTCACTGTTTTCTGAAAAGTTTGCTGTCGAAGAGAAAAGAAGAGCTTCGCCTGCCCTAATCCTCCTCCGCCGACAGTTGCGCTGACCTGAAAACCCGATCTCCCCCAAAAGCCACGTTTTTCACCAGGGAAGATCCATCTCCCTCGTTTTTAGATGCGTCAGAAATCTGAAATGATTTCTTCACGGTCAGGAGAGGAGCAGAGGGACTTTGAGAGGCACGAGGTTCGGCGTACTTGCAGACTGGGGGTTTTAAGGCACCCTCCCCTCACGTGGGGGGAAGTGGGGCGGTGGGAGCTGTGTGATTGGAGCCTGAGGAGGTAGAGCTGGAGCCCAGATGGGGTTACGGATAAGGCGAAGCCACTCAAGGGCTCGGGACTATTTGTATTTGGGCCCATAAAGAGAGCCCGAAAGGAAATTCATTGTGGTCGGATATGAATTGCTGTGTTTTGGGAGGTTCAGCCTACACTTAAAAAAATGGCCTTCTGGTCCTCAGAGAAAACATACGTTTACACCAGGTAGGGAGGGCCCGTACAATGGGTAAGGAGTTATTACCTCTCACCTTGAACCAGACTGCTCTCACAAGAAGCAAGCATTACCCATCTGCACATTTTCTGAGGCTTATTCATTAACAATGTCTACAAAATAAAAGCGGGATGGGGGACAGGGGGTGTAAAAAGGGGGGGAACGTAATTTAAAATTTCAATGTGGGATCTACAGATGGTTAGGCAAAATATCTGGATAATTAAGTTGTAAATATACTCTTTATATGGAACATATAATGCCAATTAACGTGTTTTGTGAAGAGGTGAAAACTTCTCTCAAAAGCGGTCAAGAAGATGATTTTGAATGTTAGATGGAAGCCCATTAGAAGAGGGTAATCAAATGTGTTTTCTATTATCAGATATTGAAAGGATGCTTTCATAAGGTTATATCAATTGGATAAAAAAATACCAAGGGCAAATTAATGGCTAAGAACACATCCTAAATGGCCTTAATTAGCCATTTTCAACAAAGTAAAATGCGACACCATAATTAAGGGAAAAATCTTATCCAAATCAATCTTTAAAAGACCTAGCAAGGGCTTTCAGTGGAGCTGGACGACGCGTACTGTCCAGGTTGACAACAGCCTGAAGAGGCCACTTTGGCTGCTTGGCATGATTTTAGTGAGCCCCACCATCCACCACATGTGCGTTTCCCCATGTCTGGTTGTTTTTTTCAACTTTCGCATGCGGTGTTTTCTTGGAAACTCACGGGGGCGGAGAATGTCCAGTCCTGTCATTCATAAAGGCAAGCCTTCATCTGCCCACATCATACGTCATCAGACGTGGTTCCCAAACCCTGCGTGTGCCGTTTATCTCCTGTAACGAGGGCCTCCACGACCCATTAAAATCCTCTGCTGCCCACTGGAGTACCTGGCGTGCTGTCAAAATCTAGAATATCATCCTCTTCAGAGTCCCAAAGGACATAGGTGCACCAACCTGCAGTAGGTACAGCAACCTGTGCAGTGGGCCACAGGGCCACGTTGAAAATAATGTTTGTTGTTTGTTAATCCCATGGAAAAAAATAGATAACAGGTCCATAGCTCCCACAGCCAGCATGCCATTCAAAAGCAAAAAAGAAAAAAAAATCACACATCCTATTAGTGTGAGCATCTGTGCACATTTAATGTCTTGATATTCCAATGCTTCCCGAAACCAGAGAGCTGATGGATTGTCTCGGGCTGTATGAGAGTCTATGCCCTTACCATAGTCTACGTTTGGTTAAGAACAGTCCTATTAAAACAGCGAGGAGGCGAGTGATTCAGCGGGCCAACTCAAAGCAAACATGGCTGCAAGTCGAGGCACCTCAAATGTAGGGGAATGGTGATAGCTCCGAGATGGCACTGTGGAGGACGAGGGACTGGATGGTGCACGAGTGTGTGTGTGTGTGTGGTGGGGGTGGTTCAAAAGAACCAAAACCTCTATTAGTCTCTCATTTATTCTCTGACCTTTCTATTATTCCTTCAACTGCATGGTGCTCACCATCTTCCCACACAGAGCGGCAGGTAAATCCCAATTCACCCGTTTAACTCTGAAACGAAACAAAGTGAAGCACAGGGATTGGTGGATGGCCCTAGCACCTGACGGTGTAACCGTGTACGTAAACATGGAGAAACAGGAGGGTTATCTGCCGTTCACTCGAATACAACTCCATGGTTACGGTGCATCGCCATTCTGTGGCTGCTTCTCTGTTCGGGACAGGAGCAGCCTCTCAAGACCTCTCCAGTGATTGTCACTATCCAACAGGTGTCACCATGGAAACTGGAAAGTGCAGGTGCCCACAAGGACCACAAACAAATCTACAGGTGCCTGGGAGGATCAAACAATGCAACAGAGGGTATTAGCTCAAGAGTTTTCACTAGTACTCTTTCAGCACAAAAAAGTGTGTGAAGTTGAAGGTGTTGAACGTTGTGTGGAGGGCATGATCCAACAGCAGACAGAAAAGTGGTCCATTTTGTTGCAGTGCCATTCCTCTCATCGAAAGGCTTCCATAAGTGCAGCATGGCAGCTATGATTACAGAGGCACCTTTTCCACTTTGGTTTCACACTGTTTAGGCCTCTCTAGTGAAAAGGTGCAGTCATGCTGCCAGGCCTCTGACAGTGTATACATACTGCAGTGCCATGTCAAGCCTGCGTGGCATGCCTCAGTTCTTATCAATGCATGTGGGCTGTATCCGTCCCACACCATGTTGGGTGTGAGCTATGTTGACCAGGGCCAGCCTGCCCACCCACTGCCTTCTGACCACCCTGCTCTTTGTCTCCACCTAGTGGTGCTCCCCTGCCAACATAGTCCAAAAGGCATGGGGAGGAAGAGTGGCACCGCACCATCTCCTCTTTGGTAATTACATCTTTTATCCGGGGGAGACACAAACGCACTACTTTTTCATTGGACGCCCCCCACCCTCCTAATGGCCTGTTATTTAAATAAATGGGGGTAAGAGCGCTGGGTTGGTGACCCCCTCAGTGTGCTGGGGGCTCTCAATCTGGGCACACCTGCTGAGACAAGGTAACGTTTATTGCTGACACCTTCACAGAAAAAAAAAAAACTGTTGGCGAGGTCATGGCTGAAGGGCCATGTTGAGTTTGTTGTATTACAAATATATCCATTTACCGAAGCTTTGCTCTTGCGGTTGCCAGGCTACAAACTAATAAAGGTAACAGAGCATGAATCAGGAAAACAGAAGTAAGATGTTGACTTTGTGATAAGTACCTCTTCAAATTAAACAGTGCCATCACATTGCATTCAAAATAACATTTCCAGAGGTTAACTTTAAATGGCCTGGTTGGAAAAAATCCTTGTGTTCAGCAACTGGCTAAATCGCCGATTTGCATAACCGACTACGTTAGTTAGGAGCAATTAATTATTAATGTTTTAATTGCACAGCTTTAAGGGGGTGATATTATTCTTCCCGTTTTGTGTGTGTATGTTACACGAGCACTTGGATGTCTCCTTATTAAAGCAAACAAAAAGATAATTATGGCTTTCCCCCTATCTAAACACTGGCATGGGGTTGAGCAGGAAGCTGGCGCTGAATTGGGTACATGAGAGTAAAAGCCCTTGATGCGTTATGCAATTGGTTGATCCACATATACCCGCATTCATGGAAAGTCAATACTCCCTACTTTTTGCCGTTCGGAAGTCAGGGTTCAAGAAAACTGTTTTGACGGCCCTGATTGCGACACTAATGGTGGGTGCGGTGGGGGTGGGGGGTGGAGGGGGTCGCATGACCGTCTGCCCATTAAACAGTGGCCAAGCCAGGAGTGCCGCATCATTACCCAAACAGCCGCTTCTGCCGACCGTCTGCTCCAAGCCGACAGGCCTTAACATGAGCAAATAAATTAGCAGAGAGGAGATTGAAAAAAAAAAAAATTCACCCTTGTTTTTTTGGCCAGGGTCAATGGAAACATACCTTCATTTTTTCAGTTTAGGGGTCCATTGATTTACCAGTGTTTATAGTGGTTTAAAGCTGGCACAGAGATGCTGCTCTCTACCTTGCACTGACCAGACTGTGGGAGGTGGGAGATTTTCTGCAGGTGTGAGTGATGGTGAGCTCCATCAACATGATCCGATGCTCATAGACTGGACTTCTAATCCAAGGGAGCAAAAAGGTAGGGGCCCAAGAGGTAGGGGTGTTCCCTCCACTGCTAACCACCCCCACCATCACCACCCCTGTGTCCAACCCCCTCCACCCCCAAGTAGGCCACTTCACCGAGATCCTTTCCCACTAACCCCACCCCCACCTCCCCATCCCTCACACACCTGGAGGAATCCCTCAAAAGCATGCCTGGGCAGTGATTAGTTGACTGTGGGAGGGAAAAGCGTGGGACGATTCAATTAAAACAGTGGGAGAGAAAATGCCACAGAGTGAAAAGCCGTGTTTTGTAAAGGGATGCGGCTTGATGACAATGGGGAGGGCAGGACCTATTCAAGACCTCGTTATGGAGGATCGACCCGGGCTCTTAGCAAAAGGACGAGCGGAGGGGGGACACTAAGCGTCGCGAAGATGTCCCTGAGATTCAGAGGAGAGCTGACCCTGTTTTTCGTCAAGGACAAAGCAGGGTGTCAGGTAATTACTGAGGATGAGATCTTGAGGGCCAGCTGATGGAGGACACTGCTTCATACAACCGGTCAACAGAAGACTTTGGGAACGGGAGAAAGAAAGACAGAGAGAGAGAGAGGCAGCAGACAGACAAACGTGCAAGGCGGACAGACAACCCACGCGGTGACCTAAAATGCCTGTCATCTCACTAAACCTTCGGCTGCTTCTATAGCTGCTGAGACTATACTGTATGTCATGAAAAAGGAATGAAAAAGTCTCGCCAAAGAAAAAACACAGTCCATAAAGCATATGCTCCCACCCTTAATAATATGTATGGGGCTTAACTTAACCAGCACTTAGCAATAGATAATGTAACATACTTGACAATGCACCACGTAATCACATAATGCTTGCCTTTGTTCGCAAGGATTACCTCTCCACACAGAGCAAGGAAAAAGGGAACATGAGAATCCCTGTGTCAAATTGTTGGCATCCAAACTAGTTGAGTGACTCCTGAGTCCCTATGTCACACCTAAGTCACGTTGTACACTTTCAACGGACTTGTGTCCATATTCTTTGCTCACTGGTGGGTCAAGCCCAATCCCAGAGCTCCCGCTGGCAGAGAAAAGCACAGGGGAACGCTCTTCGTACCCCCACATGCTGCTCAGAATTCAAAAGGGGCCGCTATGGCTGATAGGCCTTTTCGCACTGATAAATCCAAAAATGGCGACCAATGGTTTGCACATTAAGCATATAGAGACTTTCCTGCTATGAAAAACACAGGCTCACTTTTACCTCAGTATTAAATATCACAAACAAGCAACTACGGGCCTGTATTTATATAACGAAAAGTTGTTGCAAATGACCATTTTATTTAAGGCTTTTAAACTAGAATCTCCTTTCTTGTAATATACATTTTCTTTGGTATCCCCATATTTGAAACACTCTAAAATACTGTGACTCATAGTGAGCAAAAGGAAAATCAATACAAGCTGATAATACATGAACGATGCTGTTCATATGTGCATGTTCTCATGTGGAAGTTATTGAATTGAATATTCTCTCTGTACCACCTCATTGTTCTACCTCCACATGTGCTATTAACAGGAGGTGGAAACTCCCTACAACAGCATCACTGCATGCTCCACGAATAGGGTGGCCACTCCCACTAGATGATATTACGAGAGCCAGCCTGTAGTTGTCATCTTCATGATTCATTCATAAAAAAATTATTCACAGTGAGACAAAAAACGGAAGGGAGAGTGTGCTGACTGGTCGCTCTCTAGTGAGGTTTGTTATGGCATGCTGTGCATGTACGGCTAGAATTCTGCTTATGAGTTTTTGTGGACCCTAATCAATGCTTCCTGGCACTGTACTTTTGGCCTGAGAGTTGCAGGTTAAGGTGTGACCGCAATGAGTGGAGGACGCCCTCCAGACTCAAGATAAGGCATGGGGTAGGTACCCCAACCCTCTCCTAACTAAGGGGCTGCCTCCAATGTTTCCGCTCTCTGCTTGATAGGGGGGCCATTTTGTTTGTAAATGGAGGCAGAGGGTGGGGTCTCTTTCCCCTGACGGCACCTCACTGAGTCAGTGCTTGCCCGTCCGCCCAGCTGTCAAACTAATAAGAGATCCAATTCCTATTTTCTCCTCATTTCTTTATCTAATGGAGGATACACCTCCCACTCCCCCACAACTCTGCAGTATTTTCTCATTAACTGGACACTTTTAGCATTGAATGCTTCAGAAGTCACCTGATGATGTTTGCTGATGTAGCTGGCATGTCCCTTGTACCCAAGGTCATCGGTGAAGGCTCCACACCCTTGGTGTCGATGGACAGAAAGGAAGGACTGAAAGGAAGGTTTCAGAGGGTTGTCAATAGGGGCCACCCAGCCCACCACCAACAGATATGGATACAGCTTTCAGTTTTCCAGAAGCTCAGCGGAACACTCAGTAAACACTCAGTAGAGCATCCGTAAAACTGAATGCAGTCAGTCGGAAAGCTCAGAGATCAATCGGCGAAATGTTTTACAGGGTTCTTCGTGGTTTCTGGTTGGAAAGTTTATTTCTGAGCTTCTGCACTTCTGCACAAGTAGTCCTCCAGACCTTTCAAAGTTGCTTTGTCCCATTAAAAAAAAAAACTGGTTCTATCTATCCCTGCCCTGCTTTCCGGCCCCTCAGAATGAAACTCCCCGCAGTACAAACCTGAGCAATGTTTTGGTGTGCTGGAGAGGGAGCTTTAAGTCAAAGGCTCGCTTCCCACGCATGCCATGGCTGTTGAACCCACAAGCGCAAGAACTGAGATGTTTCAGTAAATATCCAGCAAATCACCCATCTCGATGTAAACAGGTACTGGAATACATATACATATTTTTGAAAAATGTGCAAATAGGTCAGCAATGGCCTCTAAGTCCCTCACCTTCAAAAATGCTCACTGAACAAAAACACGCTGACACAATTCTGACACCACGTTCATCGTAATAGTATTAACAAAGAGTGTTGAAATGTAAAAGCGAAGATGGTATTTCATGTAAAATGTGTTCTCAGTCACCCTAGGTAAGGCTGTCTGTTTAGCAAGCTGACAATGTAGACCATGAGTCCAAGACTGTGTCCTTGGTAAAATGGGAAAAACATATTGCAAGATGTTCTAGCTTACATTTTCCTTATTAATAAACAACGTATTCTAGATCATAAAATACACATTTGAACATACATGACCCGAGCAGTATTATTTTTCTAACTATATATGTATAATGAAACAAAAATTCATACATACTCCAATGTGTTACATCCTCCGAAACTGCATCATTTGTGGTGAGGTTCTGTTTGGATTTACTCTTGTTGAGTATAAACTGTATTATTTGCGGAGAAGTTCTGTTTGGATTAACTCTTGTTAAGTATAAACTGTGTTATTTGGGGTCAGGGTCTGTTTTGATTAACTCTTGTTGAGTATAAACTGTGTTGTTTGGGGTCTGGTTCTGTTTAGATGAACTCTTGTTGAGTATAAACTGTGTTATTTGGGGTCAGGTTCTGTTTAGATTAACTCTTGTTGAGTATAAACTGTGTTATTTGTGGTGAGGTTCTGTTTAGATTAACTCTTGTTGAGTATAAACTGTGTTATTTGGGGTCATGTTCTGTTTAGATGAACTCTTTTTGAGTATAAACTGTGTTATTTGGGGTCATGTTCTGTTTAGATGAACTCTTTTTGAGTATAAACTGTGTTATTTGTGGTGAGGTTCTGTTTAGATTAACTCTTGTTGAGTATAAACTGTGTTATTTGTGGTGAGGTTCTGTTTGATTAACTCTTTTTGAGTATAAACTGTGTTATTTGTGGTGAGGTTCTGTTTAGATTAACTCTTTTTGAGTATAAACTGTGTTATTTGTGGTGAGGTTCTGTTTAGATTAACTCTTGTTGAGTGTAAACTGTGTTATTTGTGGTGAGCTTCTGTTTGGATTAACTTTGTTGAGTGTAAACTGTGTTATTTGTGAAGGTTCTGTTTAGCTCTTGTTGAGTGATGATTATTTGTGGTGACCTGCTTGGATTTCACAGTCCAAAAAAGCATTATTAGCTTACCAAAAAAATTTCTAAAGGAGTTCATAAATGAAATAAAGAAGTAAAGAAAACAGTCTTGTACAATTTAACGGCTGAGCTGGAGCTTTCCCACAGCACAGGAGGACAGACAGACAGACAGACAGACGAGAATAGAAGCAGCAAGACCTCAGCCATGAGCAGTATCACCCTGGTCCCTTAGGACCGGTGATGGATGTAGGGTTGGGAATCGGAAACTCTCTAAATCTCCGCTCACAAGCAGTGGCATGGGCACTAAATCTTACTGTTTGGCACAGGGCTGGGGGGTGGGGGTCGTGTTGATAGCTTTGGCTTTGAAGCTGGGGAAGGATGTGTGTGTAAGTGTGTGTGTGGGTGTGTGTGTGCGTAAGTGTGTGTGTGTGTGGGTGGGGGGAGGGTTACCCTTCCAATGTCTTTTGTACAATATATATATTTTTAATTTGTGCTCTTTTATTAACCAGCAATAATCACTTCAAAATGAATAGCACATTATTAAGTCTTCTAGTGCCTCTTACTTTGCTTTATCATGGGTTTGTATCAGCGTGCAATTCATCTCCAGCCCGAATACGTTTTATATGAGGCCCCATTTATCATGGCCTGTCAGCTCTCAAATGCATCATTATTCAGTGTAGAGTTATAAATTGGAGTCATTAAACAGTTTTTCATATAATCTGATGCAATAACTGCTCCTCTTTTATTAGCCGGTGAAAAGAAAACAGTAAATACAATCGTCTGTCAAGATAGTGGAGATAGTGCTCCCCAGCTGGAATGAAATTAGCCCCGGAGAGACGCCAGGATCGATGTCGCAAGATTTGTTCAACTTTCAAAGTGAAGGGGATCAGGTTGAGAGAGAGAGAGAGAGAAAGAGAGAGAGAGTGGTGGGGGGGAAGAGAAAGAGAGACAGATAGCTTATGACAATAATAATAATACCAGGAATGCTATATTGTTGTATAATATAAACCTCTCAGCCTCATATTGTGTGTCTGTGTGTGCCTTTATCCTTTAAAGTGAGAATTTCATTATCACTTGTGACACCCTATCTTTCATTACTTTGTTTGACCTTCGAGCTTCTGATGGCATTTAAGAATAGAAGACATAAATGTAAAGTTTAAAAAGAGTAGTGTGTCTGACTGAATGCTCCTTAAATGATTTTGGAATTCTAAAGAGCTACATTCCAAACTATATACAAAAAATGTGTATATATGCTCCACACGTCAATTACCCAATAGAACTACAAAACAATAAAACTTCAGTTGATTAATCTATTAAATACTTATACATCCCTGATAAGACACTGACCCCGTTTGATGAAAGGCCTCATCTTTTCTCAGGGTTATTTTCAAAATGGCTACAATTTTCCTTGGGAAACGGGGTCAGTCATAAAAAGCCCTTCAAGAGTGGAGAAGCCTAATGGTTCATGCCTAATGTGTTCTTGAGAAACAGCTGTCTACACTTTCAGGACTCTTCTAATCTTTTCCAATTAAACCACAGGCTGTGTTCTTGATTTTGAGGGCAGTAACCACTCCAGTGTATAAACGTTAGGTAAAGAGTGTCACCTTCTGGGGGAACATGGAACTGCAACCCAAAGTGAGGACGGCGAGTGCATCTCTCGCCACATCTAGATGGAAGGTGACTATGAATTTACAAAGGTTACTCTGTTCCTTTCTTTTCCTACCAATAACTCACAAGGCTATCCACATGATGTCTCTTTAAAAAAAAACCAATAAAAAGATAATATTGATTCCTCTGTCTTTTCAAATGCAGCAAGAACAAGTTACACAGACAGTGTATTATGCTACATATTACGCTTTGCTGGACATCCTCACTTTTACATGTTTTATTTTTCTTAAGTGCCTTTCAAAAAAACCAAGGACTCCTGTTTTCTCAACGCATCCTTTGAATAAAATGCAGAAGCAGCTGCACGACTCGTCTTTGCATGACATGGATTACCAGGATTGCATTAAACAACGATATTCATGTGACAGTCTGGCAAAGCAATAGTCTTTCAGTACCAATACTTCTGCAATGAAAAGACAATGTCCTGTCAGATCAATGCAGATGACAAAGCTATGGATTAGCCAAGGGTCGCTGTAAATATTTACACATCTGTGTGCTTGTTCCTGTCATGTCTTCACAGCATTCTCCGGCCATCTGTGGCACCTCCTGGAGCTCACACTATGCCTTAAAAGCAAATGGCCATATTCATATGGACAAAAACACACATAAGACTTAAAATTGTGCAATCTTTGGGCTTTTTGATAACAAATTCATCTGTTTACATGCCCCAAACAGTCAATGAAAAACACTTTTGCATGTATAGTCACTCCTAATCTTCACAATTACAATAAATATACTAACTATAAACATGCAGCCCAAGTCTTGCTGAAACTTCAGCCTATTGTGCCATCTACTGGTGGGAAAAAAAACTGGCCATATGGGTGGCCATACTTTCTGAAATCTGTACTGCATGCTGACTTACGCTCCGGTCAATTCCTATCTCCATCGAAGATATAAGCGACACGGCTTTGCTACAACTCAGTTTAGGTCTTTATATTGATTTAAACTAAATGCAGTTTTGGCTGTTTCACATTCATTGTCCAGCGTTATTCTTTAGATTCTCTTACCAGCAGTGTACACATCCGGTATTCAGTATGCCTTGTATCCCTCCATCTATCAATCGATCAATAGTGCAAACACACCCTTCAAGAGGAAGAGCCAAGGGGCAAGTCGAATTAGCTAGGTGAGAACTGATCAAATCAATTAGCAAGCCACTGAACAAACAGATTATACGTATGGACGGAGTGTGGCCTTAGAATGTAGCTCATTTCAGATGGGTGATTCTGTTAACCGGCCATGTCACATGGAGCATTACACATTCTCCTGTTTAAGAGAACCAGCAGATCCTGTGCACTGAATAGCGTCCTACAACCTGTTTCCTAAGACCTACAATTATGTAATTTTTTACCATGAAGATTTAAGAGACTCCATGTGAAAATTTACCAGGGTCCAAAGTATGTTATATTCAATGCCCTCCATAACATTTAGGACATATTTAAGTTGTGTAAATTAGAGAAGTTGAAATCAGCGACGCATAAACGTCACCAGGTTTGGAGTATCTTCTCTGGTAATGCTCTGTCAGTACAGCAGTGGTCTTGATCGGTTTCATTTGATTGCTTGCTTTAGGGGCTAGTTGCACTAGGTTTTCTCTTCTGCATATGAAATGTATTCTCAATTGGTAATCTAACACAAGACTTATATTGTTTTTCTTTAAAAGAATTTCTATTGTTGCCTAAGCAGTGTGTTTGGAATTATTGTCTTGTTGTAGGATGAAGTGTCGCCCACCAAATTTTGAGGCATTTGCTTGAACTTGAGCAGATGCCAGTGAACACTTCAGGATTTCTTATGCTGCTCCTATCAGCAGTTACATCAACAGTGAAGACAAGTGAGCCAGTACTTGTGGCAGCCATGCGTGTCCACACCATAACAACCCCACCACGTTTCACAGCTGAGGTAGAGGTGGAACACTTAAGACCTTGAGTAGTTCTTTCTGGCCTGTTTTCAGATCTCCACAGCCTCTTTTAGCTACTACTTAGTAAACTATAATCTGGCAACCCTGCTTTTGCGGCCTATGTAGTTGTTTATGAAGTCTTCTCCGGACAGTAGTCACTGACACATCCGCCTGTATCCTGAAGAGTGTTTCTGAGGTGTTAGACAGATGTTTGGGAGTTTTCCTCTTCATTCTGGTGGGAAGTCTTTGGTCATACACCACAGAGGTTCTCCTACCAGGCCACTTGCAATTTCTGGGCTCACTGTTGCACTCTTTCTCCAGCTCATAATGGCTGTCTTGTCTTTCACTGGCAGAGTTCTGGTCCTCATATTGTTAAACACCTATAATCGACTTCAAAAGTACCTAAAAGCCTAGAATCAAGACCAAATGGCGAAAAGGTCTCTGAACACACCTAACAGAAACGTCTGTGAAGACATCTGTCCCAAACGTTATGGTGCCATGTAGGAAAAACTGACAATGTGCACTTGATGCATATGTGAATTATTTGATTTAGAATCTAACATTTCAGAATACACAACCAAAACAAGAAAGATCATGGTTTTGTACCCAACATTACAAGGGGCAAAGTATGTCATTAAATTATAATTTATTTGCTTTTCAGCCAACCTTTTCCAAAAACTTGCACATTTTATGTTTTGTGTTACACACAAGCCATTTACATAGCTGGATGTTTAATGAACTACTCAGGTGAAGAGCTACAGAAGAGCTCCACCTGGAATTTTCAACCTTTTTTATTACCACAGCAAACATATGCAGTTAGTCAAAGCCTCCATTGTAGACTTCATTTTAGAAAACTGGGCAGGCCCTTTTACAGTATGGCTTGTTTATTGAAATATACGTGAAAATATAAGAGAAGTCAAACAGGGTTGATATTTATTTTAACAATACCAAGTCAGTTAAGTAATTTGACGATAATTGCTCAACTAAATTGAAGATGTCATGTACTCATACAGTGCGAATTACACAGTATATCATGGAAGGAGAGACGCGTGGGTGTTAAAATCTAAAACTGATACACTCTCGACTGTCAGCAAAAATGAAGTCCCTTGATGGACTGGATCTCAAGCTCTCGTCATTAAACTTCCTTGTTTCTCATGTCTAATCGATGTCGGTCAGCACAGATTAGGGAATCTGTGTCGTTCTTCACAGCATGTCATAGAGCCTCAGTTGATTAACCCACCTTGTCACGAACTTCAACTGAAAGTAGCAATTCTTTCATCAGGCTAAGAGCAAGCTGGCAATCAGTGTCCGCGGGGGAAACGAAATTACCCAGTGGCGCTGAAAGCAAAAATAAGATACGAGTAAAGAGATATTCTAAATCACCCAATGCATGTTCCTCCGAAATAAAGTTAGCAGCTCTCTTAATTATGCTAGCGTTACAGTAGCCTGTCTCATATTAAAGAGAGGAGAGAATGACAGTTACCGCCAGTTTGCTTTTCTTCCACTAGCAGAACCAAACAGGCTGCATCAGTAATTTATTCTGAAGTAAATAAATACATAACGAGTCATATAATAGTTGTAGTACATACATTAATGTGTATTTCATACATTCATATATTTTGCAAATATACAGGCGACACATGTTTGGTACGTTTGATTCACATCTGTAGGCCTAGCCAATTCCTACGTAGCTTTGGCAAATAGGACTAAAAAATACCAATAACTAAATATACTAACCTTGTTTGATGGTAGGCTCCATCCTCTCAGAGACAATATGATAAGAACCTCTTTTACTATTTTTGCTTTACTTTCACATTGTAATAGGCTATGGTTTATAGGCTATGCATCGTCAATTTCGGGAAATCCTTGCTTGTGAAGTTCTTTCTTTGTAATTTCTGTAAAGAAACAGATGGTGCAGTCTATTTTGGGGAATATATTTTTTGTTTCTCTCAACCAACTGTTGCTCTGGTTGTGGGGTTGAAGGGGGTTGTGTTGTGCCACGCAGAAAGCAAATGCTAATTCAGTTGCGCTGCAGACTGTTGACCAAAATTCAGTTTATTTACCTTTACTTACGCTTACAGTTCTAACCAATCATGTGTCAGAATGCAAAGACGCTCGCTGATGATTTCCAACGGCTCGGGGATTCCGTGTTAAATTCGCTACTGCAAGGTTGACCTCCATTACTCTCCGTTACTTACCTCCGTCCACCATGATAGTCTGTAGGTGTTGACGGTAGACCATCGCTGATTTTACACCTGAGTAATTACACCTTAAAGCAATGAACCAGTTAAAACAGGCAGTGGCAGTCAGGTACTGTGAGCACTAGATGGTGCCAAACTCACCCTCGCGACAGAGTGACATGCTTGCCCTAGGCAGTCAATAAAAACTGATTATCCAAGTTAATTTGAGAAAAAAGTAAACCTCTTTTTATTTTATTTATTTTCAGTACAACTCATAAAATTTTTAGGTATTTTTCCTACCTTGAACCCAGGCAAACTGTTTTGCCTCATGCAGCAACCCACTAATTTACATGACAAAAAGCCATTTCTTCTTTCCACACTGTGTACCTCATAATATAATATAATCAGTTAATCAATGAGAAACTGCAATTTATGTTTTTGAGATTAATGTGATAAATTTGAGTGTTACCGTTCAAATTTCATTTGTGGAGGAGCTCTATAAATAACCAATCAGCAGCTAAATACCTTTTATTGTTTTTTTTTATACCAAATGAATTTGTTTTACTATCATACATCTGTGCTAGACACATTGTGTTGTGTTATTTCTTAATCTAAAGTGTAAATGTTCAATTAATATTATAACTGTGATAAATGGCTAACCACAATGAAGAACTGTCACTGTTTTTTTTTAATTTAGCTCACTCCATTTAAATTACATTTTTAATTTTGGAGCTAAGGACTTGAGGAGGCCCCGCTTGTGCTCCCATCAGAGTGACACGGGCAGCGTTTGACCTCTCGAGTTAAGAGGCCGGCTCATCTCCAAGGAGAATAAGTGAGGCGAGAACCGGATCAGATGCTGTAAAATGGGTTGTTCAGCCCTTTATAAAGGCCCTGGGCAGCCCTGCCAGCTGTAGTATGGAAAGAAAGATAGGACCCTGAGATTTTGTGTAGATAATTGCAAGCTGAAGGAGGTCACTGTGAAGGACACTTACCCCCTGCAATAAACTAACGCTGCAATGGATTCTCTGACTTAAGCTTCTCTCCACCCTGGACTTAGTGAGTGGGTTTTTTCTAGATTGTCAACTGAACCAAGGGTCCATTAGAAGTCCTTATCTACCGCCGTACCCGGGCTGTGTGAATTTAATGCCCCTCTGTTTGGTCTCAGAGGTTCCCCAGAGAAACCGCGAAGCCTGATGGAATTAATCTTGGTCAACTAACAGTGAACTTCCTGCCGAATATATTTAGATTACATCATCATGTTGCAGGGGGAATTTTATGTGGATACCTCTAGGCCATGCTGACCAAGTTGACAGGAAAAATTTTCAAGGTAAAGCCAGAAAAAACTGTCCGCTTTTCACTTTAGAGGTAATGTGCCTGGGATGCATTATATCCTGGAACAGAAAGTCATATTGTTGTTACAGAGAAAAGGACCCCACAAGTCTAAGAGAAAAGCTTGTAGTTTCATATTTTCATTCATAGTAGGTGCAATTCCGCTAGCTTTTTTCATTGTGATTTATAACGACAGCCTTGTGATTTGTGATTTAGCCTTACGTGCTGCTAATCACATGGAAGTACTTCAACTACAGTTTCCCCCTAACCCCAGTCACAACTGATTTTCCACTTTGCTTCATTTGTTTCACCATGTAACGCTTTCCAGGACGTCGGTTTTCCTTCAATTAAGTTTTTTGTAAAATTCTTTACCCCGATTATTCATTTCCACCAAATTCACATTTTCCACTGGAGATTGTGGGCCTGTTTTATTCCCTCAAAATTCATTTAGGAAAAAAACACACCTTCACAAGTTCTGGTCCAAAAAGCAGTCTGACTGCCATCAAATGTTTCCTCACCATTGTCCAGACACAGAGATGCGCTTTACTCTTTCATTGTACAGGCAGCAGTCAGCAAGTGGGGCTCACTTTGCCAGATCGCATCAATGTTGCTCAGTGATGCAGTCCAGGTTACTGAGACTGTCCATCCATTGGCCAGTCAGCCACGGCTTAAGTGCTGTGTTGGCTGGGGAAGGATTTATTACATTACATTTGAGGCATTTGTTAGCTCTTATCCAGAGCAACTTACAAGGCAAAGTGTATATGAAAGGTACAAAAAAGCTTCAAAGATAACCCTAGGAGAGGTAAAATTCAAAGATTCAGATTCAAAGTGCTGTGTTGGTTTGGGCAGGATTCAACCAAAATCTTCCTTTTATTCAAATTAACACCTGAAATCTTTGTGAAGGTCAGATATTTTCTATTACATTTATTAGGCACTCTTATCTTAACTAACATTCACATTTACACAGTATTCACTTATATAGCTGGATATTTACTCAGGCAGTTTGGGTAGCCTGTCATGCTGTTCATTATGTAGACCTGCCGGAGCCGGTCTGAGTTTTGTGCACTGTATGATGCCTCTTCAGTCCTTCTTTGCTCAGATCAGTTATCAATCACGGCTGATTTTGAGCAGTTCCATGCTCCATCCCTCATCCCTTCATGATCTTCATCCTCCTCTAATCGTCTCCTCCCTGGACTGTAGGGTCAGCTAATTCCCCCTCCCTATATTTATTTACTAGTCTCAAACTACAGTTTGATTTTGCTTAATCTGGACGTTTCTGTATAACCTTTGCATTTATGGATATCGAGACCCATTCCAAATATGAGGGAAAATCTCCATAGCTACAACAACAAGGAGGACCCGATGCCATAGCGAAGAAAAGGGTAAGGTCCAGTCTAGATTGTGCTTTGCCCTGGTTTGATGCCTTCAGAAGGCAGTGCCAACATCTACACATTGTCACTGTAGACTGCACCTAAAACAAAACAGATATGGCATGTGTACATGCTAAATACTGACAGACTGCACTGAATGATAGAAAACTGTGGTTTACTGGAAAGGGGGCCCATGGTGATGGCTACATTCATATTTCTGATAAAACATACCGCTGTTCTTGGTTTGGAGTTGGCTGCCTTTCTCTGTGTTTTTGAGGAAACTCAAGATTTTGGACATCGTCCTGTTTATTCCTCTAGAACTGAGCCACATTTTCATCCCTGCCCCATATGCTGTAAACATCCAACTCATAGCTTTCAACCAGCATGCTATTTCCCCATGAGCTTGGTCTGCACTTCACCTACCAATCTGAGATTTGGTTACATCCCTTTTCTTGGATGAAATAGGCAGTTGAAAATGACCACTTCCTGTACATGTTATCATTATACTGACAAGGAAGTGAAAGTATAATGAAAATAACAATTCTCTGAATCCAGCAGCTTTAGGAATTAATACCCTTGTTTAATGTTTGGATAACGAATAATGAATAAAAATAACATTGAGTGCTAAAAATCTGTTAACAGAAATTGCATCAGAAGACTCTGAGGTGGCCAAAACTAATCAGATTCATACCAAAGGCCACAGGACTACTGGGTAGCTACATAAAGGAAAAAATATATTTTCAGAAATGGTATAGTGGTGACTTAGGAAGTAAGCATACTATGGGGGGGTAGGCATACTGTTACTCCAAAGCCAATAGGTTTTCATGGTAACAAGGCTATAAGGTGAGTATATTGTCTGAGGAGGTAGGCACACTATTACTCCAAAGCCCATAGGTATAAATAGTAAGAGGGATAAAATGTGGATATACTTAAGGGTCATTCCATGCCACCACACCAAGAACTCAGAAGTTTTCCTCAGTTCATATCATGGATTTTTCTTGGGGGAAAAAAATCCTGTGAAAACTTAAATTCATGGAACCTTGCAAAATCTTATAGCTGTTCTCCAAATACTTTTTAGTTATGAAAGTTTGAATCACAGAGCTAAATTTAATCATTTTTGTATGTGTATTCTAAGCCTCACCAATTGCTTATTTTTTGCTGGATTGGGTTGAAATTTGCATTGAACATCCAAGAAACCTTAAGAATAATTTGTAACATGTATACATGTATTATTCAAAGAAAATGCTTAAAAACCAAGTAAAATCAACTTGGTAAAACAATTTATTTTAAAAACACACAAGCAGGCATTTGTGGTTCACCTTCTCCCCTCTCACTCAACTGAAAGGCTAATAGGCTATAGCTAGAGCCACAAACACCAGGTTTCAATTAACATGGCTAATTATCAAGCAATTAATGCTTCAACTGGGAAGGTCCACTCCTTCAACATTTCCTCCCTCCTCTCCAGTCTTGCATACCCAAGACTGCAAGACATGGCAGATACTAGTCTTAATACAAAGTCTGCATTCAAACCCAGTTGTCCTAGTAATTTATCCTGGAAAGCTTCTCTTCCAGATTGTTGAGGCTTGGCCCCCAATTAGACAACCAAGGTAGCTCCTCCCTCTGGCATTCACCACACTATAGGGACTGGACACCACCTCTCAACTGGCTACAGGCCCCTCATACTGGGTTGCAGAGTTGCTTCCCTTTTGGGTGCTGGACCAGAACTCCTCCCAGAGCCAACTACAGCTCCCCATTCAATTAAAGGGGTCTCCAGCTGCTCCCACTTTAGGGCCCCACTGCTCTGTCAGCTTCCTCTGGTCCCCCTTCAGCCCCACCTGGATCTCCATTTGGACAGGTCTATGCACAGTCCTTTCTTATGAAGGTTGCTTGTGTAAAGAATCTCCAAGTTCAATAAAAACTCACCATAAAACAATTTAAAAGCCTTTTTAAAAAGTGGGTCACCCCAAAAGGGCAGGGGCTAAAATCCCACTTCTGACACCAAATGTAAAAAAAAAAAAAAAACAACTGGTTTAAAATCAACTTGGTAAAACAATAATTTATTTAAAACCCCACAAGCAAGCATTTGCAGCTCATCTTCTCCTCATCTCACATTCAACTGAATGGCTACTTTTATAGGTAGAGCCAAACACCAGGTTTCAATTAACATGGCTAATTAACAATCAAGCAATTAACAAATCCTTCAATCAATTGGAAAGGTTCACTCCTTGAAATTGTTGCTGAATGTTTCACAGTAATGAAATTATTTCAATCTTAAGAATCTTTAATTTTCAAAAATTAATATCTCCACTGGTTTTCACTTTCTTGCATCCAAATTTGGATTCCGTGTAGTATCAATATAGTTCACACAAGTTATTTGGTCTTGCATAAAAAATTGAGTGCCACAGATCTTGTTAATTACAGCTTTGGAGCTGAAAACCCCAATTTTTAAGATATTTTGACTGTATAATTCCCCAAGAAACTGGAAACTGAAACTGTTTTATGGGTAACTGTTTTTAAGTGTAACTATTCATTGCAGATATTTAGAAAATGTAAAGATGCTATATTTCTCCTTCATCATTTAATAATTTTTTGAAAATAGCTCATTTTGTGTACTTGTCACGAGCTGTAATATTACATTCAATGCTTTTATTTCATAGATAGATATTTGTACTATGTTAACTTCAAGGTTTTCTATCTCTGTATGATATCTATTGAGCCTGTTTTTCATTGGGCTCAGGAAATTTGCAAGTTACAGCTTGTGATAGCTTGGTTTGTTGCATATGAGATAATGTCATCTTTTTCCATTTCCTTAGCTCAATACACATTTATTATTTCACTATTTCAAACTTTTATGAACTAATTTCTGACATAATCAACTAGTACCATTATAAAACAATAAAGCAAGTCTGGGCTAATCCCACCTGAACTGGGTTTGGACGGATTATTGCAAAATGGATTGCAACATACCCAGAAGTACATAAAAGAGTGAAATCATAATTAATCAGTTTGATGTGATAGTGAGATCATGGAGCCCAGCTCTATTGGAAAAAGCCTAGAAGAAGCCAACTGTCATAGAACAGCCTACACTAATGGAAAAGCTGATCTTTCAGGTTTGGCTGAGTTGTTGTTTTCTAATGCTATTAGTGCTCTAATGCTACTCTAATGCTACTGACATCATCTAGTGTGCAACAAACCAAGACATTACAAGCTGTAACTTGCAAAGGGAGGTCCTAGATAAATTGGTATGGAATGACCCATAAACAAATCACTGTGTAATTTGTTACACTGAGGTGTAATTTTCATTGATGACTGAAAATATTCTGTAAATAACTTTTATCACAGCAAATAAAATGTGCAGTCTAATATGATCAATGTTTTGCAAACAGAACAGTTGATGTATTGAAAACTTCTGCAGGTGTATATAGTACAGCAAAAGTCACTTCCTTAATCTGCAGATAACTTTATATTGTAGTTCTTGAAATCATGGAAAGGCACTCAATGGCTAATATAATTTCTACAGGTGAAATTATAAACTGAAACAAATTCCATTGATTTTGAGTGCATCACCAGGACACAAGATTACCTAGAGTTTTCTTCCCTAGTCTTGTTCTACTCCTCTTCCTCCAGGTAAGATACTACCTTCATCCCCATGAGGTAATGGATAAAACATGTTATGCAATATTGAAAAATATACATGCAGAATAATACAAAAAACCCTGTGTGTGAGGCATGGTACACCCCTAATATCAAATCAGGTTATGATATGAATTTAATTTTCTTAACTGGGGAACTGGTGGTAATCAAATGAATATGTTTTGTGTAGCAACATCGTATTGGTTGAGATGGTGATCCAATTAAAATTCACTGCAAAGATCTCATTGTAAAGAGAGTCTGTGTTGAAAAAAACACCACATGATAAACAAGAACACACCACGCATCTTACTGTAAAGCTTTTATTTCCATGGTCTGCACTGATTGTTAACATCAACTGGTACCCCAGCCCCCCACCCCCCAAAAAAAATTTAAAAAGATAATCCTGTTTTCAAAGCCAGCTAAAATACATCACCCCTTCTCTCAGTGTGTTATCCTGTGCTATGCTTTCTAATATATATGTTAGCAGTTGTAATTTAGGTTCTGTATTTTCGGCAGTGCTCGATTCACTTGGAATTCCAGCCCGCAATCATGAGCAGACATTTGACTTATTCTGTCCGTTCAATGCTCCAACAGACAACTCAGATAATGTAGTCTTTGGGACTGTCTGAGGTCGAGGTAATCTGAAAATCTTCCGATCATCTCCTTCCCAATCCACACCAAACTGAGGACTGTATCTTCTGTCAATCTGGTATCTCTTTTTCCACAGCCAAGCTCTCAACATACTGGAGTCTTGTGCTGCCCGACTGAGGACTAGGTCATGCATTTGGTTTGAAACCCCCCCCCCCCTCCTTCAATACTTGATGACCTGACCAGCTATTGTCTTTAGCGGTTTCCTTAAAAAGCAGTGCTGTAATAATATTGTTCATTTAACCGCAATCATTTTAGTTTCAAACAGTAGTTCCAATGTTCAGCCAGAAGGTGGCGCCTTTGCACCAAGTGAGCTTGTCAGCAGGAGTGACCAGAAACAAACTGCTCTTCCCTGTCAAATGAATGCCCTTTTTGGGAAAGAAAAATAATCACCTCTGGTTCTGGTAAGATTAATGCTACCCCGAGTACTGTTGTTATAGTCCCATATCCAGAACATCTCCAGTATAGTAACCCTGGCTTAAACTTAAAATAAAATAGAATAGAGTAATGGCCCACCCAGAAGAGTCTTATATGTTAGAGCTACAGTCCCTCTGTTCAACAAAAGTAGCAGCTTAACTTCTAATATTATTATGTGTGTATGCTTCCCACATCTGCATACTATATATATAGTCATATATATGTCAAGGTAGTAATGACCTACTGTATATAACAAGTCATATAACACCATTGTATATATATATATCTATGCACACACACACACACACACACACACACACACACACACACACACACACACACACACACACACACACACACACACACACACACGGTGTTATGTGACTTTGCCACCAGTAGGTCATTACTACCTTGATATAAGTCATCCAGTGTTACACGGTCACGTTCGAATGTTTTTAGTGATAATTCATTTGTCAAGTATTAGTGTATAAAAGAAACTTGGGTTACGTGATTAATGGCAAGCCTTGGCTCTAAAGCAATGTTTTGATACTATATATGTCCAGAAAAATTCCATTGTTTATGTGTTACCCAGCACTATATTTATTTACCCGCATTGCTCTCTGTTTCTATCTGAACACCGACTGTGTTTTCTGGTAAACTACACTGGATGGAAACAGGCGGGAAAGTTCTTTTCAGGACTTCTCTGTTGATCAGGGAGCATAATCTTGGTCATCTTTGTATGATGTCACTAAAGGATGATTCTGGAATGTTCTCAACAATATAAACAACTCCCTCCACCTCAGTGGAGGAAGCTTTATCTGTGTGAAGAGTAACTGACCGCTGGCTAACTGGAGAATATAAACTCTGAGGATAACTCTGCATTCTGTTTATATAAAGCAGGTATAAAGAGAGATGCTGTAGTTGAAGTTATGTTACAGATGGTCATTTTTGTGAGAGGTTTATGGCACAAATGGTCAAGATGAGCAGACAAGAAAAATGCAGGCTACAAAGAGAGACATGAGACATACTGACTATTTTAGCAGTAAGATTAGCATTTACCTCACCTTTTTCTGAATCACATATCAAATGTGTTTCAGAAAAAGAAATATCAAATGTGCCTACCTAAAGCACTGAGTGTAACATAAATGCACAAATGTCTATAACACATAATAATGATTTAGGCCTTGAACAGAAAAAAACAGAATTTCTCATAAATGTTTTATTATATTAATTTGTCCTTTATCTGTACATATTCTGTCATTGAAAATAAAATCTCTGACAAGGGAGAGTGAGTATGCGTTACTTATTCGACATTTAAACCTGGCGCATGGGGCATTAAGCAAGTTCTTAGCAGCTTTAGTCACACTGAACGTAAACCAATGCCGCATCCAAACATAAAAGATGAGAGTTTCGCAAGTATAATTGCTTGGCAGCAGGGTTTTAAGGAGCAGATTGTTATCTGCGACAAGCCTTCTTAATCATATGCAAGTGTAGTGACCGTAACTCACGACTAAGCTGCTCACAGGCAGCCGGTGTTCGAAAGTGCTCAGCTCAGCTGGTTTGTGAGGGACGGCTTCTAATTTAGCCCCGTGTTCCGAGCTTTGTTAGCGATCGACACTGCAATCGTGTCATCACTTAGCGCCGCCTTATCACCAAGATCTCAAATTGTCATCACTGAATTCTCAAGAACTTTATCCGACCCAGAGCACGGGGGGGGGGGAACCTACCGTATGAATGCCAAAGTTCAGCTGCTTAGAGGCACAGTTCAAAGGACCAGGTTTCTCAAAGGCCAGTTTAACCTTACCCTGTAAAAGAATGACTTGCTGGGGTTAAACAGCACTTACTCCCGCAGATGTTACAAGATGTGACAGTTTTAAAGCAGTACCTTTGCGCTTACACACCTATAAACTTAAATTAAGTTTGGCTATTTGGAATTCCAAACTCTCTTCTAACAATATATTCATACATTTTCATTCCCCTTAAATCACGATGTAAAGAATCGTTTTATTTTTCTTTGTCATTTTAGAAAAATGACACGCTGTTTTCCCCAGTTTTTTTGTGCAAAAAATGAAAACGATTAAATTAAGCTTATCAAACATATTCTATAGGGTACGCTTGTACCTGGTTTGGCTCCTGTTTAGAAAAAAAAAGAGTGAAAAAAGACAGCTACTGGAAGAATGAATCACCTGATGACAAGGAGACAGTGACAAATACATTTCTAGCTTTAGCTGAAATGCTTTCACCTCGAACAATAATAGCGTCACGCTTGATTTGGCGGCAGAGTCTCCAAGAGCCTCGCAGTATCACTTTCAGCCTGTTCGACCCGTTCTCTCTGGCCGTGCCGTCTTATTGCTGAAGTGTTAGCAAAACAGACAAATTCAAAACACTAGGAGCTGAGCAAAATGACACATGGTTTGGGAGTGACCTATGTGCATTTCATTTTCTTCATTTCTTGTCAGTAATTACATATTTGGCATTCTGGAATGTTCTAACAAGCTCGCACATTTCTTTCAGATCTCTGTTTGTATTGTGTCTCAATCTGTGACAGCTGAAAGCCACAAAGATCCACTGACATTTACTGTCTAAGGCATTTTCCACTTAACGTTTTATTTAAATGTGCTCATTCTATCTTTTGTAGTGTAAATAAATTGATAGATTTTGAAATGTCTAATGTTCTCCTTCATGCAATTACAGAATAATAATACTAAAAACATTTCTCTGTGATTCAGTGAAAAGAATACAGGAAAACAAACATGCAAAATATATGGAAAAACATTACATGAGGAGAAATTGCCTTCTTTTTGACAGTTGACTGATACATGCGCTTATAACGTTCTCTGGTTTTCTGTATACAGGGAGACATTTTAAGGGACTGGAAACTGCAAAGGGCCAATGTGGATCAACACAGTGCCCAGCTGCTGGGAAACCCCCGGCCTGCTGCGGCTGAATGTAGCCATGCTACATCTAAGGAAGGAAATGATATCCCTGTCTTTTGTTTAAGCTGTTTGCCCAGGCAGGGGACTGCAGGTATTTGCTTTGTGTTGACTGAAATGTAGATGTCATTGTGTTAATTTCAGTAGAACTCTCTGCTTTTTAGGCTGCTCGTTGCAAAGGCTGCGCATCTATGACATTCCCAAATTAAAAAATTGAGAAATGGATGGAAAACAGAAAAGAACAGCAGTAAAATTTGCAGTAGCAACATTTGTTCAGTGATGGACAGCACGCCTGAGCTGGCATTTCAACAAAATTCTACATTCAGGGTAAGGTGTGTTGTCAAAATCTCATTGGTTGCACTCCACTGGTGCTGTGCAAGATACCGACAGACCCAGCCGGCTGCCAGCTAACGCAGACTCTGGCTTGAGTTTCCTGCCTGAACTAGTTTCACTTATTTATGGTTGCATATGCTTTTGATGCTAAACAGGGAAAACGATACAGGGCCTTCTTGCTGGAAGGAATTCTGGGATAACGTCTGAGATTTCAGCGCAGGACGCAAGCAAGTCTGACCTCAACCAACACGCAGGAGGTTTTTGTGGGTCCATCCCCTGCAGTATTTGTGGCCTGTCACAGTCGGGGCAACTGCATACTTCTCATTTTTCTCTGTTTCAGACAATGTGTTCCATTGCATTTCAGCCACTCTGCCAGTCTTATGAAGGAGATTTACCACACACAAAGCTGGCTTTTCCGACTTGCTGCTGTCCAATTGGCATACCAATGAAGGACAAGATGCCCTGGTCTTGATCCATTGACATATATTTGCAATGGCACTCTTTTTTAAAATAGATTGCATTTAAATTATGTTTTAAATGACCTGTGATATTTGAATAACCAAACTGTTTGTGGAAAAAACCACTAACCATTAATAATGAGCCAAGGTTGAGGAAAAAAGTTGATTGAATGTAGACCACAGAGTCAAAGGATGGTACTTTGAATTATGCCAAAAAGGCACAGCAAAATCTTTCTGTTTCTATTCTAAGACAAGCATCTCTCTAGTTTCAACAAATAACCCCTGATCACGAGTCTAAAAGATGAGCAGTCTCAGAGCTCATTCTAAGATTTACCACTGGTTACAATTTACTTGATTTCTGTATGGACTCACCCAGGCTGTCAACTCACAAATGACTCCAAAAAAAATTAAAGGATAACTGAGAAGGAGAACTGAGAGCAAGGTGATTCAAAAAGAGACTGATATGCATGAATCTGTGCACAGAATGTGTGGCATGATTCAGTTCTACACAATTTGTTAAATTTACTTCATGTTTTAGGCATCTATAAGAAGCTTTATCCAATGAAACTTGTACAGTTTATTATTTTATTGTGCAATTTTTCATTTAGGCAGCTTGATATTCCCTAAAGCAATTCAAATGAGGCACCATGGCTGTAGCCCACCTGGGGATTGAACCCGCAACCCCTCAGGTCTGAAGTCCAAATCCCTAAACATTATACTGCAATGCTACTTCCCTGCTAGTACATACAAGTGGTAGTTCCTTGATCCTTGCTGTTGCTCTTGCTCATGATTTCCGCTCTTGGTATTCCATGCAGTAGTTTGGAGGTGGGAGGGATTAGCGGGCTCTTCAGTAGAGTGTTTGCCAATAAAAATCCCCCTTGAATGTGATAGCAGCACCATTTTCCATTCGACGATCATAAATTTTTTTCCACTCACACGTTTGTTCCTCAGTGGAAGACAGGATGTTTTTCTTTCAGTGCTTTGGTAAATCATGGAAATGGATTATATCATAATTTTTTTGAGTCACTAAAATGACACTTACGGTTCCAGGTGTGCTGGGAGAGAAGTGAAGCTCCACCCACTTTTGCGATGGAAAGGCTGTTTCGCTGGATAATTTGTTCAAAACAAAGGATTATTTCAGTTCAGATGAATGGCACAAAAATAACAGCTCTCCGGTCCTGGTTAAACAAATTGCTCTCAGTTTAATCGACTAATGACAGGGTAGCACTGAGCGGGCGTATGTGAGATCATCGTCTGTGTCGAAAATGAAATCTAAAGGTGCGTGGACTGTCTCCAATTATCCTGGCTGAATATAATTGCTTCTTGACTCACCACAACATTGCGAGTTTATAATATGCCTGTGTCTGCAGAGAGATTCGTCCTAATCCATTATGTCAGTCATCATGCCAAACAATTTCACAACAATAGAGATTTGACATTTACATCACAATATTTGCATATTTAACCCTTTATAGCTGTGTATAGATCATGACTTCACCACATCGAGTCCTCAAACTCAGCCAAACTGCTCAAGCTCCCACTAACAACCCTTCCTGCTGGCCACAGTGGGAAAACACTGTAAGCATGTGACTTACTCTGAAACATGTGACGGATAATCTTTATAATGTTCACACTGCAGATGCGCCACTAATGATACACTGTACATGTCATCGGAGGATTATGAGGCCAACATATTCTCGGTTTGTGCATCTGAAGGCATCCTTCCTAACCATACACAGCCGGAAGACATCGATGAGAACAGAACTTGCCGGAACTTGTCCCCTATCATTCTCTGGCAGCGTTGGGCCAATCGCTGCTCTCATCAATATGGACCTTTAGCCATGTTGATAATGGCACGGGCATGGATCGGATTGAGACGCCCAATCACAGAGCTCACACTTTGCCTTCAGGACGAGTGTCTTCACAGAATGAGCTGCCCAGAAGCCCCATGTAAAATATCTTTCAAACACAGCGTGATGCAACATTTAGTTTTAGGACAGAATTATTTGTACCATTGCACATAATAAAGTTATAGATTATTGCTGTTTGATATAGATCAAAAAACTTGTAATGTCTTAATATTATACAAAATGTGATTTGTGACTGACTGGAGACCTGTGACATATCCTTCTGTAGATTTAAAGCAGTAACCTGACGAACCCTAACCACCATAGCTCTGGGGATCCATAGTCATACAAGCACAGTTGATGGCCTGCGAGTTGCTTTCAGTTTTTCCGGAAGCGTGTGTGAGCCCTGACAACGGGTAATCAAGTCCCACCCACACCATTGCTGGCAATGATCAGAGGACAACATTGGCAAGGAAACAACAGGCCTAGTCTGTCTGGAGAATGAATGATTTTCAGTCGGTTAAGTTTGTTCGTCTCAACGCTCTCTAGCGGCCACTACTGGCCATCCGGGGCTCTGCAGGTGCACAAACCGAGTATGTGCTGTCTTCATCTCAAGTCTCGTAAATCACTCGGCTTATCAAAGTTGATGTATGGCTTCTGATTAATTTGATTCGACACCAGTGCTCTGATGTATTAAAAAACCAACGTGAGGGCCCTTGTTGTTTTATGGGCTATGGCGGATTGGTGTGGGGGGAAGGGGAGGCGTGGAGGGGTTTTGTGTGGGTGGGGGGATGGTTTGGGTTGTATTCCTCTTTTACTCCTCCGCTGCTCTGTCCATCCGTTTATTGAAGGCCATGTGCTTTAGGATATTTCCCCCATGTGTACCGTGATTCCAAACATATTGCGCCATATTTCGCCGCTGTTGCTAAGGGTTTTGATGTTTATAGAGAAGCCAAAGGTTGAGCTTATGCTATACAGTACTGTACTTCAAGGACACTTTTTGCAACATGAAAGGAGGATGTTTTATCGCAATCATAAGCAGTTGCAATAGAAAGGGAAGGCCTATTTAAAGCCTGCCACAGACTCTCAGTTTTACCCAATTTAGCATCTGCTGTAAAATTCAAAATTTTGCTGAAATTTGGGGTGCGCATGAACTTGCAGACCACGAGATTGTATTGTGTCAATTTTTTGTATTGTCAGCGTTTTGGCTCACAAGCACCTTATCAATCTGTAAGTGAATATCAAGCAGTTTTGAATTAGTCGATGGCAGAGAGCTGGTAAGTGCCAACAGACAGTGATGAATAGGCATTCAGTAATATAAAGTATCCACAAAACACAGCTGTTTTCTGTAACACTGTTAGCGTCCCATAGAAACACGGCACAAAAACAGCCTTACAGATAGAAAATGATACAAAAATGATACAAAGGCATTAAACAAACGATACTGAATATTTACAATTTTAATCTATGACTGTTGCAAATGTGTTAAGGCTTTACACATTCTTGAATTCTTCATCGATTTCTATACTTAATTTGACATATTAAAGGTCTATAAAATGTCCCATATGTGATGTATAAAGCCAATATTTGTTGAAACTTGGGGTGACTTTGTGTGTCCCCAAAGGGGCAATAGGCATATGCTTTAACCTTAGCTACCTCCATGTCTGCTATCATCGTTTCTTCCCCAGCGTGCCCTTTCCTCCTTCCAAGCATTCCCCACATTTTAAACTTGAGGTCTTGAGGTCTTGCCGTCCACAGTGTTGATTGCTCTTCGATATTTGTCCGAATTATGACTTCATTCCTTTCTTAGTGTGCTTTTCAAGTGTGTCTATTGATTTGGGGATGCTAATCACTAAGGAGAGAGAGAGAGAGAGAGAGAGAGGAGGGGTTTAGGGTCACCTGTCATTTGGGGTTGCTAAATATAGTTGTCAGAAGTTGCTATCATGGTTTTCTTTTCAAATGCAGGCATGTTAGCAATGGGGGAGGACAGAATGAGGATAAGAGAAGGGCAGAATTTGAGGGTGAGACACAGACTGTCCAGGAACAAGTTTATCCAAAGCCTTAAAATGTAACTACGCACCGCAACACATTTTTTTGGTCGTAAGTTTATGTGTATTCCTTGATCATCGAGACAGTCAGACATCAAACCTGCTCACCATCTCATCGTGTGTGCAAATGTGATAATAATGGTATTCTGGTAGTAAATCTGGCAAAATTCTGTCTCTTGGAGTCGGCAAAACAGTTTTTACTCAGATCCTGACGTAGCAGAGTATGAAAGTACTTCCACATGTCACAAAGTTACCGGCCCAGCTAAAAGAGGCTGATCAAAGACAGGCCGTCCAATCCCAAGCGATCCTTCCCTTTTGTCTGCATACTGCCGTCCCCTTCATTTTTTCATTGACGTTTTAATGTGCCCAGGGAGGGGTGTGGCTTCAAAAAGGGCGGAACGTACCCCCCGTATCACATCGGAGACACCCACTCACCATCCCTCGCTCTCTTCCCACTCCTGGGCATCTTTCGGAATGGTAGAGAGGATGGAGAAAGACTGGAACTCAGTGTTTCTAAATCATTCAAAATCACAACATGAAAAAGAATGTCATAAACACCACATAAAAGCAGAATAAGAACAGATAAAAAGTAAATCCATACCTGTAATTTTCTAAATGAAATCACTGTAGTGTTACTATAGCATTCAGTGAGTGCCTGTATTCAATAAGATCAACAGTAAATAAAATGATAAGGTAATTAATATTATACACTATTTTAGACATAAACAAAGGTTTCCATTAGTCACTACTATTGTTTCCTACATAAAAGAGCTACACAGCATTTGGAACTAAATACTTTTTACACTTAAGTGATAAAATCATCACTTTGTTGAAACTTTACTTTGACTAATACATTAAAAAGAAATATTTTTGTTTCAGGAGTAGATTTACTCTAGACCAAAACCATGATAAATTTATCATGATTAAAGTTTGTGGTTTCGTTCTTCCTGAGAGGGAGATTAATCTCAGTGAAACATTTTAATCTGACAATTGATCACTGTCAGTTTATTTTTAATCATTCGATTGCCTTAGTTTTAGCACATAGATACATGTCAGTATTCCTGTGTGACTGCAATGGGATGGCAATAAGGTTTAAGACTATAACTCTCTTCAAGAGTTTTATCATATAAACTCATATTAAGGCCAGGGAGAATCTCCTCACTGAGCCAAGCACTGGATATTTGTTCACGGGCTGAGAACATTCTGAAGCAATTACGAGATGATTATTCATTATTTCCAGCAAGGAATCCCAGCGTAAATGTGCTTTTGGGCTCGGAGTCTGCTTTGGCATTGTTTCCCACTAAAAATGAGAAACAAAACAGCTGAGGTGAAGCCAAAGTACTGTAACATAGTGCTCACTCAAGGTTTATGCCCAATACAGTAAGTACATGCTCACAAACGGAATATCCATCCAGCTTTATGCTTTTAAACACCTAAAGCTCAAATCTGGCATACGATATGCTCGTATGTAAAAATATAATTCGACATTATTTAATTACCATTCAGTAGCCAGGCGCTCATATGAAGAGCTAAGAAAAAATACTTCAAGAGCATTCAAATAAATGCAGTGGTCCAGAAGGATAATTAAAACTCTTTGGAATTAATTACGCTATTAGCCAAGTCAACAGCCATAGCAACCGTAGTCAACAACCCGAGAGCACACCTTGTATAACATTTATTTCACTTACCTTTATAGCGTTACGTTATTTTGATCAAAGCAAGGCAAGGTTAACAAAGGTACAAGAGAGGTGCCCTACCTGCATTTTGTAACTCCAACCCCTGGATACGAGTATTATATCCTCTACCCATGAGGCCACTGGGCTGCCCAATGAAAGGCGCTCAGGAACGGGCCCACAAATCATGGTGCAGATACAAGTATTAACACAGAACCCCTTTTACATTGAGATTAATGGCATTTTTCCATGATGGGCACTATGTAAGAGCATACTGTACTGTCGCATTCCCTGCATGGAAGCTAGAGTACACGTTCTAAACTTAATTCTGAGTCTATGGTCGATCACTTAAGCGAATCCATAATAAATGGATATCCCAAGTATAATACAGAAAATGAGCCTGTTTTTCTCAAGACAAAAACGTATTTGAAAATTAGCTGCTTACAGCACATTTATATAATATATAATATAATATGTTAAAACTTTCAGAGTGGTAAATGGCAGCTTTTTGCATCTCTGCAAAAAGCAAGCCGAGATCAGCACACACACACATACACATACACACACACTGACATGAAGATGTTGCTTGCTCAGTTGTGACATCAATACTTTTTCTGTCTGTAGGTTTCCAGTGTCAGGATGTCGCTATTATGCTGGTAACACTGACGGATATGAAGAATGGCTTTTGGGCAGAAGACACAAGGTTTTCATAAGCACATTAATCTTAAAAGAAGCAACTGTCAAAAAGCATACATTGCCCGTATGGCTGACAATAAAAAGGCCTGTCCCAGTCCTTGATTTCTGGTTTAGCAAATGATATCACACTGCTATCAGACTCAAATTACCTTCTGCTGTCCGCCCAATGCACCCCTCCAAACCCCCACCCTCACCCCCATCCCGGGATCCGGTGTTTTGTACATAGTGTAGAGACAGCACGTACTACAGTGCACTGGTGCAAGTACGAGCACACGCACACACACAAGCACACATACACACTGCATTAACAGGCAGCGAACACTGATACAAGGAACATCAAGCTTTGTAGTTAGTATAAACAGTGTCACGTCTCATTTAGCCATTTGCGCCCTTCTCACATATTAGCACAGGCACACTGTGAGTGTCAATAGCTATTTGCAGCGGAACTATGGCAGTGGGTTAGAGACAACATCTGTTCACGTCTCTGCAGAAAACTACCAGAGACAACATAGTTTGAATCAATATTTGTGAATAATATCACATCTCATTAAAGTGCAATTCAAGAACAGACTTCAAAAGGAAGAACGTGTAATTGTAAATTGGAAAAGCAAAAAAAAGTATGTTATATCATGACATATCATAATGTTTATCAATTTTATTTTAATGTATAGCAAGTTTTCAGTGATGATAAAGCAATGTGTTTTACTTTTGTGACTAACAGAGATACAGAAATACTGTTTACTTAACTGAATAAAAGCAATTTAGTGGGAAAGCTTCTGGGATTTAACATAATGCAACTGGAATTTTTATTACATCATTTTAATGAAGTCCCTCTGTTTAATAATCCTTTAAGAACAGTTCATGCCACCAATGAAAATTTGCATTTTTGTGGGGAACTGTCTTTAAACTGGTCAAGGTGTATTAGAAGCACCAAAGTGCATCTTTAGTACAGCCACAAAGATGGGGGAGGGGGTAATGAGGCATGAAGCAGCTGGGTGGGTGTGGGCGTGGATTTGGCAAAAGAACCCGCAGTGGGCTTGGTAATCACCATGGTGACAGGTCCACCAAACCGATGACATGAAGTGCAGGCTTTTGATTGGTGGACACATTTGTTATTTGCATGAACCTACTACAGGTGAGTCACTACTTAGATTACTAGTAATTTCTGTGTTATTACTTGATGCCTGGCAATACTGCCCTTGTAATACTGCATGCATTCAAGAACCTGACAGTCAGTAGCAACAACCTGGAACACTTCTCAAATCAGACTGCTGAAGTTGAGCAGGTGTTGGCTTGGATTGGAGAATTCCTAGGAAAACTGAAGTTGTTGTTGGTAGAAGTGCTGGGTGGCCAGTAGGGGACACTGTCCCCCCTTGACCAAAGAAAAATCCAATTACCCTCAACGATACATACTTTACTGTTGAAGGCGCAATCTTTCAAACGAGCCATTATAACCATTAAGGAAGCCATAGCACTTTTTGAAAGAGTTGGGGTGTTAACCCTGTTGTTCTCGTCAAATTCCCTTTAAAAATTTGCTACTTGCACCACCCCTATATTTGACTGGCTATGTAATCCCTTACTATCCGTACCCACACGTATTCCCCTCATCTTCAAGTAGTTTCCAGTTGATTTAATCTGGTTAAATAAAGGATTCATTTTATTTATATTTTTTTAATATTCATCACAGACAAATACAAAAGAACACTGACATGTTGTACACTGTGGCAAAGATTTATCAAAACCTTTAGCATACTAACGTTTTTAAACGTACAATTTCAGTGACATGATTTGTGATCGCAGCAAACTACCTTGACCAATCACATGCTCTCTTTGTCTGTTTGCTCCATAAAAATAGTTTTGCACGTAAAAAATACTTTAGTAAATTGACCCTTGTGTGTTTAGCCAGAACCACTTTCCAACATAACTCTTAAGCTAGCCTTTGATGATGATTTACATAACAGGAATCAAGAGATGAGCAATATTAATTGCTACTCAGGAGACAAAGGCTGGTTCTGGGAGTCTCCTCGCCAATCCAGGGGGCAGCCCTATCTATCCAACCACATCATTACCTGCTCACTGGACCCCACCCCTCCCCCCCCACTCTATGCCATCTCCATGGGCCTGCCTTCTTTCCTCACCTCTCCCATGAATTCCACCCTGACCTCTAGTCATATCCCCTCTGCCTTCAGGAAGACCAGAGCCAGACCCAATTTCAAGAGGGCAACACTAGACCCAACAGTTGTTAAAAACTACAGGCCAATATCCCTCCTGTCTGTTCTAATAAAACTCTTTGAATGTGCAGGATCTAACACCAGCTCTATCTTTCACAGTGCAATATAGCTGATTCTAATCATAACTGATGCCATGTATCAAGGTGACACATCCAATTAAGATTCATGTCGTGAAAGCGGCCAACACGTCATCCACTCTCATCATCCTGGTGCTTTTCTTTGCTTTCGGCACTGTTAATCTCCAGCTCTTATTTACCACTCTTGTTGAGTGTGGTGTCTCTGGCTTGGCACTTTCATGGTTTGGGCCCTACCCACCAGCTCGCTGCTACCAGGTGCTTGCATTACATTCAACACTCTTGTGCTGACCTGCAGGGCAAGAGCAAACGTCCCTTGTAGGTATAGGTAATGGTCAAGTCCAGCACAGTCTCAGTCATTCTCTCAGTCATTCCCTCTCACTACTGTAGGCTGCCTGCCAGCTCCATTACTGCAAGTATCAAGTGAATACTCAATGATAATGGATCTTCTCGGTCTGTGTGGTTTCAAATGGAGGTGGAAGAGGAAGAAACACGCCATCTCTCTATGGTTTTAAATCCTTTTTGTGCCCAAATGCTATGCTGCTGTATTTACGTTTTGTCTTGTTATACTCTAATCTTTCTTCACAAAATAGACTAGAGAGAATAGGAAAAGCACCACGCCCAAGGAACAGGTCTGATGGGGTTGCTAGCATGGAGATGAGCAAAGCTTCCTACAGCTGAGGTGAATCCACCCTTCTCCCTGGTTTTTGGAAGTTGTCTTGATCTTGTATTTGTTCCTTTTTTTGCATACTCCATTCATACAGCATTGTTACACCTAGTCCTTTGATAGAAAAATCATTTGTGCACACTCCCACCTTTTACATGATTACAACTTCCCTTACCTATTACACTTACCTCTGGCTCTAGTTGTGGGGACAGTAGCTATTTGTTAAGATAGTACACAACATCACTATGTGGATGCTAAGTTATCTTGTACTGAGGATAGCTTAGCATTTAGCTGTGTTGAGAAACAACATCTGCTAAAAGATGTAAAGGTTGAGGGCCTGTTTCACATAAACGTTAAAGGCACGCTAGTTATATATTGCATCCTGTGGCATTAAAATGGCGGTGCACAATGATCCAAGTCTGAAAATCTGAAAACTGACGTGTCGCTGGAAATATGAGCAGCAGTAAATTTCAGTCTTCTGACTCCTTCCTAAAACAATTTCCAATGTGCTGTGTTTGATGCATGATTACAGATGTAGCATAGCTAACCTGTTTGTTAAGTTAATGAGCAAACTGGGGAGTATTAATTTTCCAACTAGTTCAGCGAATTCATGCTCTCCACTTTGGTTGTGTGTTTTTGTGTAAAATCAGGAAGTAAGTTCAGTTGGGTTGGGCCTTTAAAGCAAAGATGGAAGTGAAACATAAAATCAGTTCTTTTAAAGTCCAGATCCATGAATAAATTGGTATGCAAGCTGGTGTCTTAAAAAAGACCAGCTATTTGATTAGCCTTTAAAATATTTTCAATGGCTTATAAACGGTTGAACAATGGCATAAAATCTTTCTCTTCTAAGTCCGTTCTGTGTTTAAAAGCTCTAGTTTGCTATTTTAAGTCTTGAATTACAGTAATTAAAGAAGAAGAATTTTGCTGTCATAAACATGATTTAAAATCATTCAAGTAAAAAAAGCTGAGGAATGTGGGACTGATATAGCGCTGCTGCTCTGCAGCTTTATGTCACACCCACCAGAATATTCTAGCAGTCGTACATAATTTTAGTTGATAGTCATCTTTTCACTTTCTGTGCTTACCCCCTTTATTCCATTGGTACACAAATACAGAAATGTGGATATTGTATCAAAATAAGACCCCACCATCTGCCATCCTACCCATAATCCTTTTTTGACTCAGGCAATGGACACGTGGAGAGTGATGTCACTGCTGGACTCCCAATGAAACCCTTATAATTGCATGGTGAACAGCAGAACAGCAACACTGGAATAGCCCAAGCTGATCTGTTTGTCATAACTAGAGACAGGAATGAAGAGCACCATTCTGAGCTACAACCACAATGATTCTAAAAACTTTTGGTCTGAAGCACAATTCTCAGATTTATTTGAAATTATCAGGAGGATTCATCATTGTGCAGCTAGTTTTCTGCAGATAGATTCAGCCATGCAATGGCTTGAAAGCGCAAAACCTTTGCCTACATTATAATCCATTTCTTGGACACAATAAAAAACTAAAATACAAAAATGGTTCTTGATACTTCCACCAAATGGGCAGAGTTAAAGCAAGAGGGCTGGTGAGCAATTCAATTTTAAGATAAAAATGTGTGAAATTAATGTACTCATAAAAGTAACTCTACGTATGCCTGATGTACAAGGAATGTTAAGAATCGTTTAACACTGAGATCCTGCTACAGAAAGAAATGAGGAAATCCAAATCTGTCTTGATGCTGGACACACGCATTTAATGGGAAATTGCTTAAGGAGTTGATGTACCATCTCCTTAGTTTTGCATTTTACAATGCAGGGTATATAAACACACACTTTCATTGGGACAAGAGCCAACAGCACCCGTTCATTTTTAATTCTGAAGACCGCCCAAGTGTTTCAGAAGTAATTAATCTTCGCTGACTTAATTACAGGCAGCCAGTGAGAGGGCTTCTCCAGTACAAAGTTACTGCCCCGCCAAGTGGGATTCGACATAGTTATGACATCGGCAGTTTTGTCTGGACTGAGAAATTGTGTCTGTTGGAAGAACGTCCAACTAAAACACTGGACGTGGAATTTCACACCCTCCTCCAGTCTTCTGGGAATCCTTAGCATCTGCAGTTGGGCTTAATCTGGCTACAATCACTGGGCGGGTTACAGAATATTATTGGCCAGGCAAGTGGGATGTCATTGGGTGGTCCACACAGAAGATAGTGGAGTATATGACAAGATATAAATGTTATAAAGCAAGTCAGTTGAGAACAGTGCCCATAAGTTGTAGTCAGGTTCTATTCTATGAGGGAATTTACTGAGCATGGTTGGAAAAACTTCTGCAGAAATGATTTTCCGTATGATTCCCACTCAATATTTGGAATATTATGTTCTCATGGACAGAAAACCCACCAACTTGGCTCTGATAGCACCACCTCTTCCTGTCCAGCTACAGGAAGTCTTTGTACAGACTGGTCGAAGTCATAAGGCAGCACTTTCACCCATCTGCTTCAGTCCCTCCAGTTACTCCTATTGAGAGAGGACAAGGGGAGGAAACAGTTAGACAATGACGTTTGTATGCCTGAGAAAGAATGAAAAATACGTGTGAGGTAAAGTAAATATTTTGTAAACTCACACAATAAATCAATAATGTAACATTTGCTTATCTTTTAATGAAACAATAAGCATAAGTCTTTGCATGCCTGCAGCACAAATGAAATATGAATGCTCTGAAGAGGGCTTTATGGTTCATTGAATGATATTTTAGCATTAATAAATATGAATAATGGAAACATAAAGATGAAAGGAATAGGTAAAAACAACAGAGCAAAAACAGGTGAAAAGTAACAGGTAAATATGCAAAAAAAAAAAAAAAACAGGCCACCAATTTAACCAATGAGTGAGAGGCAATCATGGAGCGAGTCAGGGTAACAGGTGTACCTTACCGGCCATTTTAGGGTTTCTGTGATTGTATGAAAGCTGCATCATCCATTGCCAAGTTTTATTATTAAAAAGAAAATTTGAATCTTCTGGTGGGTCTTAAATGAATACCATCTTACAGATTCATTACTACTGTACACATTCATTCATTCTGAATTCAGAGTACTGGTAGTCTCTTTTATGGTGGTTTTTTTTTCAGCATTCTATACCAGGACCGTGTGGCCTAATGGATAAGGCGTCTGACTTCGGATCAGAAGATTGAGGGTTCGAGTCCCTTCATGGTCGTTGCAAAGTGGCAATTTTAAGCACTTCACTTCTTAAAAATTTGTAAGGTGTAGCCTGTAGCTTAGTCACAAGACAATCAGGAGGTCAACAAGACAACACTGGTCCTGAGAGGGGATTTGGCCACTGGCTTGTCCAATGAACTGTATGTTGTTCAGCATAAAATGGTCACCATATTACTGATATTGGTTTAGGCTAAGCTTCCCTTGGCCATCCACTGAACTGAGGAGATGCTGATTGCTTCTGCAAGACCAGGGAAGATGATGCTTTCATGTTGTCATGAGTTAGCAGTATGAATACAATTTGAATCTGTCAACAAATGCATCATTCCCTTTTGAATGACAGTTATATTTTCAAATTTCCCATTCATGTCTGAGTCTGAACATTTGTGTCTGCAACATCTGTCGTTAGCTGTACCCGTAACAAAGTATTTAAAAATGGGAATAAGCACTATATCAACCAAGTTACCCTTTTTGTCATTTTGAAAATCATATATTACACACATGTATGTCATCCTGTGTCACTTTTGCTGTATAAATGGTACAAAAGTGCCTATTGCACAGTGCTGCTACACTACTTTTCTTATATCTTTGCAGCTATGTGATCATTAGATTGTGTGTTTACGAAACATGTCTCGGCATGTTTACTGAAGCATTTAACAAGGTACACATTAACCGTTAATGCAGCTGGTTAGAAAGTCAGAACATTAGCTCACCAGCAAGGAAAACTATAGTATTTATGCCACATGCATAAAAGCCATGTCAAAACATAAGCTAATGTTCATAAACTACCTAGCTGATGACAATAACATACATGGCAAAAGCCTGTTAAAATAAACGACGGTCTCTGCGGAGCTCTATAAAGCTGGGCATTGATTTCCAGAATCGATTGCGTGCATGTAGATTATTTTATGACAGATAAAAATGTAAATTCAATATTAGATGCACCATCCACAAGCAACGTATTACCAAGGAGCAAATAAAGGAGCTGCTTGATGTCCTGGCTACAGCTTCAATTGACAATATCTGAACAAATAACTCTTAAGGAAGAGATTTATTTCCTATGCTGATGCTTTTATCCTACACAACCCGCCTTCGCACAGCTGGGTATTTACTCAGGGATCTCGTCAATAACCTTAATGGCTTAGGCCAAGCGGGTTAAGATGTACGGGCTTTTGTGTGCCAACGTTCACGCATATATGCTCTCAAGCTTATAAACACCCATGCATGCTTTAAAATACACATGCGCTCACAAACACACGCTGCCTCTCAAATTCAGACACACACACTGAGTCACAACATAAACAAATGCTCTTAAACATACACACAGACACGTCTGCATGCTCACACACACTGCTTCTGGAATATATGCACACACACTGAATCATGACATGCACATACACACACACACATACACACACTACTTCTCAAATCCAAGCATGCACTGCATAATGATATAAGCAAATTGTCAAACACACACACAAACACACACACAAATATGTGTCGCTTATCTGTTCCATTGACAGCGGTCTGCTCTGACCAGGTTGCTGTATTTTGTCTTGAGAACAGAAACACAAAAGTGTTATACAACTTGAAAGAACTACTTGACAAGACAAAATGCAAATGGGAGTCTGTTCTCTGCTGAAACTTTCTGGCTCAATCTATAAATTCCCCGCGCCATTAAAATTATTAAACTAACGCATCGATTCAGGTTGAGCTTCAAAACCGCTTTTGTCAACCAAGCAACAAGTAGGTAAAACAGGATTCCCTCAACAGGAAGAGTGTGAATTGACACCTCTCGTTAATTAGTCTTTGGTATCAGTGTGCATCAGCGTCAGACAACGCTTGCACCATGAAGCAATTAAGATTTCCTCTTGTAGATAGGCTCTTTCTTTTGGTTTTTCTTTTTTTGAAAAGGTCACAAGCAATTAACCGTACTGATAAAAGCCGCCGTTGCTCAGAACAAAATATGCTGTCTCGTTAAGCTTGAACCGCAACTGAGAGATGGTTGTGTGGTTATAAACCCATTCAACTACCGACCCCGTAGCGCTATTACATACCTGTGCTAATGTTAGCAAGATGTAAAAAATACAAAAAAACAAACAAACCCGTCTTTCGCATAGACGTGGTGGGAGAACGTCATCTTTGGGTAGAAATTAGTGTCAGCACAAATCTCTGCCCATTGTTGTCGCCCATGTAATAATGGTTCATTTATATTTGCCTTCTTCAAGATGAAACAATCTAGCTGCCAGCTTTAAACTTGAACATAGCGTGGTGTTACTGGCAAATAAAATAGCCATATTACCCATTAGCCAGACATTTTTCACACAGACAAAATGCATTTATCTCACTTGCCTAAATAATTAATCAAATGTATTAGATTTAGCACAGGTTGTGGTAATACCTATGATATAATAATGCAACGGTTGAGATTTTCTTTATTTTCCAAACATAATGAGAAAAACCATTTGAATTTGTTTGTATGTTGAGATGTGAATCTCAACTACTTGTAAAATATTGCACATTTATGACGTTTGCTTAGCAACCACATCATTAGCCAATAAAAACATACCAGCGATCGACGTTTTATAGTATTTAATTCACCATTAGGATTTATTCACAAAGTCTTATTCAAAACTCTTATCCATTCTTTATTTGAACTTAAGAATTACAGATAAACATTAATAAATAAAAAACGTGGTCTCGGCAGAAGGTCCCTAGGCACACGTCTCCATCGTGACTAATTCGATTTATAAAACAGTCGGAGACACACGATTGCATTAAAAAGGATACTTAAAAGCTATATGTCCTTGTATAAAATTCAGAACCTCATTTTGATTGCCATATTTTCGATGCACGCAATCTGGATCCAGTCTAATACTTTCCATACTGGGCAATGAGATCACAACACTCAAAAACACTAAATCAAAACCGGAGGCAAAAGGGGTCCTCAATAAAACACCGTAGCCTGTCCAGAGCATAGAGAGAAAACTAAAACCATATTTACAAAAAAATATACGTTATTGTTGGCATCTGCTACTTAAATATTTCAAACGCAAAGAAACACGAACACTTGATCAATCTGCAGTACCGATTGGTTAAAAACAGACGCTTTCCAAGTTGACGTTTTAGAGAGAAAATTTTTAGTGATGATTTGTCATATCCGCGAGTCTCTGACCAGGGCGGGAATACGCAGGTGCTAGCAATGAATCTTATTAATGAGAAAATTAAAAATAAGGAGAGGCACACTGACGTTTTTTCTTACTGAAATATCATTCACTCATCTTTTAAAACAATATTCGGTAGCCTGTGTTGTAAATTTTCATTGTCAATTATGATATATTAATCACACAACATAATTAAACAAAAACAAAATCTATACATCCGCCTACTACTAAAAGTAATAGTGATGTTAGTATTTTAGGTTCACACGCTAGGACGAAAACTTTGAAATCTAACTTGGAAAAAAAAATCATAATATACGAATATTCAAATCATGTTATCGGTGATAATCACCCAATCCAAAGTAAAACATCAACAGCAGAAGAAAAATAATACTGATAGTCGAATAATTATAACATTTGTTATATTTTAGCCTATATAGGCTATAACATTTTATAACATGTTATTGTTGTACTGAATTATTATTATTATTAGGCTAATAGTAGTAGTAGTGGTATTATTGGTGATGATGCTATAATTTGGAAACAACGGAGATATATAACCGATGAACATCGAAGTTTATTGTTAGCTTTTGTAAATTCGGTGAAACGGTTTCGTAAAAGCTACAAGCTGGCAAATTATTACACTCAACTTTTAGGACGTATTTTAATAGTTTTTAGCCACATTTACAATCAACACAGAAACTTGTATTTTAATGAGGTATTCATATGTCAACGAGATTATTTTATTTGGCCGGAGCTCAGTATGCTGTAAATGCGTTATTCGTTGAATACACGACAGAAACCACTAGGTAATTCCTTAACAAGGGTAATTTAACAAATGACCAAACATGTGTATCATTAACTTGCAGGATTGTTTTTGTATAAGAGGTAACACGTTGAATTGTTTGAGAATGATGAGAAATTGGATAGTAAATTACCCTTGCTTTAGTGCAGCAAACAGTAGGTGAACGAGATCTTTGATAAGCCAGCTGCTGGCATACCAAATAACTTGCCAAGTGTTCCCGACTGGCTTTTGAATCATATTCAACAATTTATTAAATATATCGGTCTAGTTACTGTATTTGCTTTAGCTTACATTTTAGCGTCGTTTTATTTCTTTCCGTCGACATATCGTCAAAGTCAACCGCTTACATGCCCAATTTCCTCTTCAAGCATCAGATATGGAAAACCATATCTGCGCTCGCCTACTGAGTACAATTTATGCCACCATACTACCTATCTGAAGTACTTCTACACTGGTAATTTATCCAGAGTAGGGTAAATGAATTAAATGACATGAAGTTGAAAGCTATATCTGTGATATGATAAGCTAAAAGTTGTCGCCTACGGTCTCTTACTAACCGCGTTGCATTATTCTGGATGTTCGGTAAATAAAGAGGCCAATGAATGTAAGTACGTCACATTTCTGAAGTTTTACCAGCTTTTAGGTCAATTTCGGCATTGAATAAGCTGAAGACCCAGGGTTTTGGCAAGAATTAAACCTACAATTGCACGTCAGGCGAAGGAAAGGCCTTTTCTAAGAATCATGAAATAATTCGCAGTTAAAACAGGCACACTTGGTAACACTAAACTACAACAGAGAAGTTTAGCATTATTCACAATACACAAAACGCAAAACACACCAGACGTATCTTACATATTACCAGTTAAGAAGAATAACGAATGTACACACATTTCTTAAAATCCAAGAGATGAATAGTAAATATATTTTTGCACACAAAAGACGAAATCAATTTGCGGCCCTTATCACAGAGTACTTGTTGAACAGTCACATTGTAGTCCTTTTCAATATACCTTGTAGCAGTTACAAAATGGAGGCTATAGTCATGGTTACTTTGCAACAGAATTAGAATTAGTGGTCACTGAATAACGCAACGATATTTAAGTATTCAATCAATAAAGGAGGAGAACATCACCAGACAAGTAATTCAAGAACTTGTGGCCCATACCGCAAAAAAAAGCCTGAATCAGCTTCAGCAGACAAACGACATTCTCAAGAACAAATATCCATGTTCATAAATTGCCGAATATACATGTCATTTATCCTGCACAGCGCTGTATATGTGTACCTCGTAGTTGTAATCCAGGTCCATTTTATTTATTCTCCATTTATGATACCATTACAGCAGACAATATGGAGATGAAACAAACATTTTTATTGCGTGTAAAAGGAGAAGTAGTTTAAACACATTAAGCATGTATATGTGTAGAGAATCAGATAAGAAGAACTACGGTGTGTGTCCAGTAGAAAGAAAATTGTGATCCAAATGTTCTCTGCATAATCAGTGAGTAATCGCACTCTGTGAATCAGTTAAGGGACGAGATAAACCGAACAGGTGGTGGATCTGAGAATATGTTCCAGTAGCCTAAGATCAAAGAAATAAGCTTCCAGACTATTCTCTAACGGTTCTCCAATGCTGCATTCGGATCAGGCTGTAACAATAGGCTACTGTTAATTATTCGTGACAGACGATAAACTATAGATGTACCTCTAAACTTTCGAATTGAAATTGGTCAAGATGCCCCAAAACAACTGGGGGCATTGCATGACTATATTGCCTATACCTGACGTTCGTAGCTGATATTACACTGCTTAACTTCCGAATTCAGTTTGCGAATGATCATCTGTGAGAAACGACTGAGTAAATATACTGTGCGTTATAGTTTGAGCAGAAAAGTATTTAGATATTTCAGAGGTTTTTGAAATATCAACACATGTGTATAATGATGTAATCTCTTCCCTGGCCGTAATTATAACTGAGAAAGCTCATTGTAAACCAAAAGATTCACTGGGGGAACGAAAAGTAGCTCCGGCTCTTTAAGTGGATTAATGTTAAATGAATGAGAGTTTATGACACTTTCAAGTGCGGGTCTATGGTTTTAGTGCTTGTCTACTTAACAAATCTGAGTTTAGCTAAAAAGCTGTTAAAAACGAGAAATGATATCTTGATATTCATATCTCTGGAATCTCAATATGGGTTACATTGTCCAAATTTCTCTGGGTAACCATATTTCGCGTGCTCTGATAGCTTTTACTACTTACAAGAATCTCCAGCTCAACCGTTAAGAGATTTTAGTTGCAGATCTCAGACGAGGACCCAGAGATGACAGCGCCTCCCTTGGTTCTCGCACATTCAATCAGCTTTTTTTATGAATGGTGCAGACAGGCTCTGCTAACCACCCACACTTTGCATACTCAGAATGTAATTCCAGACGCTGGCCTTCATCACAAGACACGCATATAGGCCTTCACTTTTAGCGCTTAGCTCTGCTTATCAGTGCAACCTTGGTTCACGGAGACTGTTTGGGTGAGCAGTAAACTAGACTTACTTTACTTATGCGCTATATTACAGAGATTCAAATTTTGAGATCGCGGGCTAATATTAGCCTACATCATATTAGATAAGGCAGTAGGTTCAGCCATAATTTAATAACCTTCGAACAGACGTACAAAAGGGATTAACAGCAGTGCCGTACACGTATAGATATTTAGTACATAGGCCTGAACTCAGGCCTGTAATGCAACATATTTTTCTAAGTCGAATATTTAATTAAAGGAAACGTTTCTAAGTTTGTTATCTGCAGAAATAATTTCAGTGACCGTCAAACTACACAATGTTCGTAATGGCACTAAAATGCACTGTGTCATCACACCGGCTAACCCACTGATGGTTTCAATCGCACCTGTTTAATGAGTGGAACGACACGGGGGCGACGTCACGCAAATAATGTTTGTTTTGTTGCCCGTGACCTCAGAGCAGCCTGACATCAAAACTGACCCCCGAGGGAGGTGGTCTTTGGGTGTACTCCAGTTCCCGTTGACTCGAGCAAATGGACGTCTCTTCATACAAATAACGATGGTACAAAAATACAGCACATAATACAACTGTCCAAATATGTTCAATATTAAATAATGATTTTACCGTAGCCGGTAACCAGGCCGATGATTATCCTTACGGCTTTTCTCCGTTTTACCTTAAGCATATGTTAAAATACTAATGCAATCAAAACAACAAACATGTCAACACAAACAATAACCTGAGATATTTTCCATATCTGTGCATGCCGGTTTATGTGCGATGCAGTTAGTCTCTTTTTATCGTTAATGGTTTCTCTTGCTTCGTTCTTACACAAAAAAGTAAAGAAAAATCCTGGTACAACAAATTGTATTGATTGCCGCTGTATTGTGTGTGAAGTTAAGTGTCTTCCAATTAACAGGCTATAGATGCCAAAACGTATTTTGCCAGTGTTTAATTTCATTGTAATGTTTCAGAATATTTTCAAAAATGTATTGCATTAGAAACTCACTATCCCATCTGTAAGCATACAAGAAATCTGCGTTGCCATTTCTCAGCACCTTTTCAACATTTTCAATATTCACTTGGTTATAGTGTGGTATCGGCTCGCAAAGCCACGCTGTGATAAATGTATGGAAAGGACGCTAGCCAAATTAAAATGCAAAACCGACAGGCCATGTTTCATTGACAAACAGAGAGCCCCATTAATTGCCCATTCCAAAACCCTAATGCGAAATTCAGGACCGGTTAACTCGTGGTTTATTTAAAATATAGTTTTGCATACAATTCAGTGTGGAAAAATACATCACATATAAATATGAAACTTTTGCATTAGTAAAGTAATTGTAACAAGATAATGGACACATTGACATTTTTCAAGACATGGTCGAATTTATCCAGACTATATTGATGAGAAGTTAAATTAATTATTTTGGCCAAGATACCAATCTTTGAAAAATTGTTTACAGTGCTTAAAACACAAACAAATATAAAAAGCAAGTAGGCATGTTTTACATATTATTTAAAGTGTACATTATTCTATAAAAAATGAATTTCGGAAATAATCTGAGATGGTCCATTTGCAGACAAAACCCACTGCAGACTTTTTAAACCATTTTATCGTATTCATTGCATGATTACTGCATTGACCTATTAAGTGAAAGCAAATGGCCATGTTCTCTTCATTTATGTATTTGTCCATTTATCGCTGTTCATCTGCTGTTTTAATTGATGTGTTTTAATGTGAAACGCTCCCCCACCATAAAAAACAGTATAAAAACCAAAAAGACCCTCTGTTTTTTTTAATACTTTAATATTGTCTATAGGCCCATGTTTATACTTGTAATTAAATACATCCTCAGCAAAGCTTAATTGTTTTTATAAAAGGTACAGATTGGATTAGTTTAATGACACATTGCTGCCATTCCACATCTGTGACGTAATTTGCCTACATAAATATTCTATTCAAATGAAAATGGTTTAAAATCAACCACGTCAAAATGTTAGGTTTACAAATGATCTGATATCTAGGATTTCTACAATGAGACCATTACTAAAAATAGAATGTATATATTTCGGAGGTAACAGGAGCTATTTTTAGCAGACCGTTTATCGATACATTTCATGCGTTATAACACAAGCATTACAAAGCTAATGTGTGTTTGTAGATAGATATGCATGCGTGTGTGTTTCACTTGACCTAACAAAAATGTGTGTGTGAATTGGCACTAAGGCTACAACAGATTTGCTTCAGGCTTAATGCTTAGCCTAGTTTAGCCGTGAACATTTTGTCTGAAATGTAACTTTTTATAAAATTGCCAAATTTATTTTCGAAAGAAATAAAATGCCAATACCTGATAAGTAGCTGCATCCATTAGCTCAATTTTCGTTTTTAATACCGAATCTTCTCTGACTGCGTTACATCCGCGCCAGTCGAAATTTTGGACTCACCGACATGTTGAAAATTCTTCATAGTTTCGGAACAGAGGAAAACGGAGATGTGACAACTGTTGTTTTCTGGTAGTCCAGATGGGGGCGACTCGGCAGTTACTTTTGCCATCAGGATTGCAATTTTTGTGCCTTGTACTCCACCAGTGAGGGTAGTCGAGCGTTTAAGTAAAAGCAGTCTATTCCTTACAGAAAAGAAGATTATACAGGGCAACCGACGAGATGGTTTGGAAACTTACCACGACGATCAAACAAGTCGGAGCGGTAGTCTAATCTCAACAAACAACTTTTGACGCAATTCTTTTCGCATTTTATCCATGAACTATGATAAATAAACTGATTTGATTTCCTCAGACCATAAAACAAAGTCAAACTAGTAATAGGGGTTAGACGAAGTCCATTAACATAAGTGTCGGTCCAACTTAATTTATGTGCCGATTAGTTTCTTTCTTTTTTCTGATAAATGGTCGTCCTTTTCTCTTATCTCCACCTCATTCTGCAAACGTTGCCCCGCACTGATGTTCCCCATCTGTGTTAGCCAGCACGAGCTGTGAACTAGTCACAAAAGAAACGATAGCACTACTGCACCTTGTTACCGTTGGGTCGACTATTAACTTTTACAAGTGACGTTTTGCGAGCTAGTAAATGATACCTTTTTACTTACACGGGAAGCACAAATTAAATGCGGTGTATCATGCGCATAACGTCCTCTTTTGGAGTTTACGTCAATAACTAAATAGGGGAAAAGTTTTTGTCAATAAAGTAGGCGATAGCGTATCAGATTAGACTACCAGTGCATATAGTGCATTGGAGCAATGCAAATACGCCAAACAAACACTAATCGGGCTTTATAATGTGAAGCTAGTTGTTCTACATTGTCTCATAATTTCATGCTCACTGAGAACGTTTGGTAGAAGTCCAGTCTTCCTCTGTACAATGACATTCATGTAGCCATCCCACGCACAGTATACCCTCAACACGACCAGAATACTGTTTCCAATCTCAGTATGATCGAAGCTCGTAGTTATCCATTATAACAATTACACAAGTCATGACACTTAAGCCATGGAAAGAATAGGATCGTGACAGTCTGTTGTATTTATATGGACACTAATGTATCGTTATGTATGAACAATCCTAACGCGAATGTATGTTCCGTAATACCTTTTTAAAACAACATGAGTGCAGTTGTGTACAAATAGGATGTGGAAAAGTTATTTGAAGTCACATTCATGCCTTTGTAAATCTCATTTTGGCTTTAAGAAAACATGATAAAATAATGTATATAAGCCTTTTAGCAACGAGAAATCAAACGAATAAAATATTGTGCGTGTGTGCCAGGGAGATACACAGCGCCCTTCAACAAGAAGCTAAATTAATGATTTTATTCATTACTACAAGTATTTAAAATTCAGCCGGTTTTCCAGTTGTTTACTGGTGCACGTTGGACGCTGGTGCTAAGTTTCCGTCACTTCCCCAGTGTGTAATACTCAAAAGAGGTTAAATTCAACGTCCCGGATGGTGCATGTTCGGAGCTGCCTATCCAGATCGGAGAGGACCAATGAAATCAAACCATGGCTTCTAGCGTAACCCAGCCAGATTGACGTGGAGGACGCGTCAAATTAATCCGAGCAAACTTCAGCCTGCAGGATAGACAAATTCTCCTATATCGGATGAAGAGCACCTTGTGTCCCTTTGTCTAAAATAGGTCTGTTTAGACGCTCTTCGGCAGAAGTTGAAGACAAGGATTTAAAAGCTGAGCATTAAAGAGTCATTCGCCCTCCTTAGTCCACAACGTTCTTTGCGCATTCGGGAAACCAGCGTGTGCAGCCATTGAGGGGCACATATTTCAAAGAAATCTTCCCAGACCTCGAGCAAATGGGTAAGCTCTCGTTCCTTTCTGCATGGTTCAGTGGCATAAAGTTGATAGAGGCAGAACTTGTTTAACACGCCTGCATAACGCAAGAAACTGACATTAAAGTTCCATTTATGCTCAAATGAGAAAGTGATTGTAACCCTTATTCCGATTCATGCATGCATTTTGACTTTTTGAAACAAAGTTCAAGTCGCCAGGCAGAGCGCACAGTGAATCGTTTGTTTTTGAGCAGATTAAGTATGATCAGCCGCTCAACATTTATTGCAATTGTTTGCAGTTTATGATAAATGAATACATCACTCAACAACGAACGGATCATTGTTACATTTTCTATGCCATAACTTTTGTAATGGGACGAAGCAGTAGAGATAAGTGCAAGTAAGGTATCCATTAGAAATCTGAAATGAATTATACTAGCTATTTGAATCCGAACGCCATTTTCCATGGTAAAATTTAGGGCAGTCTTGGGAAGCACTCTTGTTTTCACAGCTGTTTTTATTCAGCATATTTTTCTGAAGATTGATTGCGTATTTATTATTATTTATAATATTTCCCCTCTTTTTAGAGCAAACCTATGGAGAGGTAAACCAGTTAGGTGGCGTATTTGTAAATGGACGACCCCTGCCCAACGCTATTCGACTCCGAATTGTGGAATTGGCCCAGCTCGGAATTCGACCCTGTGACATCAGTCGACAACTCCGCGTCTCTCACGGCTGCGTGAGCAAGATTCTGGCAAGATACAACGAGACGGGGTCTATTTTACCCGGTGCCATCGGAGGGAGCAAACCCCGGGTCACAACACCGAACGTGGTGAAAAATATAAGGGAATACAAACAAGGTGACCCTGGAATCTTCGCCTGGGAGATCCGTGACAGGCTTCTTGCAGACGGAGTTTGTGATAAATACAACGTTCCTTCGGTCAGTTCTATAAGCCGGATATTAAGGAACAAGATTGGAAATCTCTCCCAACCGAACCAGTACGAAAGTAGCAAGCAACCTCCTCCACAGGCAGCTCTCTCTTACAACCACATATACCCATATTCATACACCAATGCAATGTCACCCACCGGGACCAAAATGGGCAGCTCTCCCGGGGGGCCTGTCACCGCGGCCCATGTTAGCATATCGAGAGGCTGGCCCTCGGCGCACACAGTCAGCAACATTTTAGGTATAAGGGCCTTCATGGATCCCGCAGGTTAGTAAAGCATTCATTATCAATGAGTTTTATTCCTGTTAAAGTTGTTTGCTTGTCTTGCAATTTGGTACGCTATGACTTCCTCGTGGAATCCAGGATTCCAGCAACAGACAAACAAAAAAATGTCCACATTTAAATGCACTGTAATATTTATCAATGTTTTTGACAGCACATTTTTTTATTCAACTTTAAAAGAGAGGTTTCTCGTCATTGTAGATTACTCAGGGCCTGTGTAAAATGCATTTTAGAATTTATAAGGCAGAAAAATAGTTAACAATGCAACAAATAGATAATGTCAAATTTTACGTGCATATATATAATATATAATTATATAATTCATATAAAATAATAATAGAATAATATATAATTTTAGCTGAGCACCAAAACATCAAATACATTTCATAGTTGAATTTTACCGTGCGTGGAGGGTTAATGCAACTTAAGGCATTTTTCGTCTTTAGTTTGAACAAGTAAGTTTGAGGTATACACAAGAATGCTTGATTATTATGACCAAAATATTTAAATCTGCGTGTAACAGATTTAGCGTGGAAAAAAAGGGCCACGTAGTTGTAGTCAGGTTTATTCTAAGTTTGTAGTCCATCGCTTTTTCAACAGCAATTGCTGGAACTGAGGGATATGCACCAAAAATGGAGGACTGGGGTAGCGTCAACAGAACATTTCCTTCAGCCCACACTGTCAACGGAATAGACAAATCAGCTATTGAAGCGGACATCAAATACCCTCAGGTAAGCATATGGCAAGAATAAAGCAATTCTGACCAATAACAAACTAAATGGACAAACGATCTTCGAAGCATATGTTACAGCCTATCTGCAGATCTCTTTCATTACATGTAAATACGTATTAGGATTTACACAATTTAGCACGTGTGATCAATATATTTTCGAAGCTTGCTTGTGAAACGTTAACTGTATTTGAAGCAAAATGTAGTTTCTGAAATGTAGTAACAAGATTTTACTCAGTGGCTCCAATTCAAATCATGCATTTGTGAGAAATAAATATTTCCCATTTGGAGGAGGACAAAGGTTTTGACGAATTGCTCCTGTTTTTCTAGCCTTCATCAACCCTGTCCAGTTACGTCCCGGCTTGTGCCTATTCACCCTCCAACCAGTACGGAGTTTATAGTGGTCCAGCAGGTAGCTACGTGACCCCGGGACACCATTGGCAGTCACAGAGCACGAGTCTGTCCCACCCAGGCAGCGCAATGACGATGCATGGAGGAGACATCCATTCTCCAATGGCGTTCAAACATCCATCACGAGACGGTAGGCCGCATTGCTTTTAATAAATGTGAAATGTCCGGTGTTGCTGAGCGTGCAACTGAGTGAAGTATTTTGCTTTTACTGGTGAACTGCAGAAAAATCAGAAAAACAAGTCCATTGCCTTTTACTGCACAATTATTTCATTCACAGTTTATTTTAAAATTGAAGGAGTTCCTGTAAGTAGTGCATTGATAGGCCAAAATTATTTCAGTTCCAAAGGCAGAGTACATAGTCGTAATAGTTAAAACCTTAAATTAAATACAGTTCAGTAAATGCATGCTTGGTTGTTTGAATAGTATTTAAAAACCATGTCAATTTCTGGAAAACATACTGCAAAACACAGCTTAATGTACACACGCAAGAACGCAGCGCACACGCTAACATGGGAACCTCCCTGTTTGTTTGTAGTTTAAAACCCCTTAAACACCATGTGCGTTTATCTGAGATCTGTTTCAGTCTGCTGCAGAAATGTGCAAAAATGTAACCCGCTACTTTTCTTGAGGAAAAATGTATTTTTCAAAAATGTGCCAAAAACAGACTTCAAGTTTTGGACATTTTTATGCGTCTGTGTACATGTGAACAGGCCTGTATGTTTTGGTGAACTTGTCCTACAGGCCTTTTAGTTTCAATACATAACGCGCAGCTGGCCAATATTGCCTACTGCAGGAAACCACTATTTAAATTTCATTAGAATGAATCGCGATTAAATGCGATTCCCATTGATCTGGACACTTGGCGCAATATTACACGATATCCGCACGTTTGGCAGAAGATTCTGTGCTTTTAAATTGACTTGAAAAGTGTGAAAAAAGTAGCGGTAGCACAGAGTGGTGTTGTGGGACCAGACACACCAAAGGGAAGCAAATATACGCAGGGCATTTTGTTTATGTACATTTCCGCGACTGACTACGCAAAGCCTTACAGGGTGTCTGGCTAGTCTAGCACTGTTCAAAGATTCGTAATAGAGTTCACCTTGGGTGAATAGGTTTGTGTGTAGGATCTGCTCCAGTCCAGCGGAATCATAGCCCGCGGTCTTCCCATAGCAGCTGTCAAAAAGCGCGCGCGTGCGCGCGTGTGTGTCTGTGTCTGTTGGGGGAACGGGGGTGGGGAGGGGGGGGGGGATGGGGGCTGTTACGTGTTGAACTTGGCAGTAGATTGTGGTGCCTGAATCATTACATTAAGCAATTAATAATTAATTGTCGCAAGATCACTGACTGATCATGTAGGGCAAAAACACAACTTCATCATGTTTAGCTCTACATCGAAAATAATTGCACAGTTAACGGGACAAGCAGCGCCATTAATCATTTCTATTCAACGGTAAAATGTACCTTTGGTTTATAGTATACATAATAATAATAATAATAATAATAATAATAATAATAATAATAATAATAATAATAATAATTTAACATTTCAAGCTTTTGTCCTGGGCTGGTGAGGTCGTATGAAAAGAAAATGATTTATAATGGAATATATTCCAACTGTTACATAAAACTTTAAGAAAAATATCTAATGTTACATATAAAAATGTCTGGTCATGCGGGCCTATGAAACGGAAAAAAATGGTTCATTGAATTTGTTCGACCCACTCATTTAAACGTCTTTGGAATAGTGTCTGCTATGCCGATTATATTAAATAGACCCAAGAGTGAAACTTGAGGCTGTATGTTTGAATGATAGAGACGAGCTCTAGGCCTATACACACAACCTCTCCCTTAAATGTTTTAATGCTGCATTTAGAAGTACAATGCGTGTCGTACATAACCAATAATAATAATCATAATAATAACAATACACGTAGATTTTATAACTGCTGGATAATCACACAATTTCTCTAATATTTAGATGGTTCCCAAAGACAGGAGAATATTTTGGGAATAGATGGGAATGCATTGGCCACCAATACTGGATCGTTCTTGTGTAACTATTACCGGCGTGTATCATTTTACATTTAATTTCTATTTAAATTAATTACGGAAACCATTCCAAACTGGGGAAAAAAACTTAAAATATATATTATCGTTTTGAGACACTGTTCCGTTGAAGGGGAGAATTACGATTTGTTTGCTATATAAACACCTTTCTTGTTTGTGTTCTGCAGGAGACAGAAAACCCCCCAGTCCGTTAAGCAAGCAACAGCACGAGGCGCTGAACAGCGTCCACGGACTCCCTCTTCCTACCTCATCTTCATAACTCCAGGAACACTAAACGACCAAACAAGGAATTGAAATATCTGTAATGCGGCAGACCTTTATTTAGATTTAGCGCATTTCAAGAATACGAACAGTAAGTGAAAGCACTATATTTATAATTTGCCAGTCAAAGTGTTAACTGTAGGGAAAGGCTACAGTTCTAGAGCATGTGCATAAAATATAGTCTACCAAGGATACCATATGAAACCAATTGAATGTACAATTACGAATAGGATTTTTATCTGTACTGTATTCTTTTCAGCGGTGTTGGTGGTCTGTAGTTTTAACTTCTCATGAAATATACGGTGATATTCAACATATCATCGACAGCAAGCCAAAATGCAATAATATCATTGTTATAGCAAAGAAGTCACCTTAAAATAAATGATCACAATGACTATTGAATTGTGGCCGATGCATCCCTACCTATTTGTTGATTTTTTTTCTTTCATCTTGATTTCTGCAGACATTAAGTCAACGATGTGAAAAAAGTAATTAATTGTAAATGTAAAATATTTGCAAATGCTTTAATTATATATATTTTTTATAAATCCATTTGTAAATATGCTAAATAAAGGCCTCACGAAACAAAGGACCGTGTTGCATTCGATACCGTGAATGCTTGCTTGTTAATTAATTCACTCTTACTAACAATATAATCTCAACAACGTAAATAAAAATACACTAAGACCCGTCTGAATGATTTGAAGTAGGCCTACCATAAAATATTTAAACTGACTAGCCGTCGATGATACATACGGCTTATTTAAAAATACACAAAAATATAAGCTATGGGACGATATGATAAGCAACTAAATAAAAGCGTACAGACTAGTGCATGTTACTGTAGTGATTACAATACATGCAATGTGTTTATAATGCATTACTGGGAGTAGTTTCAAAAGAAAGCAGACGCCCACTATGGTCTGTCGTTGTGGGTGACCCTTTTTCCACACAATGCGTGCTACCAAGCTTTTCTCCTAATGGCGCATTGCCGTTTTCGGCGCCTCTACCGATGCTATCTTTGCTTACTTTGGATAAATGGCACAAGGCCAGTAGTGCTTTGAATGCTCCTAATTTGCTGCAGCGGTTGGACTCTAGAGTTCAGGGCTGAGCAATTAGCCTGGCTGCAAACGACGTACACTAGAATTCGTACTCTATTTTAAATCAAGGTTATTTGGTAAAATCCTGAGTGTATGATTTATCAGTAGATATATGGAGGTCTGCTTACTGCGCGAGCTGTCTGTACAAATGCGAACGTCCTGTGCTGTTTGCGGAGCCAATTTGTACACAATACTGGACGGACTGGCTATTGAGTAAATTTAAAAAGCGAAGATGTCCCGAAGTGGGTTGGATTCTGCTTCAGTACTGCATTTGTAGTTTCCTTGACGAAAAGAGGAAATCTTTAAAAAAAAAAAAAAACCAGGACTACTCTGCAAAACAATACGATTGATTTACTATACATGTAGGGCCTAGGCCTGGCTTGATACCCTGTTCAGAACCCGCGTTACGGAATTAGTGTTATTCGGCTACGTGGCTGCGGGTTTCTCCCAAGAGTTTACTAGCGACAGGGTAAAGGCAAACTGAATTAAAATTACAACAACATTTTTATGAATACACAAACGAACCGCCTTTTATGTAATTATGAAACCTCTTGTGAAAAGCAATTGGAACATTAGTCTGAGGGATTGCCATATAAATGTGTGTGAGTCACGTGTGTTTTTCAACGTATTTTTCCATTTAAGTCGCTCTGGATAAGAACGTTTGTTTAGCTGTTTGTATTGTAGTCTACCATGACGGTATAAAATAAAAAAAGACACCAGAGGAGACTCTAAGACGTGTCTTAGCCTCAGAATACTAGCTCAGGAGTTGCTGGGTTGAGTCCAGAGGTGACACAGGGGCTGTGGCTTTTGTTATATGTTTCTGTAGGAATCCAACAAAAGATTAGGATGTGATTACTTATTATTTTTTAAAACGTGTAATTCCGTCTCTTGGGTGTGTATTGACTTGCAAACCACGAGCACGCTATATTAAAGAAGGGTGGGGGCACACTGGTTTCTCGTGGGGATAAACTGACTTCTCTGTCATGTTAGCAGGTTGTAATTAACAAGCCCTGTGGCAGATTTACATAATATACGATGACGCCAACAAATGTTCCCAAATCGATTAATTAATTATAAAGCAACAAACAGATACAATTATTTTTAAATAATCTGTTAGTATCAGACCCTTCTGAAGTTATAGAGTTGTGTCTCGCTGCTTTTACACCAACTTCAGTCACTCTTGAAATTTCTGTTATACATGTTTTCAACGGTTTCTAGTGGGATATAGGAGCATTCTAAAAGAAGTTAAGCCTAAAGATCTTTGAGAGGCGAGGGAGGTTAAAATCGATTCCATACCTTATCCTCCAGACAATTCCAGAAAGGGTCAGTGATATCTAGTTCATTTAGATGCCACGGAACGTGTGTGACTTCATCATGGTGCTCACAACACCCCTCTTAAATCAATTTAACATCGTGGAGGGGTTGTCTTGGAATATGAGAGCAGTTTGATGAAGAAATGTTTGCTGCTTAGGTTGCACCTGTTAACTTAAAATGGCTTCATAACAATTCTACCATAACTAGCAATAACTGGCAATCACTTCCCAATCATGATGCCGCTTTTCCTTTTTTGGCGAATGGCGTCACACTTTCCGACACATTAACGTCTCAAAGTTTCCCTTGACATACTAAATAATTTTGCCGTTTGTGTGACTGAAGGCACAATAAATTCTGGCAGCAACTATTTTTAATTTACAACTCTCTTAAAATATGTTAAATCCCCCATGTTGCTTTGCAAACTCACATGATAACGCATGTATTACATTTTTTTTCCTGCAGGAACATACTGGTACTGGTATGAAGCGTCTAGACTCGTTTTTAGCTGAAATTCAGCTTACAATATGAGTCGTTTTTTCGATTGTTTGTTTTTTTTAGTTATTCAGTGTACCCTCTGTAGCCCCCTGGATATCTAATAGGCTAAATAAAACGCTTATTAAATTTTAATTATGACGGTATTGAAATGCATATGAGTTCTGTATACAGCTTCCTCCAAACATGTAGCCTATATTGTCTAACAAAGTCTGGTGACAACTTGAATACTTTTTTCTTAACCAGATTCCGCATTTGGAGCTGTACCAAAGATTGTCTTGAATAATCATTGGTTGAACATGCTAACTTATTTTCAAACGTGATCAGGGGGCATTGTCTCGTCATCATAACGCTAACACTACAATATCGCTAATTTGGTGGAATCCATACAAATTAGCAATGTGAACTGACAATATTAATCAAAAATATTAAAATATAGTTTTTTTGGATCAGCACCGTTTGCTTTCCGAATAAGATTTGCCAATACAAATCATGCCATTATAAGTTAGATAATCAGTAGGCCTATATGGCCGTAAAACAACACAACCTTTTTCTCATAATCTAGTTGCTTTAATCAAGGCGCGCCACCATCTCCTTCAAACTGCTCGTAAGGTATACATATATCAAGTTACCAAAAGCTACCAAAACTTGAAAGTCGACTTAGGATGCATAGGTCTGACATACTGGCTGCGACAGAGGTCAGATCGAAGGTTTACAGGGCTGTGTCTAGCTCTCAGAGGGTTTCCTTTTACGTGTACGCTAACATTTAAATAGTTCCTGCTTTGAAATGCTCCTCCATATAGTGCACGGTGTCTACAGACCAACCGACACAATCTCTTATTGGAAAAATAACACAAACATGAATTGCCTTAATTTTCAAGGAAAAATAATGAAACAGCAAACTTTTCATTGATAACCATTAAGTATCCACCATCCACGTTCAAAATAGAATGAGAAATTAATACAGACGTGTTATAAAAAAGACGACAAAAGTGGCTGCTGACAAAATGTTTCAAACGTCATCTGAGGACACATTAGTGCGTGAGATACACTATGATGAGAGTATCATGGCAAGACTGACACGTCACAATAACCATCCATACTCTGTCCCAGCACGCACTTATCACTTAATGCCATTTATGTTGTCAGGTTTGTTAATTTGCTTTGTGATTGCTTAAGAATGTTATCAGTTTAGCAGAAAATCAGCATCAGGTTACTTGTATATGTTAATCAGCTTAATTGACCATGTCAAACAGTGCAGGTGGCTGTACTTTTGATTCTGATCTTCCTTGTCATCTTCACCAGATCCTACAGCTAGCATCATTGGTATATGAATACACCATTCGTATAAACTGTTTTTTTTTTGTTGTTCTGCATAAGAACATTTGCTAAATTAACGCAATGTTATGTTCCTGTAATCATTCTTCATACTAGCAAGCCATAGTGCTTTTCGTCATAAAACCTCTGTGATTACATCACAAGTGTCAAGCTTTAGATTGAACATTTTGTACCTGTTTTCATTATTTTCAATTGCCTTGTTACTTACAATGTGAAGGATAAGTCTAATTTAATGGCAACAACAACAACAGCAAAAATCTTTATTACGTGTTTCATTAAGTGCTTACCTAAATAAAATAACGAAAAAGCTCTGGTGTTAAATCGAATCAAGATAAAGATTTAAGTAGCGAAAACAAGTTGCACTTCTATTTTTCGTCAAGCTGAAGCGTAAAACAGACTGAACCTTCAGCCGTGAACAAATAGCATGTAGCAGGAGCGACATTCCTGGTCCCAGAGCATCATTAATCTAAACCATAGTGTGTCAGAGTGTTAGAACCTTCTCTGGATCATCAATCTTATTTGAGCGATTACAGATACTTTAAATGCTGTGGTTTTAAAACTGGCGAAAAGCCTAAAATTTAAAATCTCCAATAATAAACATCTACACGCATACGTGTGACAAAAACATACAATGCAGATAGAAACTCCTGGTATGACAATGCAAAATTGGGGTATTTTGTTGATTTTTTTTTTCAAACTACAAACTGCATCTGCAAAGAAGTGAATGCTAACGGGCTTATTATTTAAAGGTCGTTCTCTTGACGAATTAATTGAGCATGACCTATTCAGACACATGGCCTACTGACAAGCAAATGCGTGGAATTTAACAGACTGAGGGATTATTTTAATATGTATAAATATGAATATTAATATTTGGTTGTATTAATATTAACTAGATGTTAATATTAATATGTAATAATATTTAGTATCTTAGAAAGTCTAGCAGAAACTGGCAGAGAGTGCATGACCAAATTAATAAATGTCCAATGTTATACATTTATTATTATTATTATTAGTAGTAGTAGTAGTATTCGTATTTATTAGTCATTTATTTATGTATTCATTATTATTATATCACTTTAAGTTTAGGCTGCAGTGACAAATATGCAAATATTAACCTGGGCCTATAACTATATTCACACATTTTCTCTAATATGCCTTTGTACACAATGTGGATGTACGTTTTGTCGCCCTTGACTGTAATGTACGAAATAGGCAAATTATTTAAAACAACATAGGCTACATTTCGGCCTATTACTCTAAAAGAATTGCCCTGTTGTATTTCATCAGATGCCGTTTTTATTAATGTATTTGTTTTGGCAGCGGTACCCATATTAGCGGTGACAATAATTAAAAGTCCCAACATTTCATTTGCCTAATTTCGCCTTAATTTAGGGGAAACAAAAGCGCACCCAGCCGCTGCTGCAAACGGCTCATCGACCACTGCAAATGCTACTAATGCTAACCGGCAGACACATGTTTTTTTAAATGGTGTTTAATATTTATTTAGGTGAACATTCAACCACATACATGAGACTGTGATAAAGATATTTTAAAGGCAGGGCATTTCTAAGTGACGTGGATCACTGTATAGGCTATACAAATTTGTTTGTTTATTTATTTATGTCGATGGGTAACATTTAAATAGAGTCGTCTATATACGTTTGAGTCGAATGTTTAGCATAATAGGGATTAAGAATAATTCGTAAGGGAACATTTGAAATGGATGGTTAATCTATTGGATGGTTGTTGCGCTCATTCAATCAAAACAGATAACGCATGTCACTGTTTTAATTGAGTTGAAGTTAAGTCCAATGTTAGAGTACCGAGGTGCAGTAAATTGTCAATTCTTTGCCAAAACTTTTGATCCAGTTATTGCAAGTATATCAAAACAATAACCCACTGATGTGAAAACGACAGATAGATCTTAGCTGCGTAGTCAACGTTTTAGTTCCTATAAAGTTATTAGCCTATACCAAAAAATATGAAAAAGTATCGCATCAGACTACTCTCCAAATTCCTTTTCAGCGGAATATTAATTGTTGTTGATTAAAACCAATTTGTATACAACCTTTGAGTCACAAATTGAGTTTATAACTGAAAGATTATAGGTACGACTCCGAAGTAGGACACTGCCTTAGTACTGATGCAGAAGGTATTTCACCTAATGGAACATGTATATGTCACTCTGGATAAGAAGTCTGCTAAATGTTTAAATGTAAATGTACAGTCAGGTTCATGGCGCGATTTCTTGTGCATATCCTGATCCATGCGGCTTAGCAACCTTATCTGAACGACTGACTGTAGTGCAGTTACGTAATTGTTTATTGGCATATGTGTGAACTCTCACCATCGTAACATTAAAACGGAAGGGATGCTACTTTATTCAGAGCGAATCGGGAGGCAGGATTAAGATTAATGGTGGCTACGCCCCTTTTAGGCGGTGCCTCATCACTTTCTTCCGGAAAGGACAGCTGGCTGCCACTGAAATTTAGGTCATAGTCGCAGATTGGTGGACTTTACTGGGCAGGTGAGTTGAGAGTGTGTAGATGAAAACAAAACAAAACAAAACAGGTAGTACCGTCTCAGCCCGGAAATAGCACTTAAAGTTTCAAATGTCCTGTCTGCTTCAGAGTTTCGCTGATAGCTCGGGCGCACAGAGACAGAGATGTAGGCTACACACACACGCACACACAGATACAGAAATACACTTTACATGAAAGCTCTAGAATCAGATGCCTCTCAGTTTCTGCCACTCATTGTAAATTCAATTGGAACGTTTCTTTCCACAATATTTACATTTAATGTATGGATCCGAAAGGAAAATCATGACCGACCCTAAGTCATCGTTTCCTTTTCATATGTAAATCAATTAAATCTGATTTTATTTGCATTGGAAAGAGTGATACCCTCACCTTGCTCAAAGGTCGTCTGAGTGGTCTCGGACAGGTTTGCGTGAGGAACGTAAGCCTGCCATGGCAAACTCGTCAGAGCTTCTGCTAAGCAGTGAATCTGACACAAACTGTAAGAAATCCCCACAATCAACCATTTATCTAATGACAAGACATGTTAAATGCGCCTCGCCAGCTTCGAGGTTTAAGGTCTCGTAGAGAAATCATCTTTCATCACCTTAGGTCTTCTCAATTAAAAAGCAGTATGATTCTAACGCAGTTTCATTGGAAGCTGTTCCAAAGACAACCCAGTCATAGAAGGACTTTGAGCGTGCGAACCCAATATCAATATAATTATCGAACGAAGCAGCAATCTCAGGTAATCCACCGCACCTACGATATTCATTAAATCGGACAGAAGTCCCAATCAAGCGTAACTTACCAAAACACTGGCAGCTACGCGGGGCTTTCGTGATAAGAATAGCCTTGGATGAGACAAAGGCGGAGAATTGCAGCATTTTCATGAAGTCTGAGGATCACTGCGAAACACCTGAGCCATGAGACAATGATAATTAGAGAGCTGAGAGAAACTTAGTCCTCCAGTAGCTTAAAATTCACAACGAAAGTCCCATCTTGTTTACAAAGGCTTCGTTTTTCTCTTAAATGTCACGAATGCATAATAACACACTGGAATAACATATAAGTTAGCATTAACAACCTTTGGAGATGGGCTGTCATTATGGTGAAATAATTACTCAACATATTAAACTGCATTTTCCTGGGCAAGTCTACACAGTGTGCTTCTGGAAAAGGTAAACAGCACAATTTCAAGTGGTAGAAAAAGATTGTTGGTGTTTTACTTGTCATAGTGCTGAGTTTTGAACAGTCTAATGTAACAGTCATCTTTTATGGACAGGAGATGGATACAGTGTACTGTATCCAGCGTTTATTTACAGTGATGCAGGAATAACACCATGGCAGTGTTGAATTATTCATCTCATGGAACTGAGGAATAACAGGCAGCTGGAAATTTAAGTCATCCTTAACGATGCAGCCACAGCAGGTAAAATGGCTTCCACTCCATGCCTCTCAAATATTCAAATGGCTGTATCTGCGCATAGAATTGTATTACATTTCAATGTATGATTTCTAAAACAACTGAGCTAATTACTTCCAAATAAATTGCATACTTGTGTAATGTACTTGTGCAACATATTGCAAGCCATATGTTTTTACTTTAATAATGCAATTTAGTTTAACATATCATATGAATAAGAAAGGTAAATTCTGCACTTGAAAAGTATCAGAATTCTACACAATAAAGGTTTATTTATACACCAAAATAGAGTTAGAATACACCGAACATGATTTCATTTATGCTCATTCACAGTTGAAAAGATTACTCTGTATCTGTGTACAGTAGTAACACTTCTAATGTGTCACTGCCAGCATCTGATTTATAGAACTGTATATTAATTTCAAAATAGTTATCTTAGAGTTAAATGAGCACAGGATATTTTGCTGCATATGGTACCAGTGCAAATACGCAACTAAATAAAAACAAGAAAAATAGATTTAAGCATCTGTACGTCCCTCATTTTCATATGTGATCACATTTTTCACTCTATAATGAAGTAATTACTGAGATATATGAGGCTAAGTCAAAAAGCATTGCTACTAGAGTTCCAGTGCATACATGCACTGGTTTATTCCAAACAAAACGTGTTTAAACGTGTCTCTGAGATCAGTGGATGGCTGCAGACAATTTCTCTCATTAATACACTTGTCTTAGTCTCCTTAGGGTGCCTTCAAAACAAGGATACTTTTTTGCCATTGAAAAAACTATTTTGAGGTCAGGGCTAACATGGAATTTTTACAGAACTCAAATGGAAAGCTTCCCTAATCATTTGGGGGGTTGGTGGGAAGAAGTTTTGAGAAAATTGAAAACTGCATTGCTGAGAAAAAGGCCAGGAAAGTTGCGCCAAGGAATTTTTTTCCATCACGACAATGCACCTGCTCATTCTTTGAGGGTAGCAAGGGCTATCCTGCGAGAATTTCTTTGGGAAACCTTACCCCATCCATCCTCCAGCCCTGATCTTGCCCCTTCAGACTTATTTTTGCTCCCAAAACTCAAAGAACATTTAAAAGGAACACGAATTGAGTCCCTCAATGATGCCAAAACTACCATTTTGACATGGTGTGAATCGAAGAGCGTATAATTCTTCAGGGATTTTTCTTCAGAGATGGAAACTCCACCTCCAGAAGTGTATAGACCTAGATAGAGGCTATGCCAAGAAGCAATAGCTTCACATTTTGATATTTTTGTTTAATAAAGGATTATATGATTTTGCAGCAGTACTTTTTAACTTACCCTCGTACTATAACATGAAAAAGTTTTTGTCCTTTGGCTGATGTTGTCCATAATTTGACATTAAATATTATCAGAGATGAGTTCCCCAGTTGTGATTGGTCTTGGGTTCACTTCCTACCTCACAAAGGATTTCAAGAATTTTCATTGCCTTTTGGTGTGTATTTGCCAAAGTATTTCCAATTTACGCACCAAAAAAGAAAAAAACGCTTGAGCAAAAGTCAACCACTTTTGACACATCTGTCCATAGGCAGTTGTTCCAAAATTTTTGAGAACCATCCAGGGGCTTCTTTGTTAAACTTGACACAAGCATTCATTATTTTCTAAGTGAGTTTTCACCTTGCTACTCTGCCATAAATCATGTTTTGGCCCAGTGTCCTTCTGATGGTGGAGTAATGAACGCTGACATTGGCCAAGGTGAGAGAGGCCCGCAGTTCCCTTGGATGTTGTTCTAGGGTTCCTTGTGACTTCCTGGACAAATTTTACACCTTGCTCCTGAAGAGATTTTGGCAGGATGGCCACTCCTGGGAAGATTTTCCCTGTTATCCCAAACTTTCTCCAATGGAAAAGATGGCTCTGACTGTAGGTCAATGGAGCTCCTGAGACTTAGATATTGCTTTGTAACATTTTCCAGATGGATAGACATCAACAATGGTTTTTCAGAGGTCTTCAGGAATTTATTTTGAATCGTAGCATGATGTGAGTCCTCAACGTCTGTGCTAACAAATTCTCGCTGATGCTAAGGACAAAAGCTAGTCGGACTCAAACTGGGCAGGGCTGGCTCAAATCAGGCCTAATTGTTTACCAAACTATTAAAACAACAGGACATAATTATCCCATATATTTGGTTGAGCTAAGTAGGGGGAAATAACCTTTTCTAAGCCTAAGATAGTGTACCAAACAAAAGAACCAACTGCAAAACTTTGGTGTGCCACTCCTTCAATATTCTACAACCTCTAAAAAGATCTGACCAAAACCACATCTGAAAATCAGACAGAGAGCACGTACTTTTCACACTTCTTACTGTATGTTCACATCTTATGTTGTATCCACATTGCTGAGTGAGGATAGAGCAGATTTTCTCGGAAGACAGCACAGTCCTTTCACTTCTAATGTATGGATGGATTCTGTCAAAGCTCCATTTCAGCCTTTGTACACCTTTGTTTAGACATTCATTCCTCTCCTCTCCCATAGTTAAAGAAAGTCAGGGAGAAAAATTACGGATGAAGTATTTCTCTGCGGTGGACAAAGGTTTGTTCTGTTTTATGTCAAACAGTGATGGCTGTCATTGTGGATTTCTTCAGTTTCAGTTTTATTGGTCATGTTACAGTGGTTTCATCCCGTGCAGCCGTGTCCTTTTCTATCTACTTCCCCGAGTCAGGGCTTAAAACATGACATCGTGGGTGGTGTCCGAGCTGGCTTAATTAGTCCGATTAGTTCATTAGCTGCGGAAATGTTCATTGGTGTGTTTGTGCAGTGTCCTGCAGTAGAACATCTGAGGGGGTGGTACATGCAGTCTTCAGCTGTGTCAAGTGATTGATGAAGCCTAGAGACAAAAAGTAAACCAACTGCTCTTTTGGGTCTCCAAGACCAGGTCTGGTCACCATCGGGCGATGTCCCCCGCTAACTGTGACTGAGGACCAAGGAGAGCTCACACTGGCTGTAGTGAGACTTCCACAACTGTGTTAGCACCCCCTAGGCACCAGTTAGGTGCTCATACATTACCACCTATTGTAAGCTACAGGAGTGTCCCTCCTCGGTTTTCCAGCAGTGTTGAGTGTGGCCTGGAGGGAATATTATTTGTTGGGTTATGGTTGAGTGTACTGGAGAGAAGGCATTCGTATCCCCTAGTGCGAGTCGAGATATTAAGACAGCACACTGTAGCTGGCTCTCTCAAGGGGTACAAACCATTAAAAAATAAGTCAAGTGTATGACTGGTCAATTAAATGAACATATGAACAGAGAGATGGAAAAACCAACATAAGCCCAAAAATCCACATTCCAGGAATTTGGTCTGACACCCGCTACCCTAGAGTTTTTCTGCACTTGTTTCTCAAAGCCCAGAGGGAATTTCATGTGTGGTCATAATACAGCGATCTTTCCCGCTGACATCTGCAAGCTAAAAGCTTAGCCAGCTACATCTGTTTCTCAATGAGGCACGTGAACAATGTCCGGAACTTGTCAGACCTAGAACCCATTAACAGAGGACAAAGATGTTCCTCCGCTGGACACATCGACACGTAATTTTCACCCAAAAGTGTGATGTTTTCTTCATGAGCTCGGTTGTCAACACTTGCACGTTCTTTTTTTGGTTGTTAATGGCAATATTTTGCTTAAATTCAGAGGTTTGTTACGAGAATTTCCCCATTCACAAGTAAAATTTTTGCAAAGTTAATTTCTTCATATTCCATGTGACGCCCCCTCCCCCAAACATGACTCCTGGTGTCAAAACAATACGACGCGCACCGAATATATGTGCTCTTTGAGTCATTCTTGTTTTCCCGGATACCACTCGGGGTTCAGAAAACACTCCTTCATGGTGGTTAGGTTACTTCCTGTGAGCCCTACATTCATCAATCAGACCTAAATGAGCTGCCCCCCCCCCCCCGGCCCACGAAGAAGTAGCTCTCCTGACATCTCTAAAGAATGACTACAGGTGGGGGTTATGTCACTCGATTTTCCCTATTCCCCCTCCCCAAGCATCGCTCAATGTTTTAGGATCCCCTTGCACCCCATTTATTGTAAGAAAAATATGCAAAACTCCTATGAGAAAGCCATTGCTTGGGCGACCTTCTACATATTTTAGTTTTTTTTAAATCCAAACTGGTAAAACAGCGGTAAATGGAGAGAATATAGGTCTGCGTAACTTTTTAAAGGTTTTTTTCCCCACACAAAAAAGAAAAAAACTTTCTGATTGAAAAGCGATTTTCAATCATAAAATCCAGGCATTCTTCTTTTACTATCAAATGAAGATTTTAATTAATTTTTTAAATAAAATTAAATTTTAATGTTAAGATGGTTACCTGCACAGAAAATGACAAGATGTCCTTTAACGCTCGCCAAAGTATGTGACTTAAAGTAATCAAGGACAGCTGGAATCTCAAAACACTCACAGAATATGACATTTATACTGAACTAGCACTTGAGCTACAAGCGAAAACATGTTAATGGTCATGAAATTAAACTCTCGTCGTTAAACAAACGAAAGAGAGGAATATGCCTTCTAAAATAATGATACATTACCTGCTTGCATTTATTTTTTTCTTCAAAAATAATACATCACTGTCTGATCTGCATGTACAGGCTTTTGCCTGGGAGACTGGGGTTGCTTTGTAACCACGTTAGCGTTTTGACACTTACTTGAAAAATGTTTCAGAGCTTTCATTTTACCAAAACATTACTTTCCGACCAAGAAGGCTATCCTTGGCGGGGTATGCGGGAAACTCTTCCAAAATACAACACCTCCGCGCGGCTCTCGGTTGACTAGAGTGCCATCTCAGGACAACCCCTCCCCACCCCAAAGAAAACCAGAAAGCTTCTGGTAAAAGTAAAAGACCACGCAAAAGCCCATTGCGTCTGACAGAGTGGCAACTTGGCAACCGTTCAGCGCTAAAAAGGAGTTTAATGTCAACTCCCTTTTTTCACTTCTGTGACTTTCGATTCATTACAGGGGAGGTTTCCACGGAGACGCGCGGTAAAGTAACATCAGAATGAAAAAGATTGATTAGCGAGCGGCCACAGTGCGTCCACTGAAACAACAATCAGGGACTTTTTTTTAATAAAGCTCAATATCAATTTCCTTGCGAACACGATTGAACTTGCAGTCTAAGTAGTATCAGTAACTGCCACATTTTTCACAGCTGTTTATTGTCCTCTGAACTTCTGTGTGAAACCCCCTATTTGTACTGGTGTCGACTTTTGACATTTCCCATTTGACAGGTGGAGAGTTAACACATCCCATAAATGCAGTTTTTTCGCTTTTACATTAATCACTTAAACGCATCTCGGGTGGATTTATCTACTTTTCTAAAATTAATTGGTAGGCCTACGTATCCCGCCTGCTTTCTTCCAATCACCTTTCAGGCGACTCGGGGCCTTCCAATTTAACATCTGTGTTCCGCTGGCAGACGCTTTTAAACACCTGATTGACATTTTGCATTACGGAATTTTAACATTAAAGAAGAAGAGGTTCTCAAGAGCATATTAAGGTATGTACGGTTTTAAAGACCAATAAAACATTAATCTAAATCCAATGCCTACAAGCCTTTTGCCTATTCCCTGAGAAGCCATTTATGCAAAAACATATAATACATCGCGTACTCGTTGAGTGTGGCCTACACCTCTTGGGGCTGACACGAAGTTTTTTTTTGGATTTGTCAGCACTCTGCCAAACCGACTTTTAAAATGATTCAACGATGTACATTATTTCACATAAAATGTAATGGTCTTTCTCGTCTCCAATTAAACATGACCACAATGACAACGTGTGTCACGTTAATTATACTATGAAATGGACTTAACGAGGCAGATGTCACTTGCTGGTCTGAACTGAATGTGTGAACGTTGAAAATTATGTATGAGAAGTTAACCTTATTCGATTTATATAGCAGAGAATTGCATTAATTGCACAATGTAAAATGAAGACCAAAGGTAGAATTATCAGGAATAGGCTACTCTTACACATCTTCAAATTATCATAACTAATGATGGAATTTATAGAACTGATAGATCAAAGTATTTCTCATGAATATTTCTGAATGAAAATTTAGGTGTAAATCTCTCATATAACGATTACCGCAAAATGCACGTAAGCGTCGCTGAATTCAGATTTGTATTTGGCCCTAAGTAACAAAGGCATCGATACACACCCACTTATTTCCTCGTGAGACCATCAAGAAAACTTTTTTTAAAATTGGGGTGTGTGTGTGTGTGTGTGTGTGTGAGAAAGAGAGAGAGAGAGAGAGAGATGTAAAATATGACATCTTTCATTGCTAGCAAAACACCCTTTGCTCAGGCCTCATTTAAATGAATGATTGTAAGTAATTAATGACGAACCAATTAATGAACAGGAAGTAATGCCACCTTCGCTGAGTTAGTACTCACTTTAGTTGAATTTACTTGGCAGTGAATAGTGAACCCTACAGCCACATCTCAGAAAAGAAATATTCATTACTTCAAACCATAATCATGACCTATTGTTGCCATATTTTTGCTATATATGAGCATTGTAAGATATTAAATCCTAACTGTGGCTTCTACAACCAAAAACACAACTTTATCTGCCTGAAACCATACCCCAAAAGAAGGCCGACAACAATCTATGAGATACAGTAACTCAGCAATAATGGAAATAAATAACAAAACTATTGTCTTTGGACAATTACATTAACTAGATCATACGATTCAATTGTAAAAAAAAAAAAAGTAATTACTAATGCTGCTACTATGTCTAAGACAACAACCACAAATTCACAACAATAGGTAATAGGAATAATGTTCACCATCATAAACCAAAAACCTTTAATCAGCATTTATTTTATTATTTAATTGTTTTTTTTTTTAAATCAGGGAGAGTGCAAGCACACATTGTTACAAGTCAACATGAAACAGATACTCTTCATTCAGGGTTTCTGGCCAAGGCTAATTTGCAGCCCCAAATCTCTGTTTAGGCTTTTGAATTAAAAATATATACAAAAATCATAACATCTATGTAATTTTGATTGCATTTTGTAGGACTCCACTAGTGCAAAGCATCCATATTTACAGCACTGCCCTGTGGATTTACTGCATGTCTGAGTTTGTGGTTTGCTTCAGCTGCAGCTGTTGTTCTAGACAGCAGTAACACCAAAATTATCTCCAGCTTCGAGCATGAATAAATCATTCCGTTTAAAAACATGTTTCTCGGTTGCTAATTATCGTACATAGTCAAGAAAATGATGCACTGACACTGTAATGTATTTATAAAGCATGGTACAGGGAGGTTAGTGTTGACCAAAGTGTGATACAGTATATTTGCAAATGCCTATACATTCAAACAGGTACTTATATGACAAAAACACATTTGGACACCCTAAACTGTACTTATTGTGCCATAATTTGGTATAGAGTACACCAAGATGTTGTATATTCAGTGGTATCATAGAGAACCAAGCAATGTGAATCTATTTGCATTTTCAATATCTTTGGTTATGTGGACAGGTAGATGTAGTGAGTACAATCAATGTGATGACCAACCTGGACATTTGCATGTACAATCACAGGAAACAGCATCTTAAACCAAAGGTTCAATTACTATGGTAAGGAGATCCTGAAGGCTGACAAGCAAGAGTCAATGGAAATGTGATTTAGACATGTCCCCATGCACTCTGCCATTGTCTTACAGCCTGTAGCAGGTATAGATTAAAGGTGTGAAAGTTGTCCGTTTTGGATAGGTGCTGGTCCATGTACCGGGTAGTCATAGTAGCAGTCCTTGAGCTGAAAAACGTTTGAGACCCCCTGCCCTAATCTTCTGCTATAGTCATTATTCACTGGCTGTGAACCAGTCTTTATGTGGTTCACGTATGAGTTTGAAAAAGCTGACTCCTGAAACTTGCTGACAAATTGGATACGTTTACATTCATTGATTTAGCAGATGCTTTTGTCTGGAGCCGTTTGCAAAGTTTTCAGTTTACAAAAATTGGATGTACTGAAGATACTACTACAATCAATTTCTGTAGATAACAATAAAGTATATCCACAGATAAGAAGAAATGCTGTATATTTGTAACTGCATTTGGTTGGAATAAGGACTTAAGTGCACAGCAGAATATGAGAAAAGTCCATCTTCTATAAAAATACATTTTTTATATTACAATATACTTATTTGATAATTTCTCTACTTCTCTAATTCCTTGCTAGTTCCTTCTTTACTGTGTTTTCAGGATTCCCCTATTCCAGGAGGAACGACTGCGGAACCATGCCTGCGGTATTCATGGGAACACATTAACATGTCACCTCCAAGATCTGATTATCATCATCAGACAAACAAAAAATACAGTTCTATTCACAAGTCAACTTTATATTTACATTCACAATCATTCCAGACCAGTTCCTTTAACCAAAATATCTTTTGGTGGAGTGGAATGTCTTGGAAATAAAATTAAGTGAGCCATTTTTGCCAATTCATAAATGAGAGCCAGGCTTATGTAAATATCTTCAAACGTGTCCAACACTCCAGGAGAGCTGTGGAATTATTCTAAGCTGGTATGCGCTTTTTGAATGTAATAAATTGCTATTTGCTGTCAAGAAAGAAAGAGAGAGAGAGAGAGAGAGAGAGATGGGTACCCACATGGGTCCCCCTAATTTGAAGAGACTAAATAATTAATGTTCCGCATGATTTCCCATCTGTATTTTATTTAACTGGGCTGAAACGTACACTCTGTTTCAAGCGGCCACATACAAGCCTAAATTTACCAGCGAGGTGTGTGGCATTGGATCCTGCAGCTGCTGTCAACTTAATTTCTGGCCCGCATTCTTATGAAGTGATAATAGGACGATGACTTCCCTCGCAAAAATGTACCATTGGTTAGCCACCGTACTGTCTTTTGGTTTTTTTTGGGGGAGGGGGGCAAACGGGAGTACATTTGTGCCGAGTTTTCTATCTCTGCATGGAAAAGACAGTAGGGTTAGTATTTTGAAAATTAACGATTGTTTTAAATTACATCTTTGGGTAGGTCTGGGATGTTGGTGTGGGGAGTTTTGTTAAATTGTGATTACACAGCAATCTGTAAATACAAGTGTGTGAAAGAGCATCATAAAATATGTTTCTTTGGGTGGTTCAAAGCTGGCCAGTTTCCAGACTCTTCCAGAATGAGGAATAGAATAACTGAAATAGGCTGTCAGGAAACTCAAGAGCGAATCACTGCGTGGTTTAGAGGGCGATGAATTGCAGTATTGTCCATCACTTTGATTTCCTTAATTCAAAGTGTGAAGTGGGTTTGTATCCTTTGTGTTTGGTGTTTGGTTAAGCAAAATTATTTTTAAAAAGACTAGATTATAGAAAGGTATCATTCAACATTTTGTTTTCAGTTCTGGCACCTTGTTTCAGTTCTGGTTCCAAACTAGTACTTTTTTGGTCTCTATGAAATAAATACAATGATACATTTAATTAATAAGTCAATCTTAAATAATACATACATTTATATACAGTGAAACCTCAGTGATTCCAACCCATTAGAACCAGAATACTGAACATTCGACATTACTGATGTCAAAATAAAGTTCAACGAATTTGATTTATTCAATGACATTGCTACAATTAACTGTCGCTTTGTTTTTAAATAAAGCTTTCATTTTGCGCCAACCAAAAATCAGAGTATCTGTCAACTAACATAGACACACAAATTAAATGCACATGTGCAATACAGCTGAAGAAAAATAAATAAATACTACTATTTGTCTTGCACTCTCATAAAAGTGAATGCTGCAAACCATAATTTTCAACAGCCAAATGAAATAACACATGTATGTAGCGTGCACATTCGCTACAGTAAATGTTGGACGATGTTTACCTGTTTGAGATTCTCATTTCCCCTTCTTCACCATCAGCGTTTAGATTTATGACCCTTCTGGAATGTGATATCAGACTCTGGAAGGTTAGGAAAGGGGAGACGTTTCTCTGCCTTGTTTTTGTAGGCTGGAATTCTTCCCTGCACTTCTCTTCTGGAGGATCTACAAAAAGCTAGGCCTCACCCTTGTGATGAACTGTTCATCATGATGGACATTGCATAGTAGGCTGGTACTCGTCTTTGCAACAAGGCAGAAGTTTGTTCTACTTATAATAGTAAACCTGAGTTCAAGAAATGGTTTCAGTGGAACATCCAAACCAGTAGGCCTTAGCCAAAGAGGTAGCCGGGAGGAAGGACCAATTCTCGAGTTCCTTCAGAGTCAGCACATGGCCGAAGAGCACCGTCCTGCCATGTGGGCTGGTCATTTCACACTGGACAAGGCAATCCTCTGCCACAGCAGTCCAGCTGGACCCTCAAGACTGTTTTCACTGGCCAACCAGACAGACCATGTATAACCACTTCAAATTGTGAAACACTTGAGAATATAACGACTGTCTTTGTGCAATATACACATCATTTTTATAATTCTTCAACATAGTATGTATTTTGTGAATTACGTGTCAATAAATGTTTTTATTGTGCAAATGTTGTTGCCTGTTTATTCTAATAAGTGGGTTCCACTGATCAAATTAAAGGTATTGGTAGTTTTCTCCTAAACTACGAATTAGTAAGTATCGATTTGTAATGAAAGATTCAATACCTGGTGTCCAAGCCAATATATAACATTACAATTTGTTGGATCAATTTGACTGGCGTTCAAAATGAAACAGAACTCCCAGGAGCGCCTAAACGGAAGAAGACAGGGAAAGTAAAAACGTAAACAGGGGAACGTAACAATATATTCAAACATTCTTTTTCCAGCTGGGAACCTACTTGCAATATGATAAATACAATATTATAAAGTTGTGTGTGGATGGAGTTTCTTATGTGCTCGACGTACATTTCCTGGTTTGTGTCGTTGAATGTATGCAGGTGAATTGTCGTTATACTGAGGCCAAAATGGACCAACACAAGATTGGGTTAATTTGGAATGTAGGGAGAACAAGAAGTGATTTCACCTCAATTTCAAGACAACGGAGGTAAGGTAACTACAGGTTAAATCGTAAAAAGTGAAATGCCTCATTAAACTGAAATCTGCAGCATGTTTCTAAGTGAACCCGCTAGCCAGCTAATGTTTTACACTCTCACTGACTTCTTCATTCAATTGCTGTGGCCCCAGAAAAGTGGCAGAACTACCTGTTTTATACCAGTCATTCATACCAATCAAAAATTAGTATTGGTTTGTTCATCATTTTCCCCACGTAAATATCATCTCCTTTCTTTGGAATCAAACTTTGGTACTGCATTTATAAAAGCATTTTGGTGGAAATTGGTACCACTAATGTCTCAGAATGTATTATCCATCTTTAGACAAATACTCCATTGTGTGGTGAAGTTGAAAAAATGAATAGTGTCTGATGACAGTATTAGGTGACTTGGACCATTTATATCTTCCATTGAGCAAATGTCTAGAGAGTATACAGCACTGTTTCAGGCCTGGCACTTAAACACCTCTAGTGTACCTGGAGGTCCTCAGCTCCAATATTCTGGTCTACATACACAAACTTTGAGCAAAAGAAGCTACAAAATGTGATGCGCCGTTTATGTATTTGCTTCCAAGACTGGCACTCAAATAATCAAAATCTACACCAATGCAGGATTTTTTTCTCAGTTTTTAAAATGTATTATCAAAGACTTCCATTGCCATAAGCAGCTAAAATAAGCAGTGTTTGTTTGCTTATATTAGCAGTAAAGTAATTCATTGAGAAATTCCTGCCTGTTTATACTCGTGTATGAAGAGTCTTCTCCCCAAAACTCTTTCCCTCAACCTAATCTCATTCCATATGTTTTTCCCTTTCCTCCATCAACTTTTTTAGGAGTACACTTTGTTCTTGGGTCTAGTTACATGTACATATCAATCATGGTGACAGCATTTATTAGCTGTTGAGTCAACTCTCGTTTATGTAGGAAGTTTCATGCAAGCAAATGAAATAATTCCCCTTCGATGAGGACTTCAATCGAGTAACGATTAAGAGCCAGATACAGTCTTGTGATCACTGCGCTTGAGGTTCTGATTTAGAGACATTGCCAGGAGAACTGAACAGAAGGGATATACACACTAGTATCTGTCAATGCCCAGAGTATTCGAAACAGACAATGGATTCCGTTCAAGGAGAATAAATTAATGAAATCATCCATAATGAAATCCTTGCCTTCGAACAAACCTAAGGATGGGTATTTCCCCTGCTTTCACTAATACTTTTTTGGAATCACCATTTGTATTCTTGTCTTGTATTTCCGCCTGTGCCAGCGTTGTGAATTCTACAGCTAAGTTTGCTCTCTTTCTCAAACACTGTTATCATCAGGATAAACTGTGTAGGACTCTAAAGGAAGGCGACAGCAGCGCTTAGCAGAGGGGCTAATTTAGGTCATTGTCAAGTCATGGACTAGCCCAGACTCTAACATGCAATGGTAAGGCTATAGGGCTCACCAGTGGTGGTTCGGTTTCAAATGGTCGGAGACAGGCTGGGGTCAGAAGTTTTATATTTTATTTATTTATTTGGGGGGTGGCATTTATATTCAGCATTTTGTACCTGGTCAACTTTTAAGTTTAAGGGGTCAATTTACTGAAACATTTAGGTGTAATACTGTTTTGCTGGTGCAGACAGATTAAGAGAGGATATGAATTTTTGAGGATGTTTATTCGCTAGAGTCACAAATCATGTCACTGAAATTTGCTACAATTTTATCATGTGCTGAAGGCTTTGATAAATCCGGCCCTAAAACTTTCAAAAGCTAGAACCTCTGGGTACTGTGTTTTTTGTGGCACATAATATCAGAAATGAATATCCCACATATTAATTTATTTATGTATTTCTTGGAGTTTCTTTAGCGTGCTGGTTCATTCAGAAAAGAGACGACTATGAGACTTCTGTGGCTTTGGGATGGGCTGCCAGGCGTTACAGATACCTCATTCATTGCAGTGTGAGAGAAGCCGCTTTTATTTGCAGGTCCAGCTGTATCCATGGAATATTTGGCTGGCGGAATGCTGACTCTAAGTCGGGGATGACAAATGGTGTGAAGGGTACAAAGCAGTCAACAGCAGGATTATGGCACTGGCAGGAGGACAGAGGGGGAAACCATTTTTGCTCCGTACGAGCAAAACAAAACAAAATCGTTGATGCACCACATGAAGGAGATATTGGTGCTCCACCAGCAATTTGATATTCAATGAGATGGCAGCGAGTCTGGCACGAGAAGTCATTTTTGCGATGAGATTTCAAAGGAAGTCAAATCATCTAAGTCTGCGATTGGAGAACGTTGCGGTTTTGCTTTGGATGTCTTACATGAAAATGAGTGTTTCCTCCAATTGAACTATCTCAGTCTACATTCATATACATGAGTGACCCATTGAGCACAAATGCAGTTTGCACTTCAGAGTCAGACTCAGTCCAGGTGTACTGAGCAGATCTTCTGTTGCTGCTCAGATCCATATGTACTACAGCTCCAATCACAGCCTCTGCCATTCTGGCAGAAGCACAGTCTTTTTTCTAGTGCTATGTGGTGTGTGAATGTAGGACAGACATTACCTATTTCTTCATCTATTTGATTTGTGTAAGTACTCATAAGTGGACAAGTACTGTATATTGACCTGTAGGCATTAGTGGACCTGCAATTCAGGAGGCAATTTTGTATTACTAACCACATAATTAGTTGTCATTCCTCTTCTCTTCTTCTTCTTATTATTATTATCACTAATCTTTTGCATGCTGCTCTTGTAAATACTCGGCAAAGTCCCTCTGGATAAAACTGCCAACATCACATATTTATAGTAACAATAACCATGACCAATGATGAGTAGGAAGTACGGCGCCACCATCAAAGCATGAAGAACCTGTTTTTCTATGCAGGCTTAGCTGTGAGTCTGCCGTTCTGTATGAACAAAACCACAATGAATAGAACACGGAATGAACATTGTTGAAGTATCGACTTGCAGACGCAAGAGTATCAAATAGAAAAAAGGTCAATAAAGCAGGTCTGCATTAATCAAGTTGAGAGAACGTCCTTTTCTCCTAGCTTCGTTGTCTGACATATGGCCGGCTTCTCCCCCCATATATACCAAAAATGTAAAAGAGCAACACTGGCTCAGGGAACTGTCCTCCTTTACAGAGAAAATGCATTCTCCAATTAAATGCAGACTACTGCTTCCTTCTTTTCACTCTGCAGACAACCAGATCTGTCCATAGAACCTGGAGCAGGCAGACAGTTCCTTGATTGAATAATGGGGCAATTATTGCCGGATGAGGTGGGGAACATCCTGTTGACTGAAACCCCCCTCATTCACAGGACTCTGATCACTTATCACCAGCACAGTCAAAGTTTAATCCCAAAGAACTAAGCCTTCGAGCTCGATACCCCACCAAAAACCCTGCAAAACATAACAATCGTCTCTAGCCCGAGAGTCATCAACAGCGCATCGATGCTCTGCCCAGTCTTCAGGGTCCATGACTATCAGTAGTTACATTTAGGAAGTGCTGTAAACAGCGATGACCATCAGGTGCATCAAATATGATCGTATTTCGATAATGGTGATGATGCTGCCGGGGGCCCGACTGGCCAAGGTTCGTTTAGCGTTCAATGAGCCAAAAGTGCCACTGGCATGAAAAGAAGGCCGAGCTGTTTGAGCATGTGCAAAAGGAAAGAATAAACAAATAAGCATGACAGCATGCTGAAGCTCAGTCAGCTTTCTGTTTATCTCAGGCGACCTATAGGAGTTTTCAAAACCAGACTAAATTGTCTAGATTACATTTTCAAAATATGCATGTGGATATTAAAACAGAGTTCTGAGTTGTGAAGGAAGGCAAGAGAAGATGGTGTACCATCATAGTTTTCATCAAGAAAGTAAAACCAGCCCTTATGTTCTCACCCTCTTGGCGCTTTGATGGCCGCGATATGGAGGATGCTGATGTTTGAGTTATGAGGTCACGCTCTTCTCACCAGAGGAATGCTGGGAGATTCACGCGATTAGAGCTCGAGTGAGTCACTTTGTCAATCATGGGTGAAAGATCCAGCACTCAGGCAATATTCAGCGCAAATATCAGGAATTTTTTTTATGGTATGGTTTTTTTAATGATATGAACACAGCTGTACTTTACAGCTGCACTGAAATAATCAGGATTATATTCATAAAGAATATATGAAGGAATGAAACAACAACGGAATGGGTTGGAATACTGTATATTCGTTGCAGGCAAAAATAAGCCATAAAATAATACTGCAAAGGAGAAATCACAATAACACCACAAATGTATATCATCATATTCTTCAAGTGTCTGCTGCTGTACGGGTTTCATTCCTCAACAGATCAAAAAAAAAAATACTTAGGTTGATACGTAATCAATATGTGTCCTTATCTTTGGCTCACAGTTATAAATACAATTTTTCATGTTTACCTTCACTGGCCCAGTTTGGCAAGTTCAGCAACCAAAAATGCAATTCACCACAATTATTTTGTTGGACAGAAAAAGCCTGACAGCCTTATTAAATTGATTGAACCCTGGCCTTAGGCTGGCATCTCATCAAATCGATTTAGTCAGTTTAAGGGTATACGCAAATAAATCAAGACAAACTTTTGATATTTTAAGGGAACATACTATTCTATTTTATAACGAAAAGATTGCATTTCAAACAACATGTTTGTCTCCAACAAAACAGAAAATACTTCAACAAACCTTCACTGCCATGTAAAGGATATCTGTATTGAATTGCATACGCCCTTAAAGAGACTAAGTGCAATAGATTGGGTCCCAGCCATACTTTTCATATGACCATCCAACCATGTTATTTGCAGGCCAGAGGTTTCATCCTAAAGTGCTGAGGCTTATTTGCTGAAGCTTACTGGCCTCTTACAGCCAATGAGTGATGAAACAGGATCCAACTGCAAATACTGGGACAAGCATGAGCATTTCATTGACAATGGCCCGTAGTGCAAACTTCTCTCTGAAAGCCATCCTTTCCTAATTGTATATAATAATGCCCCCACCCCCGCACTCCAAGGCTTAGACCTGCCCGCTATACCTTTGAGGACGGTAGGTAAACTTTCCCTAAATCTTAGCAAACATGTACCCTTTGTGAGCTGTCCCATTCAGCGCACGCAAGCCTTCCGAAGATATCACACCTTCTCCTTTGTCTTCAGTAATCCTTCGGCTGATGTTGGTCATCTTGTCCTATGATCCTGCCCCCAATGGTAAACATGTTTCCTCCGTCAGAAATAATAAAAAGGTTAGCCTTTTTTTTGCAGCCCCGGGTAAGACCATGCTTGATTTAGAATTAAGTGTGTGGTAAGTGTCGTGGTTCTTTCAGTTGACAACTTCATACATCTGCCACGGACGTGAGTGATAGGATCATTTGTGCGTTTTGGATGGGTGTGGTTTCCTATGCCATATTTTCAAATGCACTGACATTGTTGTTATTATTATTGTTTGTTTGTGTATGTTCATATCTATGAATTATATTGTGTTTTGTGTTATGCTTATGGCTGAATGCTACATGTGCAAGTGCGTTGGGATATGCCATTCTTAAATCGTGGTTTTGAAATTGGTCATCCACCACTACATATTATATTCTATATAACTGTATAATAATAATATATTAATATTAATATTATTATTGCTGCTGTTGTTCTGCTTGTCTTGCTTCTTTCAGGTGTGCCTAAGACTATGAATAAGGTATGTTTGTTTTTATATGGAAATATACTGCATATTTTCATGTCACCTGAAGTACTGACAGTTTTGGTCAACTCAGGACAACGACTGTAGGTGTAAAGAAGAAGATAGAGTTTTTCTTGGCGATAAATAGACAGTCGAGCAGAATGCGGAAAGTCTTATGCAGGCGCCCCTGTCAGGCCCCGGCTGAACGTGATTGATGAGTTCTGACGCACCGAATGAGGTTAAGTTATTCAGCGATGCATGACAGATTACAGTTAAGAAAACATTCACCCACAATTAAAGATCAAAGCTGCAACAAGAACTTACTCACCTCTTGTTGTTCGGCACATTCATTTTACGGTACGCCTTCATTTTGTTCTTGTGTTTTTTTTGGTATTTTTTATTTTTAATATTTTTTTTTTTTTTTGCTCATGGAACCTGCACAACCTGAGGAGGAAACTGTTGCATTTCAGCTACTGGCGAAGTTCATAGTGAGCCATGGCCATATGGAATGCAATTGAAAGAATGCATACCGTAGACCAATGGTTGCTACACTGTAGGTAGGTCGTGACCCACTTTTTTGTGAGAAGGGTTGAGATGGATTATGAGGTAAATATAAAAGAAATGAAAACATGTTTCATTTACTTTCACACCAGTGAGACAGAACAGTCTGGGTTTTTATACCATGTTTTAACTCTTGTTATGATAACAACATAGATAAACAATATGTTTACAATGAGTATCAAGTCATACTTATTTTAAATATACTTTGCTTGTTACTCATGTTGTTTGTGTATTCCTGTATGCTGCTTTAGAAATGTTACTATGGCTGTTCTTCCAATAAAGCAAACTGAATTGTTTGTGTGTGTGTGTGTGTGAGAGAGAGAGAGAGAGAGAGAAAGGGTGGGAGAAATGACAGCCATGGTGTTAAACGGCATGCTGGTACCCACTCCTCTTTGATCTTCAAAAGGCCCGCTGCAGGTTAGCTACTTTCTCTAAGTACTGCAGGGCTCTTCGCTCAGCTGTTCTTTATGCAGTTATCCAGAGCAACCGACACACCTTACAACTAATTTAAATGCTACCCAAATATATTTGAATACTTACTATGGCAGTTCAGCTTTGATACTTTTTCCCTCGTGATGGAAGCGGAAGGCTTCTTGGTTCCTGTTATGGGTGGAGCTTTCATTTGCTGATGAACCAATCCAAACATGTTACTGTTTGTACCAAGAGATTGATTGGTTCAAATGAGCGTGTCATTGTTTGCCTGTGTCAGCATCCATTTTGTGGGTAAAGATGGCTTACTCTAGCACCATTACTCTGCTTTCAGTTCCCTTACAATTATACAACACTTAGGTCCACATGCAGTATTTGTTTGGCAGACATCGTCTTCCAGAACAAGGCTGGCAAATGTAATACAATACATATTACAGCAGGAAGGAAGCAGGCCGGCCATAAAGCTGCCATAAAAAGGATACAACTACAGTGAATAGGCTTCAAGTTTAAAAACTGTAAAATAACAGCAGAGATTACTGCACCTGAATTATCCTAAAAACTGACAAGTTTAAATGACACCGAAGTGAACGTAGGGCTTGGCCAGCCTCTAGCGATGTCAGCCGAAATCATGCGTTTGTACTGGTGCCAAATAATGATCCCTAAAAAGAAAGGTTAACTTGTAACATACCACAAAGCTTATAACGATTAACAATGATCTTAAACAGCTACATTATTCCATACCACTATTTGCTTAAGTATAGAGTGATTACATTATAATACATCATCCAGCATGGCATAGATAAAGCAAACATCCTCAAATCCTTATTTAAATATTTCCCAACAGCACACAATTTGAGTAAAGGAAGTCATTAACTTCATTATTAATGGTGTATTCAACCCTGACATATGTTCCAGATAGGAATTTTTAATAAATTAACTGATCCATTTTCTTTTTAATTTACTGGCTTTTATTTTCATTTGTGAGAGAAATGTTCAAAGGAAATAGGCAGCGTATGTTTTACAATAAAAATGTAATCGCCTTTTCCCATTCACATTATGCGGTTTAATATCCCTGTATGTGTCCAGATCTATTTTTCTCCTCTAAGTTTGAAAAGGAATATATTAATATATCACACAAAGTGATTATATTGTTCTATTAAGGATTACGCAGTGCGCTCCCCAAAGTGGGGTCGGCGGTCCCATTTCATTACTGAGGTGGAATCTACCACTTCCTACAGCTTTGGATGGGTCACAGCATCCAAGAAAAACAGAGAAGGAAATTCATTCGGTCCCATGATATACATTTCAGTTCACATTAATACCTAGACCCCAAAGTCTTGTGTGGTTCTCGTTCCCCAAGCCACATGGATTTGGAAAATTCTCAAGAGCATGGTGAGGTATGCATGTTTCAACATTAAGGGGCTACAGCAGATTTTACATAACATTAGACTTACGTATTTGATATTTATAGTGCATGATATAAATGTTGAATATTTATGAAAGAGCAAGATTTTTTCATACGCGGTCAAGCTGTCTGATGCGTGATGTACAAAGCATTACATGGAAAACTAATACCGAGTAAAGCCGCGATAGATTTTACTCTGCTGGGACTTGTTTTGTTGCAGGTGAAATTAGTGAGATATTTGGAAATGACAAATTCATTAGTGGTGAGAATGCAAGAGACCCTCTTAGTCACACTGCACCACAGACAGATAAGGCTTCAGACAGTCAGCTTTCATGGGAAACTGCAAACGACAAATGATGTTCACAGCCTTCCCTTCTCAGTTTTTGTCACTTCAGTTTGTTTTTGTTACTTAATTCATTCTCACCACAGACAAAAGGTGAGTCTGGATGACCAAGGAAGTTCTTTTTTTTACCACATCCTGCTCTCAAAGGCACAGGAATGAAAATGAGCCTTTTTTAAGATCAATTTTCCTCCAAAAATTCTGATCCCCATGTCTGCCAGGAAAATAAACACATAAGTATAACCAAGAAAGCCCGTGTCCCGTGTTTGTTGGCTGTTTAACATCAGGAAAGTTTCCCTATATTCGTCCCAGTGAAATGTGTTTACTTCAAAAATGACTGCACCCTTTAAGTACAATATGACTGTCCTCACAGTAGTAAAGAAAACAGAAAGTAGACGTGCCTCTACTTGTGATTGCTCAACTGTAGGCCGACCTGGTGCGGAACTAAACAAAATTACCATGCAAAAATATTAATGGTAAATCAGCAATCTGAAGAGAGAAAACATGAGGAACACAGAGAGAGACATGTTCGTCCAGATTAATTACACAAATTGTCAAAGCTTGTTATTGTTAAATGCTATCTTGTTATACCATTGGGAAACACAAAAGTCAGAAAAAGTATAACACTTGCAGAATATCAAACTACATGCCCATAACAGAGAAGTCATTGAATTCTGAATTGTTTTGTTCAAAATGGTATGATATGAAAATGCAAATGAAGGTTTATTAAATATTTTAAAATGCAAAACGGTCCATTTCCATAATAACTATGTGCTCATTCATATCATGAATCAATTCCTCAAGTCTTATATTTTTCTGAACAGATTTTGAAAATTAGTGAAGTATGGCAATGTGTGGATAAGTCAATGATATTCATTGAATACATTTGTCTCATCTCCATCGCTCATCCTCTCTCACACGCAAAGTCTTTTTCTCCCTCTCTTCCTTATTGAACTAGATCTCCATTTTTTCAGTCGCATGGAAACAATATGGAGATTTCATAAATATTCTCTCTCCCTGTGTGGCGATGACGGAAGAAAGAACGGGAGGATGGGAACGAAGAAAGATGAATAGCGGGGTATGTCATCAAAACAGGTGTTTGCTCTTATGACCGGATTACTTGGAGAGAAGTTTCCTATTACAGACACCAGAGACAAGAAAGCCTCGAAGTTGTCTGAATTTTGTACAATGCTGTAAGGAGCATGTAATTTAGGGAGGCTAAATTTAGGCCAGCAAAAAATCAGTTTTTATTTGAAGCAGATCTGTCTTAAAAAGAGATTTGCCGCAGTGTGGTCGGACACCAGACCAGCTTGTTAGGCTGCCTTTTCAAGTCCAGAGAGCTGCAAATCTCCTTCCTTCAGAACCCAATGAAAACTGTAATTTGACTTTTATTTTAAGTTTTTTTTTTTTTTTTTTTCGGGGGAGGGTGATGGATCATAACTTGAGGAGTCCCTCTTTAGGCACTGAGTCAGTAGATGTAACATGTCAACAAAACCCCCATCAGGCCAGACAGGCTGGACACCTTTTGCAGGACACCATTTCAGGTATTTCAACAGACTGCTAAAATCATGATCGAGTCTCCGTTATAAAACAGCACATCTCTGAAGACGTATAACGCTAAATGCTAATGATCAGGTAGCTGAACCGCAACCTACACTGGATCAAAAATTATTGAGAAGCAATTAATATGTATTTTTCTCCATTCATCGACCTGTTTCTTCATTACATGATTACTTATTCTAACAGATAACTCAACAAAATGTTTGGCATGCCTTCAAGTCATTATGTGTGAGGAGATTTGAACTGCTCTCTTTATTTTTTTCCTCAAACAGAACATGTTTCCTGAACCTAATGTGCCTTTTTTAAAAACTATTATTCTGTTACCATGTTTCAGTAAAGTTTGCATTAAAACATCATGTCAAACACGTGTGAAAATATGACTGAAATTTTCCCCAGTGTTACAAGAACATTCTTTGTAGCACTCAAATGTTTTCAAAGGGGATTTGATGCATTCAAACACTTGGTGTAATTATCCAACTTTAAAAAACTAGCAACTTTGAAAACCAGGCTAACACACACACACACACACACACACACACACACACACACACAAATATTTGTCCAGATAGTACTACTGGATATTCTAAACCAGGTAAACTGCAGCTTGAAAACATAAAATACCCCTTCTCCCTTTTCCTTGGCCATTGTTGTCTGCTGTTTGCCTTCCTTTCAAACCCAGCATCAGAAGGAGCAGCCTCAAGTGGCGGAATGTTCTGGTCAATGAACTGGCCTCTGGCCTGACATATGGATATGTGAGGGAGATGTCCACTGGCCGTGTTTACTTAAGGTGTGGGAACCTTCTGTCTCCAGGAGCCTGTCTCCTTACTGTGCCCCTGACCCCGCCCCCAGCCCACCCCTCCCACCATTCCACATCACACAAGAAGCACAAAATGACACCCTCCAGTGGTAAGACCGGAGGGTGATGCGTGAGGGGTAGAAAACCCCTTGAGTGTTCTTTGCTCGTTGGAAAATCAGTACATGTATTTGAGTGAGGGTGCTGATGGGTGATGTAGTCCTGACTGAAAGTCCCATGTCCATTTGGCACCTCTTTGAAATATCAGTTGAGTAAAACAGAACAGAACAGAATGAATATTGAGACCTTAGCTGCTGTAGTTGGGGGAAAAACATCAAGAAATATGTAGTTACTGTAAATTCAAAATAAAAGACAAAAGACAGTTCCTGAATGAAACTGATTTATTTTAGAACATTTCAGTCTTACTACTACTACTAATAATAATAACAATTAGTAGTAGCAGTAGGAGTAGTTGTCATAGTAGTATTGTTGGCACCGTGGGAATCTCTCAGAATGTAAAAGGAGGGACTCTCATCGAGAGGTGCTCCACCTTGTGTGTGTGCGGGTTGCTAAAGCAACAGTGATATCGCACTGCTGAATCAGTGCACCAGTGGAAGAATGTTCCAGGTGAACGCATACCCTTCTCTGCCCTCAAAAGCAGCGCTTAAAACCTGTGCTTGCACGTATCCCAGGGTCACCCCTTCAGGAGCCAACACCTATTTCAATAATGAAATAACTGCTTATTTACATAACAAATCCCTCACACTTTATGAACCGTGATCTCAACTCTTCATCATGTATGAATGTATGCATATAAAGTATAGAGTACATGTGTGTGAGGATATACAGTGCATACTGATTTACTGACAGTCTGCATATTTTTAAAATGAAATGTTTTCAGCTCTTACCCCAAACTCAGACATACATCCCAGTGTATTAAGATGGTAATGCCTCCTCCCAGAGAATTTAAATGAACAAAAATGCAAAGTATAAAAATATATGCATTACTTTTCCAAATTTTACAACATGGCTTGGACTGTGGTATGGTGCTGCCCCAGAGCCTTAGAAAGACCATATCATTTTCAAGAGGTATTCAAGAATTCATTTTTATTACTGACAACTTCACAGTGATGGTTACACACAAAAACAGGTAATATTAGGGTAATAAATTAACCCCATTTCATTGGGTTGAGTTAACAGGGAGCGGCCATTAACTTCTTCATACCTTAGGAATGCAATTTTGATCACCCTGCACACAAAACCAATGATCATACTTTTTCTGCAGACTCCATCTATAAACTATGATAACCCAAAAAAACCTCTCAACATTTGTAATATATTGCACTAATTATCCAGCTACACAATATCAACAGTGAAGGTATTATGACGACTGACAATTACCATTGCACTGTAAAGTGACAAAGTATACAGCATTGAAGAACATTAATGAATGTATTGTACGTAGTAAACAGATATACAAATAAATATTATTGGCAGCAGTGAAGGCAGTAACAGTATATTATACTACAATATACATTGTAATGCGGATCATTTAGCTAACTATCTGGACATAAACACATACCAATAGGGGAACGATCCCCAATAAAACAGAAATATGTCTGAGTTGTATGGCAAAAGAGGCAAGATCTATGTGCAGAATGACACTGTCCTTGAATTGTTACTGATTGCACGGGATAATACTGAATCAGTTTTAGAGGAGTGAATGTTTGTTAGGTCTCTCACAGTCCATAGAATTAGTATTATGAAGCAATTCTTCATCCTATATAATTTCAATATCCGGATTTGTTTCCGCCCCCATAAAAGTTATAAAATTCAATCTTTTCGTATTGATGATGTTTATATCATATTGAGAGAGGATAAGGTACCACAGAGGGAGAGTATGAGTAGATCAGAGTGATAAACGTAGCAGAATGCATACTATTTTTATTAATATGTTGATATACTGTAACGTACTGTCATTTTACTGTATGCTTAGTTTATTGTTGCTGTAGTCATTTTTATTGGACACAAGGGAATAATATTTTATTTCTTATAACATCTATGTGCCTTACACAACCTATGTAGTTTTAGGCCTGTTTTGGGACAGACGTTTTCTCCTGATATTGTTTTTATTCTGACCTTAAAATCTGGACAAGGCAATGGATTATGTATTATTTTAATTTAAAAAACATTTTTTTCTAATATGAGATGTGATAGCTGATGTGGAGTCAATGGATAAGAAGGAAAACAAGTCATCAGAAAACAGGTAGAATCAAGAAGAATTATTCCCTGTGAAAACTCAGACACAGTCAATGGCTGTAGTGCGTGATATTGAGTTGATTTGAAAAGCCGCAGTCCTTTCAACAAAACCGTTCTTACCTTGACATGGACCCAGAGTCTAGGGCCACACACATAGCAAGCACATATTTCACACCGAACACTCTTTCATTTGATAGTCTTGTACAAGCAACACTGCAAATTGCAAGATGCGAGATAGCCTGTTTGCTCAGTAAGAGATGATAAGGTGTTCACATAGACAGCAACAAACACTACCTTAGCGAGATACAAAATAAATAAATCTTATGAGTGTGACTCTAAGTGAAGTAATTCCCTTTGATCTTTTGTTTCCCTCGTTGAGTGTTTGTATGTTTTGATTTCTCTTTCTTCATACTGTATGGACATTATGCAATTTGTTTTATGTCTTCAATAACATCCTCACAATACTATCTGTTTCTTCTCTATCACTGATGACAACATGGTTAGGAGGGTTTTGGCTCTATCTGCTGAGATTGAGGTCATTTGAAGTGACCCTACTTGTGTGTTAAATGAAGTTCGGTTTTGATCAGTGCTGCTTGGCTACAATCCCGCCAAGCCGATTGCCCCAGAAAAAGCCCCGCCTCTTCACCTCTTACGCCGTCCTCGATACCATCTTTAATGAATAGTTGCACGCTACCAGAGTGTTGGAAGATAGCGATCACTGTCAGAAGGGGGTAGGGTTTTCGGGGTTTGAAAAAACAAAAAACAATCATAAATTCCATCTTAACTATCTGGACGTCTTCCACGATGCCACACACCCAGCAAGAAATTCTCTCGCAATGGGGCAGAGCCCCAGCCAGAAGAGAAGAAAAAAAAAAACAACTTGGCTCTAACCATCCTCCTTTCGCCCTGCTCACATGCAATCGTTCTCTGCTCCTTTCAGACTTCTCATTGTCGCTGTTGTTCTGATCACAGGTAAAGATAGAGGTGCACTATGGGAACCCTTGCCCTCAGAATGCAGACCGCCTGCTTCTGGCGCACGATCTCCTCCGTTTTTTCAACGTGCCCTACAAGGCATAAATAGGACCGTTTTTCCTTAACTACCCAGCACCACCGCCACCACTCCCCCAAAGGAAGACGTTATCGTCCGCCCTGGGCAACGACTGCTTATAATTTGCGAAAAACACAACTCTGATAACGTAAATTAGTTTAATAGCCGTCAAGGTCCAGTTAAGCATTGGAAATATTTGCTCGTGTTACATGGCGGACGGCTGAGGCAGGCCTCTACCGAGATACAGCTCAAGTGCAATTAATCAGACTGGGCTTGATGTTTGTGGAATAGCTAATGAAGAGATATTTTGTAATATCAAAGCATTTTACGTATCACGTGGCTACAAATATTTATCCCCTTCCCTGAAGCTTTCTAGTTCCTTGGAAGTTTAAGATATATTTCTCTAAGTGTCCAGCGATTTTTCAGCATCACAATGTCCCAAAAATGTACTGTCATTAACATTTAATTACTTTTACATTAATTTATTATTCATGGTCATTGTTATCGTTATTCATGTTTCATGCTATCCATTGTTGCTATCAACCCTTTAATTGATTGCATCATTATCAGTGCTTGTGTTTGTGTATTTATTAATTCAATGCACAGTGCTCATCACTGAAATACATCTGATGTAGCCTTAGTGAAGACATTAATGTAGTCTCCACTGACATGGTAAAATACTCACCCTTGGGTTAGGGGTGAAAGGCAACACAAGTAACAAAAAAGGTTACTTCGCGAAATTATGTCTTTAATTGCGTAAGTAATTTAAATGCTCAAGTAATCACATTAATTGTGTCAGATAAAACAGTAGTGTCACATAAAAGATGCGTGCATGGATTTTGTGAGAGAGGGACTCCGGGTGAGAAAAAAAAGTTAGTGTTAGCCTTTAAAGCTCAGGTGAAACGTCTTAAAGAGGCTCACCCTCCACAAATCTGTTAACTAAACATTTTGAAAGGTCCCCTTGATATCTGTTATCCAAGTAATTTGAGTAGTTGGTGGGGATTTCAAAGATCAACAGTCTCACTCGCCGGTCATGTGGCCATACTTCATGGAGGACAAAGAGACATGTCAGGTTCCTCTCATCACACATTCAGACAGTGTGATTTGTATAGTTACTTCTATAATTATATTCTGCTTTCTCTGAAATTCACATATTAGGGAGTTATGCATTCATCATCTGTACATAACTACCATTAAACCCTGAAATGACATTATTCAATCAAAATAACAAAAGCATATAATTTCTTAGGAGACATTGCAGATGAGGCTGTTTTACAAATGTTTCTGAAATTATAATTTTAAAGCATCAGTTGACTAAATAGTATCCAGTGAAAGTACCCAAACCACATTCTTCCCTTTAACAAACCAAAATTGCTTTTCTGTGCTTCATTGCAAAGTCTCTGACAAAAACTCAACTGGAGAAGATCGTGTCAGTTTCTGCCTTGAGTTCTGCATAGTTGTCATAGCTTGAGGTTAATTCTTATGTGCAAATGAGTGTGTGGCCGACTGGGCTTCATGCGAAAGTGGTCATTTTTGGGAAGGCTGCAGGGATCTTTCTGGAAACCAACATATCAAACACGTAGCAATATCTTAAGGCGGAACATGTTCATCTCTATCCTTCTCGACAACCTGGAAAACAGGTGAGCTCTATACAAGCCACGGGCACTAAAAAGTGTGCTTACAAAGCTGTTGCTTTAGCTTTGAAGTAATTTCATAAGCACAAGCTGTAAATACATTCATATAAGGAAGATGATGAAAGCAAAACTGGCCCATTCACAAGCAATCCAAATCAAACTGAATGGCAGTTGCATATAAAATATAATTTATATTGTTCTAAAAAGCAGCAGGACCTGGCAAAAACAATGTACTGTTTTAAAGAGGGACAATAGAATGATTAGTTAAAAAAGAAAAAGAAAATCTTTATCAAATTATTGAAGCCTGAAATTATGGTTTTATTAAATTCATAGTAATGCTTTATATGGCTGAAATATGTTTACTCTGGTCGCATAAAAATAAGTAAATGTTCAATTCCAAATTGTTTGTTAAAATAAACCCTGTATTGATTGAATTAAATTTTTATTGGATAATTATTATGCAAAGTTATGGAAGTAAACAGCATTAGTAAAGAAAAAAATTTAATAAAAGCAGTTCTCTATCATGCCTCTATTAGTATGCATTAGGCTGTTTGAGAGAGCTTAATTATCAGACACCTGCTTAATGAAGAGTGCATTTTGCATGAAGTACAGTAGACCCACATGTCTTAAGTACCTTAGTAAATATATGATCAATTGAGCTGAAAAGCTTTGCCAGTGTACATCCGTTTTTAAAGGGTACACCATCCATGAATGAAATTTACTTTTATTTGGCTGCAGTTTTTTGTAAATCCCATTTATTTCAGTTTCAACATGATCCATGAGATCCCATCCTCCAAATATAAAAGAACTCTTTGGTGAAAATTAAAAAAAAAAGAATCTTGTATACTCAATAAACATAAGTAAAATGGCATGGTAGAAGGAATTCAGACACTGCTAGGAAAACAGAGTCAAGAAAACTTTGATGTTTGTCAGTGGGCTTGGCTTAATCTGACTGAAATTGTTAAAAATCAACCGATATGTTATTTTCTTCATCGCAGAGGTGCTAGCCTCTGACAACCCATCTTCAACACGGTCTGTATTTTCATAATAAGCTCCTTTAAGACAGTCAAAAATGTATTGGGAGTAATTGCATGGTTTTTGTAAAGCTACGCTGGACACTCGAGAAGGACGAACATGCTTTACCGCTTTCAGTAGCATCGGTCTCCAGTGATGAGTTTTAGAAGAAGGGATGTTAACTTCTACACTGTTGACTTCCTCTTTGTATTAGCTGAAATTGCTACTGCAAGTGAGAATAGAGTTCAATGAAGACCAACTTGTTCCAGGCTTAACTGATGGGTACATTACACCATACAGCTTTGCTTGAGTCAAAATGCCTCAAGAGGTAAATTAAACAATGTTAGCATGCAGGTCAAGGAACCTACTGAGACAGCATGACTTACTTCTAGCTAAGCGTTATATATCATTCAAAAACAACAATATATTTATCCAGTATGTAAATGAGCCTCTTTGCTGCCATGACAACATATTACATGACATGACAATACAGTCAGATAAACAATCAGGGTGCTGTCAGGAAGGCCGTGCTCTCTCATATCTTAGGAAATGCGCCTGGGGTATGCTTACAAGCAGATAAACCGCAAGATTGATCAAAATGGGGGCCCATTGAACGGCCCAGAATGGAGGTGCACCTGAATCTAGGAGCCGTCTACGTGGGCGGCTAAGTGGCAACTCTGAAGTGTGTGCATGGGGGAGGAGAGTCCAAAACAGTATCGCAGTGCTCAAGGCTCGGAGTGTGGGCTGCATTCTGTAAAGGCATAATAGGGTGAGCTGTTGCATTGTATTTACAGTCAGGCCCCATGACAAGATGGCTTATCTGGACGTCTAAAATCAGTCAGTGCATCTGTTCTGAGCGACTCTGATGAGGCCAAGAGGCACTTAGATGTGGAATATTTAGGATTTTAAGAGCTCTCATGTCAACACCTGAGAGTCTCACGCACACACATATACACACTCTCTCTCTCTGTCTCTCATACACACACACACACACACACACACACCGTTGTAGGCCACGTTGTGAGGTACACCTGCCCCTTCCATGATATGGACCACTCAATCAGTGACAGCATCACATAACCAGACTATGCTATTTAAAGCAGGCAGACACATGCATATGATGTGCGTGTGTGTTCGTGTTTGTGTGTGTTTGTGTGTAAAATTCAGGGGAAGAACGAAAAGTCAGAGAAGATAAGTTTCTTTAACCACAGCGTGTGTAGTGGGTTTCACAGACATGCACCAGAAGCAGCAGGGGATTTCATCCATGACAGGGTCACGGGTGTATTGGGAATGGTCCAACACACACACAAAAAAAACAAGGCAGTGGCTGTCCTGTGATAAAATACAGAATGAAAAAGGCTGACAGAGGATGACAAAACCCGTGCAAGGTAAACGACAGGCTACAGCCAGTCAACCAGCAGCTGGATACAACAGTGCTGCTGAGAGAGACAACAGAATGCAGAGCTTGTGGTACCTTCTCACAGATGGGATAAGGCAGTCAACTAGCTGCACTCTTGTCAAAGAGAAACAGAGTTTGCAATGTGCTATGGAGCACAAACACTGGGCAAAGGAGGACTGGACAACCAATGCCTGGTCTGACAAATCCCATTTCTTCCTGGTTGATACTGATGGGAGGACCAGGATATGGCAAAACCGCTTAAATCCATGGAGCCATCCTGCCAGGTATCAGCAACTCAGGCCAGTGGTGGTGTAGCTGTTATGTTACCCTCGATACGAGTACAGCAGCATCTCAGGTCCACAGGAAACCTGAACATAGGTGCTAATCATGTGCATCACTTCACAGCAGCACTGCATCAGACTGCAAACAAGTTTTTTCAGTGGGAAAATGATCGATGCCACAAGGCTAGGATTAGCCAGGAATGGACCCAGGAACACAATATTTCATTCATCTTTCTGCAGTGGCCCTGCAGGTCACCAGATCCCAATCCAATCCGGTATACATGGGATGAGATGAAACAAGGTATTCAGGGTAGAGATCGAACACAAACAAAATGCAACAGCTATGGAACTATGGTAAGAATTAGCATTGACACACGTCAGCATTCCTGTGTCATGCTTTTGACGGCTTTTTGAATCTATGCCCTAGCAGCTTCAAATTGTTCTGAGGGCAAATGAGGGACCGATTTGCCCTAAGCAAATATTGAGATGGATCAAGCTACCCTGAGTCGACATCTTCCACCAGTTAATTGTACCAACTACTAGAAGCACTGGAGTTGAATCCCAGTGCTTTTGGCACCTTGTTGAGTCCATGTTGTGACAAATTCAGGTAGTTCTGAGGGCAATAGGGGACCAGCCTACTACTAGGTAGGTGTACCTGATAAAATAGAGCACTGCTAATATCATTTTAGCCTAAATTTATCCCTCTACTTTTTCATTAGTAAGCTCCTAAAATGTCCAGACTGGGGCTGAAGACCGTAAAAATGATTCACATTCCACACCCTTATTCAAAAGCCTCTACACACTGCATTGTATTGGCTGTGCAGAGAACTGGAAACATGTAAAATGTCATTTTATTACAGATATGTATGAAGCTGGGAGCTGTTTAGTTCACATATAATATTTAGCAATGACAACAATAACAGTACTATCGAGGGATGTATTTTTCCTGGCAGTTGAAAAATGGGTTCGTAGTGTGTTTCTAGAATCTTCTAGACCCTCAGGAGGGTAATAGAGCAAGTGCCCCAAACCTACTCCTTCCCCGAACCGCTCTCTGACACAACCCTCCTTCTAACTTTGACATTTGTGTCCTCTGGAAAAACACTGGGCAGCCTATTCTAAATCGTTGACCCCTGACCCTCCTGTGGCTAGCCTAACGTAAAAGGAAAGCATCTCATTCCAACAGCTGCCCCCAGAAGAAGACAATGGCAAAGCTACCTCGTCACCTGACATCAGTTACCAAAATATTTCTGCAGATTTATCTCAAAACATTCATCGAAAATGTTTATTTTCTTCTGTAACGTTGTTGGTATTTCAGCATTAGCCCTCAAATAGAGTTTGGAAAGAATTGTAGAGACAGTTGTAGACCAGAATGATGCAACTATAATACTTAATGCTTCCTTCTGGCCCAGATCTACAGCCCCTGCAAAATGTAATTAAGGTAAATATTTTTCATTTCCAGCTAACAATTTACTTTTACTCAGGGTGTTAGTGAAATAGTTGACAGGCAACCAGTCTTTTTCATGACCTCATGCTAGCTATATGAAAACATAATGATGTGAGATTTGTAGTGCCTTACTGTGATCTTAATTTTAGTTGTGTGGTAGGTCTTTTCTTTCATGGTTTGATCCTCAATTATGACTTTTCGGAATAACCATTCCTTGTTGGAGAATCATACAGCATGTATATTCCATGTATTGAGAGCCATGTTGCATATATTCAGTGGGATGGTCTTTTAATCTGACCGGTCGTGAGCACGATGATGTCACCCAGAAATGTGAAAAGACTTCTGCGGTAGGATGCATCGATGTATCCTATGTTTGGAGGAAAGGAGGAAGCGAATGGAGGTGGTGAGATTTTGTTTCCTACTTTTTTGAAACAGTGGAGGGAAGGAGGACACATAGATCAGTTTATGGGGCACGGAGGAAAGGAGGAGAGGAAAGGAGGAGACGAATTTGAGTATTGGAACGCACTCCTCTATGTATTGAGACCCAGGTTGCTACAGAGGTGATGTTGCTGACTTTCTTGCATGAAGCGCAGATGTAGTTTTCAGTCTCAGTGATCCTGGGCTCTCATGATGGGAACAAGTGTAAAAATAAATGAAATGTATACAGTGAAGACTCACTGAACCGGCAAGATGACTGAGAGAAACACTTAGCTGTCTCACTGTTAAATTAATGCAGACCATTAAAACTTGAATGGGGCTGAAGAGTGTTGCTGGTTCTAAGCATAGGGACACAACTTCTGTAGCATTCTAGCCTTCTGTAGCATCGTCAGGGGAGTGTCACAGTATGCAGGTTTGTGTTCATCTCACTGTAGCAGCCATGTCTGAAGTGCTTCTCTCTGATGTCTTAACTGCAATGCTCAGACCAAGGATTCTGGGGCAAAAATAAGCTATGATCTATGAACAGTAATGATTAAGCAAATATATATGAAAGCAATGAGTTTTTGATATTTTAATGTGAACATTTTTTATATCATTCTGCACTGCGTTCAATACCCTGAATATGAATACATCTTAGATTACACTGAGTGGCTACTTTATAAGGTAAACCACCGAAGGGCGATTTGGTCCCCCGTTTGCCCTCAGAACAGATTGAATTCTTTAGGGCGTGGACTCAACAAGGTGTTGAATGTGCAGGACGGGGATTCATGTTGCCCCAAATGGATCCCACAATTGGTATGAATTAGCTGGTGGTAGATATCTACTCTTCCTCTCTGAACAGCTTGTTCCATCTTATCCCACAGATGGTTGAGGAGATTGAGATTGGGAATCCCGGCCTTGTGGCATCTTCAAATCTTGAAGTGGGCTTCGTCAACAAGACTACTGCCATGGGGGATGGGCCTGATCAGCAATGATATTCCAGCGTCCTGTGGAGCTCAAATATTGCTGTACTCGTATCAATGGTGCCATGAAACAACCCAAAGCCAGAACATGGCCACCTCTAGACTGCAGCACTGAGACCCAACAGGCTGGAACCAGGATTCATTGGACAAGATTCCTTATCCCATTACAGACTGCTGATGGATGGACTTTTTTTGGTGGATTTTTTGATACAACTGTGACACTAGTTTGAATATCTTTGAATGAAGCCACACTACCTCGCTACATTCAAAAGCATTTAAGTGTTCTGTCTTGCCCATCCTCCCTATGAAATACAAGAATATATAATCTATGCATTCGCAATGCCTTTAAATAGTGTATATTTTAAACATAATCTGCTTTAAATGGCACAGTGTGATCCATTTCACGAAAAGGCCAGTTGTACCTCGTAACCAGGCCACTCAGCGTACATATGCAATGTTTATACAAAAATGTGTCAAAATGTTACATAAGGCAGACAACGTCGTTAAACACATATTTACTCAAGTGGCATTACCAAACTTTGAGAGGTGTACAGAAATTAACACAGATTGAAGATAACGTCAGATCGAAACATACTGCACATTCATTTTCTCCAAAAGGTATTGTGCATGTGAGCTCAATCCAAATTTTGGAATCGGAGGAATCTGCAGATCCTGGGAGCCTTAATAAACCCTGGAATACTGTAAAAAAGCATCGCGCATGAGTCCTGTGGGCCATCTCCGACAGATGGACGCTCATTACGAATCAGCGCCAGAGCCCGGGCCAAAAGCAGCACTGTGTATGTTGGACTCCACATCACATTTCTGAAGACCACACAGGTTAGGAGCAGAACCTCCAAACCGCTGTGCTGCCCTCTGTCTTAGTCTGAAAAATACCCTCCAGGGAACAGGGGGGGTCACAAGTTCACTACCAGCAGGGAAACCATGCGGTGGCCAATATATTCAAAACATTTAGTGTAGCAGGACTGTTAATTTTAAAAAAAAAAAAAAAAAAAAGTAACTCCTGTGTACTCTGCTGATCACACACTTTTAAAACATTTTCAGTGCCTCTCCTGTGTCTTGTTAATTTTCCTAAGTGACATATGTTCCCAACCTGCCGAAATAATCCCATATTATCTTCGCAGTATTTTGTTGGCCGGAGTGTAAGAATGTCAGCAGGATGTCCAGTGACCACCCTCCTTTCTCCTTACTGGCAATCCCCACGCAAAAACAAGGCTCTACCAGTCCATCAAAATTCATGTTTCAAATAGACGGATAAACAGATGATTTCACTACCTATGGAGCAGGCGTCTGAAATGTAGAAAGAGATGAAGCGTCAGGGGGGTGGGGGGGGGGGGGAGGGGGCAGTGATCTCACCCAACGTGCTGAAGCTTCCCTGTTATAAATGAGTTTGTCATACCACCATGCTCGGCAATAAATTACCTCAGCAGACATGCTCCTGTAATAAACTAAACTAATAAGAACGTGCAGGAAGGAAAAACACTGCCCCTGGCACACACGGGGGCTACCCTAGGATCAGGGATTTGTCTGCTCCGAGGCGTAAATCTCACCCTGACGGATCTCGGAGGACGGCCGTCGCACCGCCGCGGATCGAAAAGGGGAAGGAGGTGGGATTCCGCGGGTTCTTGGGGTTAACGCAACACCGTTCGGTTAATGTAGCGCCCCTGGATGATGTCTTGGGGACTTTGGGTGGAGGGGCTCCCTCCACCGCGGGAAGAAGGACTTCCATATGCACTCGTGCTTTCCGTGGCCTTCTAACCCAGAACAGATGTCCACAATAAATACCCATGACCCACGGCGGCAGCTCCAGCATGCGTTAAAGGCCACTTTTTCCCTTTTTCCTTTTTTTTTTTTTTTGGGGGTGTGAGTGAGCACAACTTGCGTGTTGGAAACCTGGCTGGTCAGCACCTGACCAAACTGTGAGGTTTACAATATGGCTGTTTAAAGGCTTCTTTCGTGTAATCCAGAGCTCACACGTTTAGGAAATGGCAATATATTAAAATCTAATTGGGGAAAGTAACAGCTTAGCTTCCATACACTGCCGGCTCCCATGGGAGCACTCTTTGACCTGTTACAATCTACCTCCTGTTACAAGGTCTGGTACTAAGTTATGACTCAAGTTTACACTGCTCTTTATAATTTATTTCGACTATCTTTTCTGGTTTTTGCTCCGAATGTTCAGCGTGGGCAGCCATCGTGGAATCTCTGTGTAAAATCCTGTCATGTTTTGAGACGGTGTTTGCTGTGGAATTGCCTGGATCATACATGGACCTGGAGCTGAAACCACTTGTTGACTCAAGCATTATAGGGTCTAATTCTGACAGCACAGTAAATAATGTGTCATATACAAAAGCAAACACAGAGCATGTGCTTGTGTTAAGTTACAACCACAGTGAGATAGGTTATGATGAGCATGAAGTGTTGGCAGCAGCATGAAATACTGATTAAAACGACTGATTAATCGACTATTATCAACTAATAACTAACCAAAAACCTACCTTACCATTGTCTGTCGAACAATCAATCAGTAGCCCAGTCTAAAAAATATTCACCTCTTATTAAATTAGAACAGGGGGTGCCTCGTTTAACAGAGCGTTGAACCTGAAATGTAATTCGGTGAGAATCTATAAGCCATTTATCAGGGTGGTGAGTATCAACAACCCCATGGGTGCTGCAAAATTTTAATATAAAACTTTAGCATGGATGTTCAATGATTTAAAAATCTGTTTAAGCATTGACTGCAAAAACTGACCAGATTGATGTGTTGCGTTGTGTCCTTGGTGAAGATAAACAGCAGATGAACAATGGCCCAATCTGGTCGAATTATAAGCATCATGGCCAAGTGTAAGTAGAGAAATTACGAACAGTACAACCGGAGGAATGGGTCTCTCCTCATCTCTAAGGGTGGTCTCCTTAGAACCGCCATGCAAAAGGAGCAAAGTATTTGTTTTCCTGGTATCAAACACTTTCAAGGTCAGATAAGTGTACTAATTTACCCAATATGTAAAATGTTTATTTCTGGGGGAAAGCTCAAAGGACCTAAACTAATATTTACAGAAGAGCACTGGCAAAATATTCCGCCAATTTCCCAGGAACTCCAGGGAAGTATTTACTGCCTCCTGAAAACCATTCAGGCCGACGCTTGTTTCAGTCCAAAACATACTTTGTCCTTGACATTGACCAATGAATTTGAGGAAGCATCATGAATTTTCAGCTCTCATGCTATGTTTGTAAATGTATTATTAAAGACCTCTTGCGTGTTTCAGATGGTAGAGGGGCCCAATAAAAGCACAGACTGGACACTGGAGATCCAGATTTGCAGCTTGGGCAGGTCATAAGCTGACGAGCTCCAAGAGTCCGTTACATAATTGACCTTAGGTCACAAGGACTGTAAAAGTCATAGTTACAGTAGTTCTCCTCCTTGGTAGAGCTAACGGTTATTGGTTGTCATGAGAGGGGTGTGGCTGACCTCAATCAGGAGGCCCTATCCCCTGGGGTCTCTCTGTTGAGATGGAAGTGACTTGTGCTCTGTGTTGTAGGGAAACTGAAAGTGTCATATTAAAGTTACACAGATAGCTATGCTATGAAAAAAAGCAGAAATCACATGTTCCTGGTTTTATCCTATTAATTTTTTTTTCCGTAGGTGCCGTAAATGAAGAGTTGTGTTGCATTATTATTGTGTGCTTGCTAGTTATTAGCTAGCTTGTCTGAATGCTTCTGTTTAACGGACACGTTTGATATGAATTTTTTTACACATTGTCCTTCATATTGCAATTCAAATTTGAATGAGTTGCAAGCAATCATTTGTAGAGTCTTTCAAAACCACATCTTCTTTAGAATAGCAGACATTGCTTGTTAATTTTATGATCATTGTGATGGCACCATGTTGTACACTTTGCTTGTTTGGTAGCTAGCTAAATAGCCATCTGCATGCTTAACACTTTTGATATGACCAGTTTTTCATTGATATTCTCTCTGTCGCTGTGTCTAAAATGCTATACAACATAATGCTGAATCCACTCAACTATGCAATTTGGTTGCACCCATAAGGGGTTTCTTCCTTGTCACCAACTTGTTTGCTTGGCTAGTAACATTGTTGGAGTTGGGTAATTTGGTTGCCGGTGACATGACCCGAGGAACCACACAAATGGGTTCTATAGTACCATACAAATGGATACATTTTTCTTAGTTTGGGGGGGTCCCTCATGCCTTATGTGGGGTATTTGATCCTCAACCTCTCCCTCATGTTAAACTCGGCTTATCCTTTGCTTTTGCAAGCGTCATCCGTTTAATTTACAGCAGCAGGATAGCAGTTATACTTAGGGCCGTGACATACCGAGCCAACCTCAAATAACCACTGGCGACCAAAGCTGATTACAGATTCCTTTCAGCCATCTCACAATGCTCCTATTAAATTGCACTTGAACACACCACAAAGTCTGCAGCTGACAGCCACCATGCATGCATGTTTGCGCCTGCATGAAATAACTCTTCATATCAGGAGATGGCAGTAGTCTATATTTGCAACCGGAACACCTCGGATCGTGAGAAGATGAACGAGCAAAACAGCATCATTTTCACACCTCTGTGCATCTCTTGAAATGATCGAGTCTGATAAAAAAAATTTCAACTGCCACTCATTTTGTCAGCCTTTGGTCATTGGTTTGTGGAATCTGGCTATTCCGTTGTAAAAATAGACAGATTGTGATTACAAGGCTATGAGTGTCTTTGACATCCGCTTGATTTGTCACAGGCCTAAAACCAGCTCACCCTGCAGCTCTCCAGCACGAAGGTTGGCCACCCATAATATAACTTACATAACGCCCTGAGGAGTGTGAGAGTCCTGGCTTTTACAGTGCTCTGCTTCCAGTAGTGCATTTTGAGACGGGCGGAAGTGTAACATTATGGCTAGGGATCGGCTTTTGGCAACTTTGAGGTTGCAGGTTCAATTCCTAAAAGACACTGTCACTACCCTTAGGCAAGGTACTTTATCCGATGTGCTTCAGTACATATCCAACTGTATAAATGGATGGTGTGGAAGTAGACCGTAAGATCATCTGCTAATTGTAACTACGATATTCAAAATGACCGTGCTTCACTAACAAGATGAGGTGAGGATTTTATGCGTTGCATTAGGTTGCCTGTTGGTCCACATGACCTAAGGTGTGTTCTATAGAAACCTCACTGTAGAAGCAGGTCAGGACAGTATCGCCAGACTCAAACCATCCACCCTATTCCTTTCTTGTTAGTCATCAATCAGTGCATTGAAATGTTGATTTTGTATGAGATTTAACTTCCAAAAAAAAGGACATGTTTGTTTTTCAACCATGCGATTGTCAGAGAGCTAGAAGCACCTGAAAACTTAATTCGAATGCTCATTTGCAATTGAATAAGACAGAGGTACCGCCATGTGTAAGATGGGCGTTTGAAGAAAAGGCATTCGGTTTGATTTCTGATGTTCCGCCATATTTGCGTTGCTGTAAATCTCCAGCCAGGGCCTAACTCACAGCATGGAGAACCGCTGGTGGTCCCGCGCTGGTCACTATTAAAAAGTGCATTATTTTTCTTCGCTCTGACCCCTGGAAATGTGTCCGGGTGCAAAAGATGCCCCGGCTGGAAATAACAGCTGTGCGTAGTTACATAACAGGAAACAGCTGTCAGAGAACATCTTTATGCGTTGTTTTGCAGGAGCCCGGACCACAGCTCCCGTGCAGGTTGCACTGTTTATTTTCAGAACATGTGCTCTTACCTCCCTGGCCTTCGGGACTCAACGAAGTGGAAGAAACCTGTAGTTCGAACCAAACCAATTAAATCCAACAAAAAATGCACCAAAACCAAGAAGAAAAGGACTTTTGGATTTTCTGTCATGTCAAATTTCTGGAATTGTTTACCATGCGTTCTTTTACCTTCAGAGAAGTCTTTCCCCTAACCTTTCCATTCACAGTATTGGTGCTTAGCCATTGTGTTCTTCATTGTGTGGCTTTGGAGTACCCATAATGCCTCCACTCAAAGTTACCACACTTAAATAAATTTTTATTTATTTTAATACTTTTATCACCAGATGGAATTCCCGTTTGGAATCTTTAATCATATTTGAAAATCGGTGCGATCGCTGGAACACCTGACAAGCCTGACAGCGCACTCGTGAAGCAGCGTACCATCGTGCTATGGAAGTACATATGTAGCTTGCATTGGCAGACTGCAGGCTAATTGACCAGAGGAGTCACTCAATAAGACGGTCACAACCTGCCCTCCCTGGGTGAGGCTAAAGCCAATTATTCAACAGCCCAACTTGGTACTTGCACAGTCCAGATTAAATTACCAGTGCTTTCGCCTTTTACCAAAATATTTTAATTGAGGAACAGCATCCACACACATACACACACACATACTCGGACAAACAAACATATTGTGGCTAAATTTAGGTTCATTGCACCTCGTCCATCAACAAAGCCATGGCACTTTGTTGATCTCTGCAACCTCCTAGACATCTCTCGTGAGTGTCTGACTGTAAGGGTGGAAAGCAGTCCCAGAACACCGAAGTTTCTGTTTGGTTTTCTTTTCTCATAAAGGATAAAAGCCTTGCTCTCTCACCGAACGTCCATGCTTAAGCACCCACCATGGGTTCTTAATGAGAGGTGAAAACGAAACGGTATTGTAACTGGACACTGTACAGTACACTGTAAAGATCCTCAACCTCTTCCACCCCTAAACAACTCCTTTACCTGATCAAAAGGTCCCCACGGGTAATAAAAATTCCTCCCCTACAGTAAAATTTACAGCAGCACTCATTAGTAGGAATAAAACAGATTAATGCAAGTGCAATTAAATGTGACCTATTGGTTCGTTTATCAAGTGGAGCTCGGCTAAAGCACGTCGCCGCCGTTCATTCCAGCAAACGCGGGCTCCACATAAAGTCCCCGTAATTAAGGCCTAAGCTTGAAAAGGTGTGTTAGTGGAATGAAGATTCTTGATGTTAAAGTGTCTTTACGGTCCGCTGGTTGCATTCAGAAAACCTCTTAAAATAGACTAATATAATAGAATGCTGAGAATTCCATCAAAAAAGTTGCTTGATTGTAAACTCAACTGTATGACACAACTTTCTGCTTTGGTAAAACGATATTAAATCATTAAAGACAAAGTTATGTCCAGGGCAAAACTAAGAACGACATCAATTAAGAGCTTAGCTTTTGGGAATCCTGTGTCTTGGGAATAACGTGATCTTTTTTTCCATTTAAAATACTTTGGAAAATTCACAAGTCACAACTGAATTTAAATCAAGGACTAAATGAGTACACAAGTCTTATCATTAATATAGTAGCAGGTTATAATTTAGAAAGATGCAACCCCTTATTTTTGCAGAGAAAATATGAATATTTTCAGGGCTGATTAGTAGTTTAGGTTATTATGGAGTTTGTAGGGAAATGAGCAGCTTTTTTGTTTTCATTTTCTATGTCCAATTTCCATGATATCTTTGTCTATTACGCTGACATGAGTCAGTCCTCTGTGCCGTGCTTTCACTAAAAAGGAACAACCTTTGTTCACAGAAAATGGAGAACTATTATGGTCTCATTATTTTGTTAATTATAGCTTGACGAAAAGATTATTGGAAAGCTTTGGTGGAGCAGACAAATACTGTTTCACAATTCCCAGCGGTATAATAGGAGCCATTCCATTCCTGTCAGAACCAAAAAACAATTTACAAACTATACAATCCAACTTGAAAAAGTGTCTCAGAGATATGACTCAGTCCAGATAAAACAAGTTTAACTTCCCCAATAATTGCAGAAGTAATTTTAACATTTGAAATGGACAAATAAATGATTCCCCCCCCCCCAAATGACTGAATGTTTTAAAACCAAAATCCATGTTAAACCTATTAAAGTTTGGCAATATCTGATGAGATAAACAGGAAATTATTTAAATGGAGAAGGAAATGATTTGAGGATTAAGTTCATATTTTTAGATCGTAAGTGTAGATGTAGTGATGTGCCCTTCAAAAATGTACTTCCACTGTATTAAAAAAATATCAATTTAAAAAAAAGAGTATGAAAATGTGAGAATGTCTCTTTCAACAATAATAATAATAATATTAACAATAATGATAATAAATCAAATATGAAGAAAAAGAAAGACAATACTTTTGATTATGAAGATCAAAAAGTTCGAAAGGTGTGTTTTCCTTTTTATATTTATTCTATATGTATTTTTATTCATGTGTTTCATGCATGTTGGCAAATTCTATACACTGCCATTCATTTACAATACACCTTTACAAGAAAAAAAAAACATTTATTTACTTAAGCAAAATTCAAAGAGTTTTCCAACTTCAGGTTTATCATCAGAAGCTGTACTTCTTTAGGATATATAATACAATCACAGACCAGTTGAAATAATTAAGCCTATATGTGCAGTTTTTATGTACCATAGTGTTTAGATTATTTGTGGGCAGTGATAGGGACATGGAACGCTTTTTTTTTTTTTAAAGCGTGTTAAATTTACTATCACTTTTACAATAAACACACAGCTCACAATAAATCTGAGGAAACTGTAGGAGGTGGCGGGCATAAACCTGACCGACGCATTTTAACAGTGATGGCTGATTAATCGCAGATGAAAACAAATGGAAAGGACACTCAGACACTCTGCTGAGAGTGACCGATTTCAAACGGGAGCGTTTACCCCAAAAGATGTGGCGCCGGGTATCCCATAAAACCATAGGATGTTTATTAAAGCTTGGACCAATGAAAATGCATCACAGCATCTGAAGGGGACATTTTCGGGGTTGAAGGAACTAAACAGTGTCTGGGTGAATCAGGACGTGTTCCAAAAGATGCAGAAATATATTGTGAAAACACAGACTGCAAATGTGAAATGAGATCTAGATGTTAATGCATAGACAGATATAATTGATGATGTGTTTATGTGAAACAAATACTCTCACAAAGCATTCACAAAACATCAGTTATCTCTCTTTTGCAATATTAGCTGGAAGTTAGTGTTGTCATCTTGTCTGTAAGCTATTTTCTTGGTATGATGAATCCAGCTATAAGCTCAGTACAGATTTATTCTAAAATTAAGAAGGACTAACTAGTAGGAATACATTTAACTACTGTAATTCACCAAATTTGACAAATCTATATTATTTTTGAAAGAAAAATGAAATGTGAGAAATAAATACATACACATAAATAACATTAAAAAAAGAAAAACAAATTGGTTGTTTCAATCGCTATGGTAATATATCAATATATTTCGGTGGAACTATCAAAGGACATCCATGAAAATGATGCAGAATTATGTTTAAGAACATCATTACTTGTTTGATGAAAGGAGTAGTGAACAACAATCAGGAGAAGGTTGTTTTTTTGTGACTTGGAAGAAACGGCTGCACATTGCATGACTTTCTCTGCAGCCACAAGTAAGGCAGACCACCCAACCGCTGTGGTGTTGAAATGTGGCCTAGAGACGGCGATCAAACCGTTTCCCTGGGTCAGTCAAATCACTCGTTAAGGCTGTGATTTGTAGGAGGGGGACACCCTACCCCTACTGGACGGGCTCCAACAATCTCAGACCTAACCCTGGGTAAACGCTGATTGATAATCATTTTGTGTTTGTCCAGGCCTTCAGGAGATCTGAGACTTCAGATCTGGGTGCCGCATTACTACCCTTTCATCCGTTTTTCGCTGTTTTCATTTCGTGTGGGTACGTGCGCGTGCGAATGATCTGCCGCCCAGCTCGTTGGGCGGATGAGATGTGTTTGACGTTCTCGTGACTGGCGGCGACTCCGATATCGGCGTGCTTGGGGTTACCATGCCTGCAGCGGGAATGTTTTGCTATGTGGTCATGTAAATATATTCCAATAACCGTGTGACTTCACCCTTTTTTTTTTTTTTTTTTTAGGCTTCAGGGAATGACCCCCCACTGAACGCGTACTGTACAGCTTTGCTGGTTGTCTCGGCGATCCCCACTGTCTGTTAAACTCGTACTTGAATATTTGGACGCCTGTATCCAGATCTCCTGCATATTCTGGGCAGTTACAATGGTCAGCGGCAAGGCACATAAATCCTAACTGTGCAAAACAGTGAAGTGATGACTTACGGCAGGACAGGGACACGTCTGCGAATTCCATGCAAAAATAGTCCAAATGTCCTGTATGGCAAAGCCCTGATTTCATTTGGAAAGTGGAAAATGAGAAACCTCTGAAAGTTTTTGGTGTAGACATATAAAAACAAGTGACGCCCCCACAAAACAAGCCCCCAACCCCCCTTAACTGGGCCAGCACAGTGGGCCAAAATCATTTTTGGTGTGATTGACAACTGACAAAAAGTGTGTGGGGCCCAAACCACAGTGGTGTTGCAAAGCTCTGAAAAAGATATGGACTAAGAAGTAGCAATAACAAAATGGCTGCCAACTTCACATGCAACTATTTACACCAGCTACAATGTCCTGCTGGATCTGAACATGGGGTAATAAATTCATAAGTTATAGCAAGAAAGTCAGCCATATGAAGACCATCCCATCTCCTTCGGTCCTACAGGGGAATTTCCGATGCTTGTTTTGGCCTTGTACTCGTTAATTGAAGACATTTTGACTGTTGAGCAAGGAATGAATGGTGATAATGAGAGAATGTGTAAATGCTGTCAAGAGAGTGTGCTTGCCTTCTCTTAATGATGCTATGATGCTAACGTAAAACCTGCGTTCGGTACATCTTATCTGAACATATGTGACTCCACCACACACCCCATGCCCATTTCAGCTTTCTATTTCCCACCCGACTCACCGTACCTGAGGACACTGGCCCCTGCCACAGAACCTGATCTGAGCCTCAGTAATCGCATATCAGCAAGCTGCAATCACGACAGTTTACACAGTACTGCTGGTGAAAGTGAAGCTAACGTGAAACTGCAACAAAACAAAACAAAACAAAAAAATCACTACCATATTGGATCTCACCTGAAGAATAACTGATGTAGATAATTTCTGAAGTGTCAAATCTAATAATTTACGCCCATCTTCCCTGATCATTGTACAGAACAGATTTGGAAAATGTATGAGGTTGCAATTTTGCCGAAACTACTCCAAACCTTCAGTTATGTCTTAAATACATCAGTTGTGACTTCAGAAACGTAGAAAAACTGTGTGTTGCTCTTTTGGAGTTACCCCAATGACATCATCACTTCAAATGATCATTTTGAGATACAGATGGAAGATTTAGTTTTGACACATGAAATTCAGGTCCCACAGAATATACCAAATAATTATTTGTAAATCTGTAATTATATGTAAAAAATAAAGCATTTTGATAGGCTCAAACAAGTCAGTGTCTGACATCTCATAACAGATCGCTAAATTGAATCATAGGAAATAATGACAGAAATGAAACGATGATGACAGAAACCCTTCAGGATTGGGTGATGCAGAACCAATTCTGTGCGACTCAGCAGGTCAAGAGCTAGTCACCACAGTAAGCACTTGATGTGAGAGCTTAATACCAGCCTGTGGCTTTATAATCACTTCACACAATCACAAAGAAAATATTTTATTTGTGTCTGTTTCATCAAACTTGGGGAAAAAAAAACATTCCGAAGGACCAGTGTTGTCATCATTGTCAGGGTTACAGCCTCCGCTAAATCAATAATGCCTGTTATGACACAAGTGGCTCGGTGCCTCTCAGGTGAACACAACTGGGTGTAGATTCAATATGCTGAACGGTTTAGGGAAATTATATTGCCCACACGTGATCCGGCATGTAGCAATAGCAAAATCGTGATCGAAAGAGAATAACAAACAAATTATTGTAATCGCGCACAATTAAGCAAAACGAATGGGAGTGCAATAGAGCAGAGAAGCTGATGATACGAGCTCTTTAATGAGCCATGCAGTCAAGGCACCAGTTAAGGGGTTACAGATAACGGCAGTCAGACTTATCCTCAAAATTGACCCATTCTGTTCAGGCCTGCTCTCCAGACGTTCTGATACAAATACTGTACATTGTCCACTTCATGTATTGTCCCTGGTCACTATAGAAATGAAATGTTTTTTCAAGTGACCTCTGCTCTTTTTTAATTATTCAAATGTTTGCTCATTAAACTTTAAGGGTTTGAATATATGTAACGTACCATAAGCACCAGTGTGTGAGGCGTAGCTTGTAATCTATTGAGAACAAAAAAATCAGGCTAATGAACTGGTGAAAATCTTAAAATTCACTGATCAAACTGACTACAAAAGGTTCATGATCATAACATACCGTTTCTCACAGACCACATCCAACACATGTCAATAAAACTGTGTACTTATTCACTAAAAAATATTAATTTACAAGCAAATAAGTGTGCAACAGAAAAACAAGTGAGACGCAAGTATTTATGAATGGGATTGTAGTTCAAGCTAATCCAACCTATAAGCTTTCATGTAAAGAAATCATATAAACCTGTATTTATTTGCTAGCAAATAAATGTGGTGCGATGGGGATGAAATTCCCATTCCATAGGCTATTTTTTTCATCTTGTGAGGAATTTTTGTCTGGCAGTAGCTTAATCCTTAAATAGGTGCTGGTGGCAGTCTGGCCGGTCTCTGCAGGAGAAAGTGTGGGTGGGTGGCTTTTTGGAACAACGTTTCATTTTAAAGCACAGAAGAAAAACACTGAACAAAACCTCATGCGGGCGACATTTTGGTTTTTCGTTTCATTATTTAAAGTGCAGGTTTCCATTTTTTTTCTTTAAATCCCTGTTTGATATTTTTCAGTTCTATTTATGATAAACACATGTAGGATATTCTTTGCTTCATGCTCCAACACAGTGCGATTCCAACGCTGCGACCAAAATAAAGTAGGCCGACTGACAAACATATGGAGCGAACATTAGAAGGTGGTTTCCTTGGTTATCTTCTGCTTTGATTTTTTCTGAAGAGAGTAATACATATTAACTTTCCATCTCTCCAGAACATCCTTTGAATGAGTCTCATTATTTTGTGGGGATTAAATCTGAGCGGCAGAAGACAGTTCCCAAATGTTAACATTTAAAGGTAATTTCATGAGAACTGAGGAAAAATCTCAATGGCCACAGTAACCAAGTGGCTGTTAGTAACTTATATTCGTCCAAGAACTTGGTTAAGTTGCTCTTTGAAAGGCCTCATTGAAACACAACCCACAAAATGGCTCGGTTATTTGATTATTTCGCTGCATACATGTATGCATTACAATTTTTTTGTCGATTTATATATTTATATATTTATACATTTTGTTGATACGTTACTGCTTGCCCAATGGATTAACATAGTTCCCTCTATCATCTATTCTACCTTTTACTTCCTGGTACAAAACACGATCAAACTTGAACAGACCAATGAGCAACCAGTCTGCATAAGGTGATTGTGATGCCATATATTTTCCACATTCAGTAGTTTATCTTTATCGTTATCTGTAGTTCACACCTTAAAATAATATACTTGGAATCAGTCAACATTCATGTGACTGTAATGTTGACTCACAATTACGTATAAGCATTCATTTTTATATAGAACACATTTCTGGTTATAATTAATCCACATATTTCATTCATATCACTTTTCGTTGTATACTTTACTTCCATTTTTACCTTTACCATCATAATAATGTGGCTTTAGCTGCTGTACAATGGAGTTATGGTTTAAACTACTTACTAATGTACTCTGGCGCCATGTTTTTCTTTGATGCCTGAAGATACTTGCATATCTCCATTAAATCCTTTCCTGTAAATGTGACTGAGCATTCACGTTTGACAGAAATGTGATTGAAAAGCTATTTGCAGTCGTTATTTCTCTGAACAATTTTAGTGGTATAATTCCAGTTGGTGAGGAATACACTTTCAGGTGTACCTCCAGGTTTCCCTGCATGCATTTCGGTTGACATTTCTGTTCAAAATAACTTTACCAAGTATACAATCATAATCACAAGCTCAACCATAACACTGGTCCTACTTCTGGTTCCAAATTAAATATGTGCTTTTGGGGAACTTGACTGTGTGTTGCATATGAAGCATTCTTAATTCAATCACACTGGAAAATATATATTGTCATAAAAAAACCTAGTGTGTAGCCCAGTACAACTCAATGCAATGACAATCAACTGATCTGAGGTCAGTGGAGCTTCCACACCTGGAGATAACTTCCAAGATACCATAATAATCCTGAATCTGTTTTTTTTTTTTTTTTTATCTGTCATATTGCATTATTCCATGTTTTCTATACCAGCATTCAAAATAATTAAAAATGATAAAATTTGCCAAGGTATTCAGCAGATGGGGGTATTTCTTTCCAAGATGAAATCCACATTTTGTTCGCAGGGGTGAAATGAACCGGTTTGTCGATCCATCTGCTTTGCCAACAAAATGTGTTACCTGCATAGATCCCTCAGCGTTTGTAAACGGTGTGCCCGCAGACAGATAGCCTTGGTACAGATACTCGGGGTAGTTGTATGTTGCCTGTAGATGAGAACGATAAACCTTGTCAAAACAGCTCCTTGCAGGAATGGGCTGTGCCCAGATTGTCACCCATCTTTTCCTGCAAAGATTAGTCAAATTTGATTAGATTAAAATCTGGATGTGGTTGATTTCATGGCAAAGCATTTATTTACATGCATTGCATATAAGCAAGAGACTGACACAGCCCTTAAACATTTTGCAAGTTCTCCCAGGAAATGTTACGATTTGTTTTATATTTTTTATTTTGACAAATAATGTATATGTTTGTGATTTTTAGAGCTTTTCCCTTGACTCACGCTAAAATCTGGTCTGCCTGGGTGAAAAGCAATGGGTTAAGCCTAGTTAAGATAGCAGGGTGACTTGTCACAACTCATTAGCTCAATATGTGCTTATTTAGACAACACCTGGTTTAGCCTATCTGGATCTCTGCTGAGTCTGCTTTTCAGTCCACGATTTTAGACATGCTGAAGAACAAGGGTTAATAAAATATAATACATACAATGGTCAATTTAAAAGCACTTAACACTAAGAAATATATAGAAGATTTTAATTTTAATGATGCTTCATGTTCCCACTACTGCCATCTAGAGGGTGGAGGACGGGAGTGCAGCCTGAGTTCCAATCCGTTAATTCACAGGGCCTAATATATAACTTTATCATACATGGTGCTCTTTGCTTTGTTTGTTTTGTTGTACTTCATGACAGCTTTTTGGTTTGTATTAGTTTTGAAATTGGCAAATAGTGATATTATAAAGGATATTATACAGTTTAAAGACCTTTTTCCCTCCCTTGCCCTTGCACATGTTGAAAACAAAGCATAAAAGCAAATGTGAGGACCTCCATCCAGTTACTTACAGAGTAAGAAAAAATGTTGTGGCATTACAAGAGTCAAATGAACTCTAAACACATACAAGCCCAGATGTAGGAGATAAAAATTCATTTTTAGATTTGAACTTCATTTGACTTAATTCAAATGTTGTTTCGTGATTTATTTGTTTCAGATTGCAAATACATACGTTTGTAGATGGTTGATAACCGCAAATGGGTGTTGGGGCCATAAGGTCACCTCTAATATGTTTTGAATTTTCTTATATATTCACACATTTGCAAATTCCATTACATATCTGTGTAATTCCACTTTGTACATCATGGGATAGAAATGTATGGGTTATCTTTTAAGGCTAAGAATTGTGCCGTTTAGAAGAAAGTGCCCCAGAAATTCTCTTGTTTGTGCTGTTTGTACACACATGAAAGACTAGGCATCGCAGTGTGTCAAACGTTTTCCAAATGTAAACACTGCGCCAGACAGTTAACCACCTAATTGTCATGATAAGAGAGCTTTGCTTTATCAGTCCACACAGAAACCTTTGAGGATAACGTTTCATGGACAGTAATTAAGGAGATACCAGTCAGAGCTCTGAGAGAGCAGCTTCATGTTTAATTGCTTAAATCAACATGATAAGATGTTTTTTTTTTAGAAACCGAAAAAATAAGTCTTTCCATCAAGTAGACACAGAAATGCAAACGTACTGTATGAGCGATCGTCCTTGTTTACAGTGAATATCATTTTAAAAAGTGATATTCAAATATGTTTCAAAATGAGGACTGGGCATACATACTTTTCAATAAACACCTGAAAAGCTTGTAGTTATAAAACAAATACTGTGAAAATCATTTATCTGCATCAAATGATTTAAATTAACTATCATGAATTCACATCATCAATTATTATATTATTATTATTATTATTATTATTAAGTAGTATTAGTAGTAGCTGCAGCATAACTAGTAGTAGTTCAAGTATTAGTAGTAGTATTAGTAGTAGTAGCAGTAGTGGTTGTAGTATAACTTGTAGTAGTAGTAGTAGTAGTAGTAGTAGTATTAGTGCAAGTATCAGCAGTGGTAGTAGTTGTATTACCACAGGAAAGTGAACATTTGCAACGGAATTAGTTCCACAATGTGTGGCCAGCATTAGACCTCACAAAAAAATGTAACTTTCCTACAACTAAGCATATGATAGGATTGTTACCATCAATTTTTCTGCAAATGCATGGTTTTCACAGGTACCTTAGGTAGAAACAGACCTGAGTAAGATCACCAAAGAGGAGAAAAGAAAAAAAAATTCTGATCGGCTAGGTTTCTGCTCATCAGACCCTTTCTAAACAAGCTCTATCTTAAAATCATTACCATTACAGATGAAAGCCCAACGGTCGATTTCAAATTGCCTCAATTGCCTCAATTAAATAAGTGTGGTCGAGTGATAATATCTTCCTTCCCCAATAAAAGAAGGAGACTCAAGCATTAAATAATCCTATAATCAAAAATAATTAAGCTCAACTTTGATGTTGTCGTTATACGAAATCTTACGAATACATCGGGAGCTGCGTTTGTGCTCTCATTACGCTGCAGGCGCCGTTGTGTAGCTGGGAAGTTGAGCCCAGATGCATCATGGGATACTTGGCGCCCAGTTGACTGACCTCCCCTTAGGCTAAAGCTCTCCCATGTACTTCCACAAATTGATTGAAAAATGCAAAGAACCTTTATGTATATGGCCATCCAGAGTAACTTTGTGTAGTGTTCACTTTTAATTGACTCTTTTGGTTGTGTTCGCTGAACATTATTGAGATTTTTAAGCAAAACAGTAAGAAAATTGTATAATTGTAATATTTGTAAAATATTAAGCATAATATTGTATTTTAGTATATTCCAAACAATATAGATAAAAATGCTTTGTTTTTTCCATTTACCTCTGTTACACAACATTTGACAAGGAAAGTGTCTTTTTTTCTTTAATAACATTGTGAAAATGTGTTATTTTGTATGTTCTACATAGGAAATAAGCCAGAGCCATGGAATTTCATGTAAAGAAAATATTTAGGGCCAGTTTCCTGACACTGATTAAGCCTAGTCCTGGATGAAAATTTCAACTGGAAAAAGTTTTTAGTCTTAATCCATTGGTAGTTATAATTGGAAAAGATTTAGTTGAATGTTCCAGGCAAACACATTTAGCAGTATAAATGGCTGAACAAGGCGTAGTATTTATGTTCAGAATTGGAATACAACATTACAATAAACAATACTGTTGCTGTGACAATCTATGATAAAATGTGGTAATTCATATATGGAGTCCATGGAAGTTATTTCAAGGGTCAGTCATGTGAAAATCATTTTTAATTTGATAAACTATTAATAAATGATCAGATATCATATACAGATACAACTTCTCTGATGCCATTTTATTAAGTTTACATTTGAAAAAGATGTGTAACATAACTTAAGCTTCTCGCTATCAGACAGTTTGATTTGATGTTTACAGAATACAGCTGCCCTTTTAAGAAAATGACTAATGTCACCCTGAGTTGTATAATTTAGAAATCTGTTTCCCTATTGCTAATTATAATGGGCAAAACCTCCACCAACACAAGCCAGCTCAGACCATGTGTAATAATTGTGGCCTAGAGGTCATGGAGGTCTCTGTCTTGTGGTTAAAGGTATCACGTCTAGCAACAAAATGACTTCGTTTTCATTTTATAAAAACACAAGCTTTGTAAGGTTTAAGAAAATTCTTTGTATGGTAATGAGGAAATTCATAACTGACTAATAATTGTGTGCAGGACAACCTTCTCTTTCTCTTTGCACATCTGTATCACTAATTTAAAAAACGAGACCTTTGACATTGTAGAACAGAAAGACATCGGTACACAAAATGTGATCTGTGAATTCATACACTGTTCCCACAACTTGCCCCCGTCTGTGGAAACTCCCCAAAAAACCCGGGAGCTAGGACAATACGAAAGCCAAGTAGGAAACATTTTGTTGATAGCTGTGGTTTCCGTTGACAAAATTAATTTAGCCAGCCATCACTAGCTATCTGACTGTGCTAGAAAATGACATAATGGAGGTATTTGACATAATGGATAATTTATGATTTAGCCAACATTGTTGTCAAGATATATTAAGTATATGAAGTTAACCCACAAGCTTTCCTGTCATATCTTTTCAGGAACAAAACAATTTAGGTAGGATAGCTAATTTTAGCTGGTTAACAGGGTATTACCTTTAACATTGTTGGGTAACCGGTCTACAAGAGTTACAGTACTTAATTTTTGGGGAAAAAAAATGTGGACAAAATAGATTCTGAACACATGTCAGTTAAACACAAGTAGAAAAAGTTCATTCTCCAAACTAGTTTGTACAAGAAAAAAGTTACACTGAGATTGTCTTTGTTAGTAAAAGTTTAGAAAGGATAAAAATCAATTCACAGTAAATAACCCAACTCACAGAGCTACAGTCAAAAATATTATTGTACACTGGCAAATAAACTCCCATCAATGGTGTGGAATATTTCTTCACAATTATGTAATATATGGAAATTAGGTTTTTGACATGTATGTAGAAAGGATTTTTTACCACTCAAATGTATCTCAGAGGAAAGTTCTGGAGCTCCGTGAGTTATGGTTGGGTCCAGGGGGACTTGCACAGCTGTGAACCCACTGATGCGTGCCTAGTAGAATACCTCCATGAGCGCCCCATACTAGAAGGGCAGATATCTCTGTAGTCGGTAGAAATTACCGGGACAAACAAACAAAACAATGCGTTTCCCATCTTATGTCAACAGCGCTCGGGGGTCAGCCTATCTGGGTGTTTACTCAGGCCCTAAATATAATTACGACCAGGGGCAGCTGCAGGAAATGACACACTGGCCATATTTAAACCAGGCCAATGACTGTTTGATCGTTAAAAATAAGACGTTTATCGCCAATCGCTGATTTAAACCTCTGAAGATTTTTCGCAAATCACCAGGGAGACAGCGTAATGGAGAGAATGAACATCCGTCGTCGGGTAAGGAATCATGTCACGGTTTTGGGCTCATTTTTGTACTAATTTTTAATTGGACTGGTGCAAGCAAGCAGAAGCATGTGATGTTCCTATAGCGAAATCAGCTGAGTGCAGGTAGACCGCTTCTCTTACCCTCCCGCCTGGCTCCTTGTGCGTTCAGTCTGGGTGGTTCTGTTTGCAGCCACTCGCCCCAGTCCCACATCACTGGCTGTAAAACAGGCATGTCGAGCCACGTGCTCAGTGCAGTAAGGGGAGGGATGAGAGCATGGGGTGGAGGGGGTGGAGGTCAGCAGACAGTACCACTCCAGTACACTAATTGGCCAGACACTGCGATTGACCCCATACACGACCGTCCCCCACCCCCACTGCACGTGGGAACAAAAATACCTTTCATTTCCATTTCCGGAACTTTCTTCCAATGTGTCTAGCAATTTTAATTCAACTCCGTGGTATGGCTCACACTCTGTGGCACAATTTGGGCCTTTTTAAAATCTCTGCTAACAATGGACGTGCTGTTACAGTTAATGACACTATTTTAGAGTCAGAGTAAAGTTTTCGCATTTAATCACCTGCACGCCCCAAAGGCATTTGATTTCCCTTACTCTTGAAGGTCGCATTCCACGGACGCGTCGTTGCGACAGAGTCCCGTGTCTTACTGGCGCGCCTGCTCAATGGCTGCACCGCAAAGGGTGTGAGACCGAGACTAAACACAGTAGTATGTGAGTACTTTGTGATGCTGGTCTGTGAAAGCTGAGCGAATGTTGAGATGGAACCACAAGCTGATATGTGGTGGCTGTTCTGGCACAAAATGGCTGCTGTGAATCATTCAGCTGGTTGCTAATTATTATTATTATTTTTTTTTTTTTTTTTTTTTATTTTTTTGTCATGTACTGTATGCTCATGACAAGGTGTATGGAAATAAAACACAGCAGGGTTAGCCCGCTTATTCCGTGGGCTATAAAAAAAACCCGACTCTATTTCAGATAAGAACTGAGCAGCGGTTGAAGTTTATTATTCCAAAGGCAGAGTAGCGCTAATCACGGGAGTCCACTTAGGGATTTGCTGCTGCTACTGTGGAGAGGGTAGGATTCCGGGCGATTTTCACTGTGTTTACACGAGCTGGCCAGTTACTTGGATGGCTTGCGCTTGTGCCAACATGTGGGCCGCAATGGCTTTAATAACTCAGTCCACTTAATTGTGTAATTGAGTTATTTAAAAGCTCTGCTTATTTTTACTGAAGCTATATCAAAAGCTTCAAAAATTGCCATGGTTAAATTTACAGAACATTAAGTTTAAAGGACACTTGTAGATATAAAAACAAGGAGGCAAAGTAGTTTGTATATATCTGGATGTCATGATATGAAGCTCAAACAGTCGGGTAATTACTGCTAAAAGTATCCCGGTGCAGTTATTTTACTAATTGGTTACTGTTTTAAGCTTTGTAAACAGCATTTTCAATTAGATGACAGTTGTATTTATAAAATGGTGAAATAAAATCTGGAAACCAAAGAACTTGGGAGGCTTGGAGGAACGAAAAAGGACATGTAAGCCCATCGGGTTTGAGAAAGAATGTTTTCAAAATGATGAAAAGTTGTAAAAGTTGTGGTAAAGACAGGTATTTGAGTGTTTTCAATGTCAAAGGGATTTAAGTGCTATATTCTACAGGTTTTGCTTCTAGCAGTGTTACGGTAACTCTCTAAACAGTTAGACTGAGCAGGGGACTCATGTCTCACACATACACAAATATGGGGAAAAAAACATAAGGAAAACTAAGACAGAAGAAATAAAAATCCACATCTATATCATGTCCATGGTCCTGTTTAAGGTTTCAAGAGCAAATAAGAAGAGGAGGATGCATTATGTGTGTTGGAACACATTCAAAGGCATTGAACGGATAATCTATGACATACCATGAACTATGACTGAAGTGTGAAGGAAATACATAAAATTGCCCCAGAGGTACTCATGGCTTACTTAACAACAACCAGACCGTGCCGGTGCCGTGGTAACAGGTAATTGTGGAGTCAATAGCCGATAGAAGGGGACAAGGTTTATCTTAAGTTACCTGAAATAAGAAAATGCTGTCAAAAACGCTTTCAAGTTCATGGTTCAAACACCCTGGGCCCTGCCGACTGCCGATTGCCGTGAAATGTCATTTCTATGATGTCACCTGCACGTAATTAGATTGTTTCCTTTTTTACGCCTTGCTACAGGGCACTGACTCTTGCATCCCATGAAGCAATGCAGGCCCGGCCTGTCTCATTCGTGAAGAAAGGATGCTAATCGATCTCTAAAAATGACCGGTTTCCGGGGGTTCCGTAACAAGCATCGCAGCGAGCGGACATCAACAAAGTGATGCGTCGTTATGGTTTTGTTGTGAGTGCTTGTAAAAGAGATGGGGCAGAAATGTAGGCAGGGGAGACACGGGTGGGCAAAGGTCAAGGGTCAAGTGTTCTGCTGAACGTACATTTTTTTTTTGCGTAGCCTGCCAGCTAGTCGCTTTTTCCATTAACGGAGCAGATGTCACAGGCTTTTTAACTCTTCCTCAAGTGACGGCAGAGTGCGCTGATAGATTTACTGTCCAATTCTACAATTCTTCCCCGTCAGATCTTTCCCTTGTATGTGCTCTGTTAAAAGACGTTTATAAAAGATACAAATGGGCTGCAGCAATGTGTATGAAAATACAAAAAAAGACACATTAAATATTGGCGTCTTCATCAGGTAAAATGGAACATTATAACGATGATGCTTTGAAACAGGAATTTTTGTGAACACACGCTAATAGCAAAATGATTTACCCCATAGGGAAAAAAAGTTTCCCCAAATGCAGATGCCATGGGGACAATTCAAACAGTAACGAAAAAGAGTCATGGTTTTAATGAAACCTCATCAAAAATAAAAAAGATTTTTTTTCCCTCTTCTCAAATAATTCTGTGCAGTTTCCTTGAATTTAATGAGTTATTGTAACTTTTGATGAAAAGAAAACCCATTATTGTTTTAATTAATATTCATTAATGTTGATGTCTTCAGGGTCATATTAAGATTTTTAAAATGCTGAGTGTAGAAAATGCCAATAAGTTTGATGTGAGCAAATAGACACTGACCTTGTCTTCAGCTCTTGTGTGGACAAAAGAAACATAATTGTTCATCTTTAATCAGGAAATATTTCATGGCATGACCACTTAAATACTTCACCTTATTCAAACCAAACTCCATTTTACAGAAATGAAACTCACACTTTTAAACAGACATCATTTCTCACTGGCTGAAAAGGTTTATGTGATTTCTGGTGTAAAAATCCCAGGGAAGCTACCATTTGATAGCCTGTTCCATTCTGCGGTTTGCAGGGATTAGTAATTTGGCCAGGGCTGACACTATAAATGAGATTTTACGGTTTTCTTTTTGACCCCATTCATTGTCAGCATATCCTCCCTCACACGCTAACAAGGTGCAGCGTTGCCTAAATTTGGATGATGGCTCTTTCTCTTTGGTATCTTTAGTAGCAAATAAAAACCCCTCTGCATCTCGCACATGATCTGGAATTCATTTGATTGTCCCGAACACGATACGAAGCAGACACCTGGTTCCTATTTTTCCGGCTTGAACGCCGGTCAGAGTCGGCCCAGTTTTATTGGATATCTTGTTCGTATATTCCTGTTCGGTCTCTTTTGACCTCTGCCGATGTTCTCCGGAGACGACTCACTGAAGCGGGAAGCTGGCTGTCTTGGATCCAGCTGTTCTGGGATCTGTGAGTCTCAATGGCGGCTGCTTTCCTTCTCTCACTCTGCTTACCTCAATTCAGTTTGACAACAGCTAAACAGTAAGCAAAAAATAGATAAACAGTAATCAAATTAATTTATCGATAGCCTGTTGTTGTCCATCTATTAGTGTCACTCTTGGTAACCAGAGAGTGGAAGCACCAAAGAAATTCAGATAGTTAGATTTCCAATCCCTTTGGGACTCTTTAAGCGGTAACTCCTTCTTGGCTATGCATCTGTCATTTCAGAGATTCGTCATTCATAAGCAATCACCCGCTATAAGCAATCTCCTCCTCTCTTCCACTCACACCAACAAACGCCTTCAGAGCGCCACATGGAGCATGTGACCATCTTTCACCTCGAAATGAGATTTGTATGAGACTGCCAGACATTGCTGTAGAACTTCCCTCAGGTGAAGCTTCTATGAAGTTAATTCACTTTAATTTGAAATTCTTGAAAATGTTTGAATCCTGTGTTCAACAAGGTACAGCATACAGCCCTTGTAAGCAGCATTGGGTACGTAGTTTTAGAATAGGGGGGATAGTTCTCCCCTCCCCCTCAACAAAGGAATGTATGGCCAAAGCATACAGTAAATACCTCCACATTGCCTGAGGAATGCCCTGATCTTATTCTGAATTTAAAAAATCATGATCCTTGATGTATTCTCTGATTTTAAGCAATAATGTCAATTGTTATTTAATGATGACAGTAATTCTGATTGGAATTTACGTTGCTCCAACCAGATGGCAAAGTACCAGTGCCGTCCTGGTAAACTTTAAACAAACTTGATAAACCATAATATCAAATCGTGCTGCTTAGCTTTGCTTTATGCAAACTTAAACATTACTTCTTTGACAAATTAACATGGAGAACCAGGTGGAGTACACACTAAATGTCTATGTGTGTGCTTGTGTGCCACTGTTTTATCATTTTCGAACTTGTCCTTTCGCCATGTTTGAAGCATATAATGTGCTCATTATGAGACAACAAAATCATAACCTTGAAAATGAGGTTGCAATGCAAATGTGGCCTGGACAAACATTTTCTCTAGTTATTAACAAAAGTAAATTAATTGAATTGATACAAGAGGAAAATATGGCCTTTCTTGCCAAACTGTTTTTAACGTCTGTTTTTACTCTCTTTTTTTTTTACCTGTTTTGACCTGAGATGTACAGAGAGGTGACCAGCTAAGAGGGTGGTAGTTAGTACAAGACTATAGCTAGATTCCAAGCAAGAAGAACAGATTATCCTAGCCTAAATTATCATTACTACTAATATTTAGGATTGTTCTCATTTGGTCATTGTAACCTATTGTAAATACCCATATTAAATGAATATTGAATGGAGTCCCATTCTCAAGGAGGTGATTCCTTTCAATCTTAAAAATATGATGAGGCCATTTTCAACATGGAAAACAGTGATCAATCAGTAGATATTTCTATTCCTTCATTGACCGCAAAACAAACAGACAAATTGGAAGGACGAATGTCAGGCTCCTCACCATATGGCTAGTGAGCTAGCAATGACTTAAGATTGTGGATACCAGGCTGTCCCAGTAAGTGCCAGTTAGCATGTGAAAATCAGGTAACTCAGAAAATCACACTAACTGATGCTTTCAGTTTTTATCTTGCCACAAAAATGCATGTTGGTTACTTTGAAATTATAAACTAGAAATCCATTTTAAAGATTTCTGTTTTCAATGGCGAAAAATATTTAATCTCTTACTTATACGGTTGCAGTGGGTACAAAAATTGATTGAAGTGGAATTTAAGCAAATTTCAATATCTTAAAAGGAACATCTTCAAAAATGAAGTAGAATTGTAGAAGAGCATGTAATCAAACATGGCCTGATTTTACGTTGATTTCTAAATGGCAGCGAACTGACAGTATGATGAAAGAACACCACACACCTCAGCCATCAGCGAAGCTTTCTGTTTGGCCAAAAATCCACTATGGTATTATAGACATTTGCTGTACTCTGTTACAGTAATCTTTCTTTAGAAAAGGACAGAGGGGAGAAAAGGCAGATAAAAGCATTTTTTAGGTTTGTGGTCGCTGTTTAATTTGAGCAGGAGTCTTCCGCATTAGGCCCAATTTGAAGTAAGATGCAATATTCCCGTCAAAACAGGCCTGAAATATTTGCTTACGTGCCATTTTAAGAGAGAAATAATGTACAAGTTTTCACGTGAGCATATGTGCTTATGCTTATTTTTCGTGTGTATGTGAGCTTATGCGTACATATCATGACAATATTGCACTGTATATGCACAGAAAATACACATGTGAGAAAAACATTGTAAGACATTCACAATCAGATTTACATGTGTATGAATGGTATCAAAAATGAATTATTCTGTTGTGTTAGTCACTAATGGACCACAGCTCAATCACAGCACACATGAACGTTCATGATTTTTGCTTCTTTGGTTTCCTTATCTGTTGAGGTCGTTCCTCCACATACATGCAAGTGGAACACACTTCATAAAAGTGACTGAAAATCCTTAAGATAAATGGTGAGTAATGACTATGGACGAGGAACATTTGCACTGGGGCTTTGCTTTGCCTTAAATTACAAGCTTCATTTTTTTAAAGATTAGTTAAATATTCAGATTTAAAAATCTGGCTCTCTGTTTTGTGCATAAGAATTTTATACATCTGGAATTAGGAAGCTCAATTGGAGACCAAAAGTCAGTTCAGAGGTTTTAGAGACGAAACTGATATTGCTGCCCATAATAAGTTTAAGATGAGTCTCTTCTTTGTAATAAGTATTATTTGCTCGATCTATCAGACAAAACATATTTCTGCTCTTACAGGCCCGTTATTAAAGATATAATCATAGGTTTCCAACAGTGAGACCGCCCTCTGCGGGAACGGCTCTGATGCAAAAGTCAGGCTTCTTTTAAAGTGTGACTAACAAATGGCTGACAAAGAATGAGTGACAAATGACGTGAAAGATCGCCCGCGTTTCCCTTTAATGCAGGGCATTAGTTATATTCTGCACATTCCGCGGGACGTAAATACTTCTTGCGGCGTGCATTGAATTTCATTCGACACGAAAGATAAGGGCAGGGAGCTCTCTCTCTCTCTCTCTCTCTCTCTCTCTTTCCCTCTCTCTGACACTGACGCGAAAATTCTGCAGCAAGAGGGGACCAACTTTCTTCAAGCGCAGCGTTCATTTTGAATTTTATCCATAGCTTTGAAAACTAATTTTAGGAAGTGGCTGTTGTCTTGCAGACCAGTGCAGTTTCTCATTGACAATGAAAAATGTTGAGTAAGTAACACTAGCACAAAGCAATGAAATAAGCATTTGATTTAACTTGTTGGTCAATGTCAAGGACAACGCCCAGTGCAATAGGACTGAATCTGGTTGTGATGTACACCACAATCAGGCATGGAACTCGCACTAATGGAAGACTCATGAAAGACCAACCTCTTGCTTCCACACCCAGCCCCCAAAATCTAACGGCTATCAGTTAAAGGGACAATGGTAGTGTTTCCATGGTCTTCGAAAATTTGGAAGGTTTTGAAAGGACATATCTGCAAGTGGTGCGAGAGCCAAAATCTCTACTTTGGGGACCAGTTGTACCATGAAGAAACACTCTCCCCACCCCCGAATTAACAATTGTATCTCATCCCAATCAATTCATCTGGAATTCACATCTCACACTCTACAAAAGAAAAAATAAAATGTGAAGACATGTGGCTAGCTGAAACTGAATATTTGGGGTTGAGATTGTAAGGCTTGTTCTTAAATATGACTCATGAATAAAAAAATCAAATGCTATTTTTTTTTTTTTTTTTTTTTTACAACGCAGTTTGGTGTGGTAATTTTGGTAAAAACGTTATCCAAAGTATTTTCATAAGGCGGAAACATTTGCATTTAAGAATGACTCCAAGTCGAAGACAAACACAAACTTATCCCAGGCCTGTGTTCACTGTCATGAAGTTGCACAAGCCTTCGGTTCAACTATGCGTTGAAGAAATTGGCAAGGACCCAATCAAATGAACTTAATCTCTTTAAGGGTACATGCAATATGTCATTCAAAACAGTCTTTACATTACAACATATGGTTCTTTGAGTATTTTCTATTTTGGAGGAAACAAGCAACTGTGTCCTTTGGAATTGCCAATTTTATTCAAAAATAAGACGAAACTTAAACTGTTGTGATTGAATTGCACATACCCTTAAAGAGACAAAATGAGTTTGATTGAATCCTACAGATAGATTCTGTGGTGATGCTACTGCGTAACTTTAAAATCCTCTATGCATGCTTTAACCCTCCTGGATGTATTCCTTTGGGGCGTTATACCTTCAGGACTGCTGTCTAGATACATGAAAATAACATAATTATGGAAGCCACTCTGAAAAGGACGATGTCTGACGGCGAAGTCCGCCCACTCATCCTGTTCCTCTTGTCAGAGGTCAGGCCATTTCCTCTCTCTCCCTCTCCCTGGCGCCAGATGAGGTCGTCAGGTACGTCTGATCATCAGATCACGGGCAACACACCTCAGCAAACCCAAAGCCCCAAACGCCAGCTTCACCAGGAGAGCAAGTTTCGAGCTGCCTTGAGAAAACAATGGCGCCATAGCTAATGTAGGACGTTTAAATGCTCGGCTGCCGGTGAATGGGACACCTTTCCCCGTGTTAAAAGATGTGCTCACTCGCACACCCCCCTCCTCCGAACCCCCTCCTCCCTCCAGCCCACAATCAGGGTGAGACAGGCCCGCTCACGCCAACGCCTCAAACCCCTCCCACCCCGTACTTACCCCCTCCCCTCACTCCACCCCTTCTGGTGATGTCACCACAGTGGCCGGCCAACTGCTCTTTCCTGGAATCAGACTGCAGCATGAGACCTGTACAGAACGCCGTTAGTGGTTCTTTTTTTACACAAGAAAAAAAAATATATATATATACATGAAGAAATCCAGCTACAGCAAATGCCAACCACATATTTCAATTTATTTAGTGGGAAATTCCTATTAAACATTTAGGTAAGGTAGGTAAAAAAAAAAATCAATGGTGTCACACGACATGCCCATATTAGATATGTTTTAACATTTGAAATGTATGAAATTAATCGAAATAAAAAGCATATGAGTAAAGCATTGCACAAGTAAATGATTTGCTTTCATTTAAAATTAATAAACTGTATGATCAGAAATATTTTTTGTAGAGCAACTGCTTTAAAACTGTGTAATTGAAAATACATGTGGATGTATTATAACAGTATATAAATAGTATATAAACTTAATTTTTAATTGCTGTAAATAGTTTGAAAACTTTCATATCTGTTGTTCTCTGTGTGTGTGTGTGTGTGTGTGTGTGTGTGTGTTTCACTTCTGGTTTGGGCATGCATTGCTTTCTGTTTAGGGAAGAGTGAACATTATTTTATTTCAAAGGCATTCAAGGGTATAACTATTTATAAAGAAATCAAGACTAAAAGCATTTGATTTTGGAAAGATTATCAAATTCCATCCCAGTGGCCTAATCCTTCACAATGAAATGGAGACCCACGGCGAGCTCGTTTGGTAAAGAGATGGCATTTAGCTGCTTTCGTTTGAGTAACTACGTCAAAACATGCATTCAAATCATTTGTGACACCTATCGTAAGTGAAGTGTGGGGTAACAAGCAGACTGTGTCTTCACACAGATGCACTCGAAGACCTGTGGCATTTGAAGGGTGAAAAAATAAGATGGGGTTAGCTCTTAGCTTCCACAACATGCGCATCAAGCCAACAGTGAGGCGGGAGGCTAATAGAACTTGCCACAGCTGGGCAGACCAGGGCACGAATTACAAAGCTGCTGCCGCTGCAGCCAATATGCATAATATCCCATGGGCCCTTGCTGCATTTGCAAAGGGATACCGCAGCGAGAAGGTCTTTAACAGAAGCCCGAAAAACGCAGTGAGAGGAAAGGCCTGGAACCAAACAAGAGAGAAGACCACGACCGTACGGTTTTGTTGTGGCTCTGTTTTCATTCCTTTCATGAAAAATACATTTTTGACCTCGACCCATTTTGTGAAACTGGCAGCTGTTGCTTTCTGTGATATAAATAAAATCTTTTCACATAATGCTCCCTAAAGACTTTTTGCTTCAGTTTTTCTACATTCTATTTTGTATCATTTCATCTTAATTCATTTTACGTCTATATTGGCATACGCATTTAAACATGCCATTAATCTTCTGCTATAAGAGGAACCAAACTTATTCAAGTTATTGTTGATAATGTCCATTAATTTCCTATATGACATACATATATTTCAACCAAAGACAAAGAAATATGAACTTCACAAGAAAAATACTAAACAACACTACAAATTAAGTCATCCAGACTGCATTAATGATATACCTTTTTCAAACTGACAATTAAAATAATATCATACAGTATCTATGCATTCTTTTAAAATAGTACAGCTAGCAAACTTAAAAAGCAAGTTAAAATCTCAATTTTTTTTAATATGCAACATGTTGGGAGTCAGGAAGAGCCAAAACGTAATTTTCAACGCCTACACATTATTTCCAATGTTCAGTAAGAATCAGAAGTCAGTCCTAATGTCAGCATCTTGTATTTAATCACATTTTAAATGGCAGGACAAATAAAGTAACCCAAAATAGGGTAATTATTCACAGCCTAGGAAATGGGTCTTTCTCAACACTGCCTCCATGATCGTTTAAATCTTTGTTTATATATGTTAACCTCTAATTTATGTTTTCCTGTAAGAAAAATTTTCATTTTTGTTTGTCTATTTATTGGGCCTCAAATGAAGCATTTTAATCAATTAATCTCTTCCAGTTGCACAGAGGAATTGGCCAACATGGGAGCAATTACCCCAACTTGAAAGAAAGGTAAACAGCATTATGGCTTTGAAAGCAGTTGAATTCTGAGAACAATATTATGTTTATTATTTAGTCATTCTCAATCGAATATGGGGTATCCTGACTACTACAACAACTATTAAATAGCAACAGCAACAACAACAACAACAACGTTGTTCCATCAGCCACTACAAGCAAAGTATACAGACTACATATGTACAAAAGAAATCCATCTCTTACCATTTTATTGTCTTTGCAATAAACCATTAAACAGATTGAGAGAGTTTGACCAAGGCAGGTGTGTTTCTTGAAACAGTTTATTCCAAGAAAACGTTTTTTTTTTTATCTTGCTTTGAAGTGTCCTTTCTCAGCATTGGATGCTAGTTTTGGTAAGCCGTTGCACAGTGGTAGACTATCATTAATAATCCTCCAAAAGGTAATTATTGCTCTTATGGTATGTGGATAGCTTATAGGGGGTGACAATACTCAAACCAATACACAGATTAAGATAACACAGCACTGTATGCCGAAACATTCGAGTCATTTATCCAATTTTTTTCTATCAAGCATAAAAAATACAATAAATACATGATGTGACTCTTATCAATATAGTTCAAAACTGCTGTGCTTTTTCTTTATGAACATAAGATATTAACTTACAGGCTTACATCAGAAAAACATTTATTTCTGTCAATACATGTACATTGAGATCACATACATTAAATACACTACTGAACTGCTGATGGCGACAAGGGACATAGCGCTCACTTGAAGCCTTGATAATTAGCATATATTTGTTGTCTGGGTAGAACATTGTTACTTAGTGGAAAGGAAATCAGGTAGAGAGAATAAACTTAGCAGCTTTCAGTTCACAAGTCACTTGCCCTCAGTTGGAGATACAAGTTATGATACTGTCAACATGGTTCTGAGATTCAGTTGTGAATGCTGTCATACTGCCTTACAGACAGCATCTCACTGCACACTCCTGACACAGTAACCCATAGCAACATTGCCACCTACTGACTCATTCCTTCCATGATTCCCAGGGTTCCTTTTCCTCAACTTTTTTTAGGAATGGTGAAGAAATCTTAATGTCCCTTAGATATGTTTTTTATTTGTTTTTTTTTCAGTTTTGGTACAAATTGCATCAAAATGTGGCAGCATCTCAAAGAATGTAACACTTGCTCTTCAGGTGCCCAATAACAAACCAATTTGGGATGCGTTACTATGACCTCGCTGTGAGTGACCAGGAAGTGAGTCAAAATTCCAGTGTTAATTTATTTACTTAAAGGACTTCCCTCAGGTCATTTAAGTCCTAAAACAAGTTTTGTTTTTTCACAACAAAACTAATTCAGAAATATAGACATATCATTATTGAATGTCTACATGTAATACTATACATTTTTTTCAATTGTGCAATTTCCGTTAACATTTTAAAATATGTACAATCTCTACTGTACATTAGACAGTATCTATGCTGTAGATTATATATTTTAATCATCCATACAAGAGTGAAGATTGTTATTGATAATGTCAGCCAGTTTTTATTGACCAAAGTATATTCTGTGTGTATACACCTTAATTTCTTTTCCAACACTGATCTAAATCCATCACTTTAAAGTGGATTACTACGTATGCCACATCACACAAGTGTGTGATGACCATCCTCTTCAGATCTATATCTGAGATAAATGCTACAGTAGCTTGCAGGTAAGAGGTACACAGTCTGAATATTGCACATCCACTGTAAAGACGACAAACCTTTGCCGCTGCACGCTAACTTTGTTTAGCACCATATGTGTCATATGCATTCCTTCAAAGAAGCACCTGTGTTTACGCTGCCTTTTCGGTTGTGCAAGTTTAAACACTTAACACGTGCGTACCACAGCCTTATTCCTTAATGACGTCCCGTATGCACATGTCTGTCGTCACATTGTTTATAGGTGTTGGACAGTAAATTACAGTCAAAATATGCAGGGTAATAGGCCAGTGTTAATAGCTTAGCCACAAGTTAGCAGATGGGATAACAGGGTCACGTGGAGGTTGGCCCTGTATGCCATCTCTTACTTCCCCTTTAGTGGGTGTTTTTTCCCCCCCTTCTGTCCAGAGCTACATGAGAGCACCATGAATACCAAGAGAAGGAAGTTCCCTTCCAAAAGACGAGGAGTAAGATTTTGTTTTGGTGTTAAATCCTTTAAGGTATTGTTTTTCCGATGCTCATCATTGTTTATATATCAGCGTATTACTTTCTGCAAGGTTAAAAACGTTTGTTTGTTTACAGTAGTAAACATATGCCTGTGTTCTATAAATAATGCCATGCATTCTTAGGGAACGTATTTTCAATAAGTTCAATTCCACCAACATTGATTGTGCACTTCATCACTACATAGTATTTAATCATCCATTTTAAGGAAGAGCTCACTGCTCTGTAAAACTGCAACGTTTAATCTGGGTTTATATAATGCACCAACTGGTTTTGATCAAATTCAGGGACTAATATATTGTGCAATTAAAGTGTGCTAAATCATCAATTGGAGATTCATCATAGTGTAATGGTTTGTTCCACTCTTGAAACATAAATCCCCATGTACTATTTTTAAAATAAGTGTTTCTGCATGATCATTTTTATTTTCTCTGGACACTCATTCTTGGCCTCTAAGCAGGTCTTGAATAAAATAAACACCAGATTAAAAAGGAATACCATTATAGCCTGTTGAAAAGAATTAGCATACACTATTATAGTTTTTAAACACATTATGTCTCCTTGTATGCTGGCATTCCATTAAAAAAAAAATGGCCGGTTCGCTTAAGAAGTTTGACAGCCCCAAAGGGGGCAGTTCTGTCTCCTGAGATATCAGCAACTACTTGTCCAGAACAGCCCTTTTGAATGCCAGAGTTGACCAACAGCAGCGATGCATGGCGATTTCTGATTGTGTAAAGAATGCACAGACACCCCCAGGGACCCCGAACGCTTGGGTGGCTCGGGACACTGCCAGGCCAGTGCGCAATTAACCCAAATAAGCTTCTCGGAGAAATTCTTAATGCTGGTCGGAGGTCCAGATGTAGCCCTGCGTGCGAAAGCTCGCTGGGAATTCTGGGAAAAGTTCACCACGTGTGAGCAAAGTGCTGAAGATGCGACTGTTTAGCGGTTAGATTGTAAGAACTGATGATAATTGAATTAAATAATCGTAAAATAAAAGGCATTTCATTATTCAATATATAATTTCTTTCCCAGTTTTTTTTTTTTTTTTTTTTTTTAGAAAAAAGAAACATAATTTTTATTTTTAATGCAGTGAAACCAGTTACAACACCTTCAAAGACCTGAATGGGTTGATCACCATGAAAGACTTTTCCAAAATCTGTTTATAGAAAACTTAAATATGATACATGTTTCAACAACATAAAAGTCAAAGGCTGAATGGAATTGTTCACTGTTCAATTCTGCCTCATCTCCAGAATAAGTAAAAAAAGTAGCTGCCCAACAAAAGCTGAAAGGGTGTAACCTTTGCCGTTTTGTGGTACAGCGGAATGTGCTGGACTTTACCAGGTGGAGGAGCCCCAAACTGCATGAGGCATTTTTGGCATTGAGGAAGTCCAACATCACTCATCCCCGCGCTAAAATACTGCGCGGCGCGACACAAGCAAAGCAAATGAAATCATCGATTGCTATTTTCACTTTGGTTCGTTAATCCTATTTATTTTACTGAAAGAAAATTCCATTGGTGAGCGCTTGGTCTGAAATGGAGAACTTCTGAGGTGAAACTCACGGCTGAGTCAGTGGCCAATCCAGATGTCACGGTTCTCACAGAGTCCCTGGCTCACTACTGCCCTCTAGATTGCACAAAATTAAGGGCAGTCTCACAAAATTAATTTATGAAATAATTAATTAGTTACCCAGCATCCTCATACTATGAAATCTTGAATTTGCAGTAACTGAGCAGTGTTTTATTTAATATGTTTCACCTTCATTACCCAGCCTCCCACACTGCAATCCTATTTACAAATAAATGTACATACTGTATTAAATACAAAAATGAACATTTTACCATTGCATACTTGATGTTATGTTCTCAGAATTAAAAGGAAGTAAATTAAAATGTTATACAGGTGCCTAAACACGTTTATATTGCCTCAGAAAAAGGATGGGAGGTCGTTCTATCATATCCTGAACAGCAAAAGGCCCCTGTCGACAAAAGGTCCAAATGTAGAAAATGTCATGGAAACCCAAGAGCAAAGCTCTCTAATTATACTCCTCATGTAGACGACTTCTTGAGAGTTATCTGTCTCAAAATGTGATTATTTACATTTGACGAGGAATAACAGAGACAAAAACTTTGGTTGGATGAAAAGGGGCCCATTCACGGAACTGAATGGCAGTCATTCTTTTCCTTCTCTTCAATTCTGACCTGTTGTAATTCCTGTTTCCTCCACGACCATGGTGAAGACACAAATAATAATATATAAACCAACTATACAGGAAGCTGTTTTGCCTCTATATAGCCGTAGCTAGCCACGTCTCCGCAGGCTCCTTCATAAACCTGCTTCCATCTCCCAGGTGTAATGTCAACATGGTGGAGCGTTTTCACAGGAGGCCATGTTTGTTTACGGACACCTAAAGCCTATTAGGAAAAGGGGAGCTTTCTTAAGCGACACAAACTTCCACATTTTACAGAGTACAATATCATAGCGCTGGCATTACATCATTTACACAAATATCTTGTTTAAAATCCAGGAACCCCCTGGTTGTATATTTTATTTGGCCGGGAGTCGCGCTTGCCGTCCAATACATCACACGTCTTCTGGCTCGACTATTTAATGTAGAAACTCCAAAACTCACAAATGCAGTATGACCGAACGTTACAAAGATGTACTGGTATACTAAACACGCAATATATCTTGTCTTTCTCCAAACAGAAATAGATTTCATTGAATTGTTTGATAAATTTGAACCCAACGATTTCCAGTCGGCCTTATTGGAGGTTCCTACTGTTTTTCTGTCTGTTGGTGGCCTAGACCCAAATCACCCAAATCTCCCAAGGAGCCAATAAATTACGGTGAAGAGATGGGGCTTTGTGTTCCTACTGCTGGGGTGCGCAGCGAATTCACAGCGGCGTATTTTGACAACCCGGACTTTAAATCATTGTTTTATGACAGATGGGAAAACGTGTCCATGTTCATAGTGCTGATTTATGTACATTTGGGCCTGGAGGATACTATAATTTGCAACTAATGTGAAAACAGATGGATAGAGAGATACCAAAGGGCAAACTGACCTATACATTCTCACCACTGCTAACAAATGGTATCCATATGCTGCAAAAGCTATTCCCCTTACATCTCCATTAATACTCTGTGTGCTCGCTGGAAAAAAAAAAAGAAAAAAAAAAAAAGAGTCTGTCAGAGTTCAATGGGGTAAATGGTATCTTTAAAAAGAAAATCCTTCTGTAAATAAACATTTATGGAGATTATTTTGAAATAGCTAACTATACATCGGTATTTCTAAGCAATGTCTGAAATTGATTAGCAAATTATTTTATGATCTTTTTCAAACTACAAACAAAAAAAAATAAAATAAAATTTAGTCGTATGTGAGGTGATAGTTGGAAGTTATTTTGTGTCGGTGATTCCATAGACTGGACATGACAAATACTTGGTAAATTCTATGGTATGATAGAAATGCTTTCAAGCATGTTTACAAAACACTGCCAGTCTCAATGCCGCTTCATTTTCATAGCTCCTGAAGAATAGTGTTTAGAATGATGGCCGTATAACAATGTGAAGTATTGTAAGACCTTGTTGGACAGCTCACGCTATTTTTTTGCATGCAATTCCTCTCGTCTGAAGTTATTCGGCACACAAAGAAACTGTGGAAATGCACCCCAGCAATTTCTTAGAGAAACAGATTCTGTTGGTCAATGGCTCCTTGTAAAGTCTGTGAGTTTAACCTTTGACCTTTCAATTACATTAAGATTTGCTTTTGCTAATGGTTTTCTATGGCTCTGGATTTAATGATTCAAGGACTGACTGTCTATGTCCACCTCCAGGGGGCTTTCGGTTCTGTCGTTGTAGGCCACCTCAGCCATTCAGAAAGGAATTGGATACAGTGGCTATAAAACATAAAAGCATATGGTATTATTATCACACAGGATACTATTGGATAATAAGTACACTCTCCACACTAAGATCGGCAGTCTTGTTGCATTTTCTTTTGAAATCATTCCATTAAGCATCACAGAACTCTCACATCACAGCACCTTAACATAAGACAGAACATTTGATGGATTCCAAAGGCCACAAAAACGAAGAAAGCATGATGGGGATTTTGTGTGTGCAAAACCAAATCGGGTCAAATTGGATGGCGTTTCAAAAGGTGGCCCTTTTATTTTTAACTCTCTTTCCTCTTTAAATCCACCCCCCTTCCCCTCCCCCACGCAACCCTTTTACCTCCACCCCCCAGGAAGGACCTCAGCAACGTAATTGGTTGATAATGGCGTGATTGAAAGTTACTGTGTGTCCCGGAACACCTATATTGTATCAGACACACTTCGTGAAGCAGTTTAGAGTTTCAACCCCTGCCTCAGGCCTCAGGCAGCTGGGGGAAGCTGGAAGTGCAGAAATATTAAATCCATGCCGGGAACGAGCGAGCAAGAAGGTCAGATTCATTAACGGAAAGGCTTGATATCAAACTACCACTTCTGCACCAAGGGCTATGGCTTAATGTCATTTTCTTTCCTCGCGAATGTCTGGTCGTTTCTCACAGACGTTACCGTTTTACGCCGCTTCTTGTACACCCAGTTCCTGTGGCATTACGATGGTAATTCAAAGCAAATTTGTACGTTTCAGGTTCCGGGTGTTTAGGTTACAAGGTATCGGTACGTTGTGGGGACTGGCGCTTTGAGTTAACTGATTTGTTTGGGAGAGCTTGCAGTTTTCATCAGAGAGACATTTTAGCGGAGGTGCCACATTTAACCTTAGCTTTAAATCGTTACAAATTTGTGTTAATTTTTCTTCACAGCCATAGTTGGGCAAGTTTAGCAACGACAGAAATGAACTTTCCTAACTGTTTCTGAAGGAAGAAACTTTCATTTATATCGGTTAGTCATTAGTTGTTTCAGATGTTGAGCAGTTCCAGTTTTCCATATCTCAGAACTCATGTAATGGGAATTTTTATGAGTTTTGTAAAACTGCTTACCCCCTGTTCTGGGTGTGTGTAGGTTTCTTCAGTTGGTTGAGTTTATTTCCTCTCAAACACAGTTTACTGAATTTACATACCACATGTACTCGACACACTGTGTTTGAGGGAAAAATATAATTTGTATTTTGTAAATTGGTAATCGGGGCAAATGCTGACTGAATCCTGACCATACTTCAGGACCAAAGTGGTGAAAGTTTGTAAAATGTGGTGCGCTGGCTGGGTCCCCCTGATTCCCACAGTCACAAAACTTTATGTCAGACAGCAGTGTGGGAAACACTGCAGAATGATGCGTCAGGATTGGCCGTCATCATCAGTGTGATATCTGAACATAAACAACTCTGACCCCTCCTTTGGGTGGGGCGGGGGAGAGATATCAGAATCATCTCATGTATGAGTGGTATCATCAATCCCGGATGGACATCAAATGATATCAACATATCTCTCCAGGATGGTCATTATTTGATATTAACATATCTCTACTGTTTGGTTATCATTTGATATCAGCAAATCTCACCAAGAGGGTTAGTTGGACCACCAGCCCACTGTCCACTGATCCCTGCAGAGACCCAAAGATGTCAGGCAAGAATTAACCTTCCTCCAGCACCCGCCCTCCCCTCCTCACCACCACCCACCCAGTACTGCAGTCCCTGTCTGGATATCTCCGGGTTTGGCAGCCTCAAGCAGTTTTTCCATCCAAGCACCCTGCCACATGGCCTGTGGCCTCCCTCTGGGCCAAAGACGAAATAAAGTCATGGGGGGGCGGGGCATCTGCGTGGGGTGGGGCCGCATCGCTGCGGGTACGAGGTGCCTCATGATACCGCACTGCCACCCAGGAGCTCCCTCCAGGGGACCAGCGGTGGTGGGCTACACTTGATCATCCCCGTCCGCCTGTTTGCGGCCGAGACCATCACCGTCTCCTGGGTAATGCTGCCACAACTGTCCCTGGCTCGTCGCCGCGTGGAAACATCTCAGCTTGTTAATGGGATATAATGTCAACCTCAGATCCTCTGCCAGCTAGCCCTGCGGGGATTCTCCATTTTGTGGAAATTTATGTTTTTTTGGTGGAAAAGGAGATTCCACATGAAACCAGTCATTGACCTATCACTCCAGGAACTTGGAGCGCTCAAACGTCGGCCTATGGCGCTCGGTCAGGTCACATGTGCTACTACCCCACCCCACCTCGCCATGACAACACATTACATTACGTTCATTTAGCAGATGGTCTTAGCACTACCTCCAAAATTTCCTCAATTCTGATAGTATTAATTGACAAGCACAGGAATCGAAGACAAGTAATGGGAACTATTACCAGTCTACCACATTTATCATACGATTAGGCACGATCCAGACATTGGTCATGAATGATTTTTACGAAATTTAAACAAATGAAGACACTGCACTGTACGGAAAATTAGTCCTTTCAAAAGATGCGTTCAGGGGCAGGGGGACCCTACTTTTGGAAATAGACAGACGGGCTCGTCCCTCCCTGACAACAAATTCCACCCATTATTACTACCATACAACGTATTACATATAGGATTATTCCCCCAGTCTCCATTCATTAAGAAACTATTAATCATTGTGCACGTCTGTCCCGCGTTACATAGCATGAGAGGGTCCCACTCAAAATCGCCGTCAACCTCTTCCAGCCAATCGGGAGCTTTTTATAGAAGAGCTGATGGACGGTTTTTTTTTTTGTTGTTTTCATTAAGACACCCTCCCAGCCTTACCTACTCTCCGCAAGCTCGGAATGAGGACCCCCCCCCTAAAAATGAGGGTAATCAATACCGCTTACATGACAGTTACTGACAGCTCTATGAGAAGACTTCGCCCTGAGTAATGCGCGTTTTATTGGTCTTAGATGATTGTATCGACCACACTGACACTGTGCTCCCATAATGATTTACTGCCGCACAGCGGGATGGGCTTGGTGAATATGTGCGGTCGGCTGCCAATTTCGCAACCCCTCCCCCCTCTTTTCTCTCTCTTTTCTTTCTGTCTTCTTTTAGACTTTGTGGGCCCTGGAGATTTTTTTCCTTAATGTTATGTAGCCATGTTGATCGGAGGCCAGACAGTATAAAGCTGGATTTGAGCCTTGTACTGGCAAAAGGACTTGTGGCTCCAAAGAACGAGAGAATGTGTGTGTGCGTGTATGTGTGTGGCTGTTAGTGAGGTCACATGTATGCGTGTTTGTTTGGAGGGGAGCCGTGGGTATTACTCACCGAGACAGAAGAATGTATATCATTACATCGGTATATCAGTTGGAGAAGGCCTGAAGAGAGTGCTTGATGCATAGCTATGTGTTTTGATTTTTTTTTTTTACTAAAGCCTTGCTTTCTGCTGTTTTTTGACATTCAAGCACAAAAATAAATACCAACAATTACTTTTATATGTGATTAGGCAACAGCACGAATACCAGATTTAACGATCCTTATCTCTACATACTAGACTTCCCTATCCAGTGAGTGAGTCCCAAAGAACCAGATCGCTACGTTCCACCATTGCTTCTTTAATTTATCACACAACTGGTATCTAACTTATTCTTAAGATATTTAGATGCAGAAACACTTGCAATTATTCTGAAGTTAGAATCTGAAAAAACCAGCTGATCAACTCCAGGCCTGAGAATCATCCTTCAACCGTTAAAACAACACACGCACAAAAAAGAATTGGGTTTTAAGTGTCTGTTTCTCTACAAATTAAGGAAGTGTGCTTCCGTGAAAATGGTAAATCAAGCAATTAGCTTTGGCTCACTGAAACTTGGCACCATCCGTGAAAGCTCTCCGTTGGAGCTCTGCTCCTCCGTTGTTTCCTCGGTGGATGTAAGGTCTTGTTAATTGCATTGAATTGGACAGCCTCCCCCCCCTTTCCTAACAGCAAATAAGCTGTTTTGCAGGAGTGCCATGCTATAAACGGTGGGCTTAGCATGGACTGGAAAATACTGGGCATTCACGTTGATAGGATTTCCAGAGTGAAACGCTCCCTGCGGATTGGTTGCGTTTTGGGCATGGGGTGACCCCTTCTGACAAGGCCAGCTTGGCATGAACTTACGGAATAAATCCATGCATTTGAAATGCAAATTGTCCTAAAATTGGAAGCTGGCAGCGGACCTTTAAAAGGCTGGAGCAGTTTACGCAACACAGATATACTGACATGGAATTATGTCCTGAAAAAAAAGAAAAAACACACAATAGGTGTTATTAGTCAGTGATGCCATTCAACTGGCAACTGTTGCATTGGTTTAATTTAACAATTGGTTTAAAACATGACTATTTCAGTGATAAAAATGACTGGAGAGATAAACAACGCGAGTCAGTGAACTAATGACTAAAAGGTAAATAGAGTGGTATGTTTATGCAATGGTGTAATGCATTGGTATAAAGCAATGGTATAATCTAGAGGTATGTTTACTTTGGTATAACTGATTAGGTTCTGGAGCCAGGGTTATAATTCAGAGTTTCTGATTTTCATTTTCCATGTAGGACACTGAAAATGTATCACTGAGCAAGATCACTAAGTCACAAAAATTAGTTCAGAAAACACAAACCTGTATAAATGGATAATGTGTAAACATGTAAAATGTGTAGGTTCTGGCCAGGGCTATCTGCTAAATGCGCATTCTAACTTACAAATATGGCAACTATGAACAAAATATTTGAGGGGAAAATATTTTTTTTTTTTTTTTTTAACAGAACTCCTGGCCATCATTCACTTGTTGCAAAATTGTCTAGTTGGAAGACCCTGACCTCGAGTCCTCTGTAACTATACAGTAATGAAGATTTCCTGCCCTCTGGTGGCCTTGTTGGTTACTGCGAGCTACAGAACTCCTGGCCTCTCTCATACGGAGCTGGTTAAGGTTGTGGTTAGTTCTGCCATCACTACAAATGTAGAACACTTGGATTAAAAATGAAGCAGTGATTTCTTTAATCATTAGAGGGAGCCTTTGCAAAACTGTACATGTCTGGTGAGACAGAATTGGCCGGAAAGCGCCGGATCTAATTTGTTGGGGTATAAAAATGTCACAGGGAGCTGCAGGCTGGGGTGTTCTGCATTGTGTCTTATGTCTGCTGCCTATACTCCGATTGTTTGTTATAATTATATGTAGCAATTTGGAGTGCTAAGGTTCTATGACATTGTAATTCACATTGTGCTGTGGCTGTAAAATTACTAATATGTGGAATCTTAGTATATCGTCACCTGCTTCTGGGTCCCTCTGGCATCCCAGATGTGCCTTACAATGTTTAATGTATCTTTCCATTGTGAAGGTAGCATGAGGCTTCATGAACTCAAAATGGGTGAGGCTTCACTGAGTGCTTCACTCACCACATTGATTGCCTCAAATGATTATATTCCAAAGCTCAATGAAGTTTCGGAGAAGTGTTCCTGTTTGATGAGACCTGGTCAAATGTTATGAGTGGAAAAAGGCTGTAAGTAAGTTACATGGACTTGCCTTTTTTTTGTTTTTGTTTTTTCTTTTTCAACAGTCTGTTGCTTTTGGCCTTTTCAAACCTTAATAAGTGGTGATTCGTGATGACGCAAGTCCTGGATAAGATTTAGATGGGGGACACCATGGAGACTAAGCACTTCTAATCATAAGGTCCTAGCACACTCTAATGTGCATTGTGGGAGAAACACAGAGCGTCAGGATCGGCCAACTTTGTACATTCTGTACCTGCCTGCATTGGGATGTAGGAGGGCTGTCTCGTTCCGTCTCCCTTTGCTTGGCCTGGTGCTCCTCAAACACATCTTTATATCTGCAGAGGCTGCCAGGACAGACTCGATATAAAAAAGGAACTAGCATCCCTTTCTATTACCCTCCTGCACCATGGATGATAGTACTTTTGCGTTTTTTTTTAACCAGTGATACACTTTGCCTGTAAAAAGGCTGTGCTAACTGAACCATTGTCGGTGGAAGTGTGAAATTTGGTTATCTGGACATTTTGCTAGGCTACTGTCATGTTACCCATTTGGGTGACTGGGAGTCAAATATATTTAGACTGCTGGGAACTAAACAATGCAACTTTTAGCTTCATTTTTTATTATTCAGAACTACAACTCTCTGTAGCTCTCTACACCTCTCTGTACTGGGCAATGGTAGTATACGCAATTTCTGAGAGTAGCAACTAGCTAAACGCAGCAGCCAACACGTTTGGGTCGTTTCCTTCGTTCGGTGAACCTGCACTCCGTGATGCTGCCATTGCGGTGCTATTAGGAGTCGTGCTGACACACAAAAGTGTTCTCAAAGCAGAGTCTGATTGGCTCAGTCAAAAATCTTATCTTATCTGTCATGTTACATACCATAGACAGCACCTGATACAGCAGATTCTGATATGGTGAAGTAGTAATTCTTTGTGTTTCATGTGGAAGACTAGGGTTCAATTCCTCTGTGTGTACATGGAGATGTTTTTATTCCTTGTGATTTTCTTTTATGTCTATTTGAAAATATATTTTTATGTCAGATATTTAAATGGTTTAAATCTTGAAATTCAATACAGAAGGGGGATGCTTTAAACAATTCAAAGGCAGCGTTAAATTTGGTGTACGTATCTGAGTGTGTGAGTTGGGAGGGGTATTTCAGATTTTGCCAAAGGAGTCAAATACGCCAAGACTGCCACTGATTTTATATCTTTTACAGAAAGACTGAAATCCCAACCTCCATATTAAATGAACTTGATTCAGTTAAACTCAGAGCTGTGGCCCTGATACTGACTCACTCATTGAGAAACCTACCGTAACTCACTGTGTGTGTTTCTGTCTTACCTTTGGTAACAGCATGTAGTTGCTTACTACATTTACAGTGATAATTAACATTCTCCATTTTCAATTTCATATGAAGCATCTTAACTGATTACAGAGTTCAGCAGAAACAAACACCTTAAATTTCTCAGTGTTAATTTCTTCAGTGTTCATATGTACTGCTATAGAAATTATTTTTCAATGCTAGCACTGGCTTGCATTCCAAACTGTAGCTAAGGAATTAATTTGTGCTGATGGCGACCAATGAGTCCAAGGTTTCAGCGGACAAATATAACATTGTCATGTGACAGTGTATGGACTGTCACCTCCCAATGAAGTGTGGTAATTCCTGAGCCAGATACATTATCCTTGCGCTTTATTACTTTGTATGGACCAGAAGCAGCAGCAGCAGCAGGTTTACAGAGAGGAGGATCCACCCTTCCTTCTTCAAACGCCACACTGCCAAGGACGTCCAAAGATGACATTAGCACGAGGCCTGCCGGGAACGGCACCTCAGACAAACGAGAACCCGTCCTCGCCTTGTTTTCCCTGGCAGACTTCAAATACCGCCGCCTTACGTCACTTGCGATTTCGTCTTTTGACGGGAAAATGCCAGCTGTATCCATCGCCACCGCCCCCACCCTCCCCCGCCCCACAGTCACATCATGTAAAGCCATTTTTGTTTGTAGAGACTTTGTGTCGGTGGCCACCCATGTTCCATCCCGCTTTCTGGACTCGCTCCCGATGATGAGTTTTCCAAACCCGCCCCCCGCCATTGAACGGTTGGCTGGCGGGCAAAGCAGACGGGAGCTGGCCCCGGTATTCAAAAAAAAAAAAAAAAAAAAAAAAGTGAGAGTCGTTTCCATACTCCGGCTCTTATGTTTGTTCTCCCTCACCTTGATTCCTGTAAGAGTCAGACATCTGATGTGCTGGGAGGTCAAAGGTCAACAGGAAAGGAAATGGCAATCCCAGCTGAGGGCTGGGATATAACCTATTAACATTCTCGGCTCAGCCGGGGAAAAGAAAGGGTCCCAGTTATCCCTCCTTTCTGGGAGGTGGTTTCTCTTCCAAGGGAAACACGGGGGTTCAGATGGGAGTACAGTGTTCAATGCTGTGTGTGTGTGTGTGTGTGTGTGTGTGTGTGTGTGTGTGTGTGTGTGGGAATGGCCATAATATCTCGATGATTGAAGGGCAAAGGCATGGCTGTTCTGGGAGACCAGCCGGCCAAAGTCTGTTTCTTTAAGACTTCATTTTTCATTTCAGGGACTGGCAAAGCAGTCTGGGGCTAACAGTCTGTTTTCTGACAGAAAATTCAAATGAAATAATCACCAAAAGGTAACATCACTAAGTACAATCAACAATATGATCTGTTAAGTACGTCTTTCAATTTCACAATGAAAACAAAGAACTGTACCAATTGATTTCTGTTTTGAAAATCTCAAAGTGTTGCGATATGTTTAAATTTGCATGCTGTTTGTTGGAATCTGGGCTGTATTTCTATACAGTTTTAGCTGAGTGTTTAGGTGTCAAATACCATTTTCTGAAGTTGTTCCACTGACAATAAGATATTAAAATTGCAAACATACTTTTCATGAACTTCTTAGTGCAAAATATGTTTAGTCCTTTCAGAGGTCTTTGCAAGATAAGTAAAACAAAACAAAAAATACATTTTCTTATCACCAGCAAAAGAGATTGGCCTTCAAAGACAAAAAAATCCACAGATGTAATTTCCAAAATGTACATACTATACATTACACTACAATTCCACAAATTTCTATGTACACTAGAAATGGCTGTCAGTACATGTATAAGTATGAACAATGCAACAATGTTGCCAAACAATAATAATCATAATAATAATAATTCATTTTCAATATACACATTTTAATGGAAGCTGAATCTGTGAACACCATTATAGTTCAATTTTGTGTGTTATTATGCAGTAAAACCAGCAAAGCTTCATCCAGAAAAAATAACCTATTTCCACTTTACAGCCTGTATTCATTTTATGGCCGAGTATGTAGAAAGGTCTGGAAACGGTACAGATTAAATAAAGAGCATATTCAATCCAGTAATAGATAATATATATTGAGGCCATCCCTCGAGTGGTGGTCTAAACAGAGAAGCTAGTCCTATACAATTTTTGGCAGATCATTTTTCTTGTTCACCAAGCATTTTGTGTGGGTTGAAGTGCATACCAAGAACTAACCTCAAATTGCACATTCAATCAATAAAAAACTTGGATTAATTAAAATTACAGCGATAGAGTTTCCAAAACAAATAAAAATAATTAACCAAATGCTTTTCTTTCGGTCAATGCGAGGTTTGTGTTTAAAACCACCGAATCTTTTTGAAGTCGGTTCCTTCCAAATAAACCAAGGAATCCACTGGTGATTTATGACTATTTAGACAAGTGGTTAACAGAGAGTTATAGGATATGGAAATAGTGCTTTCATATGAAACACACAGAAAACGTCATGCGGGCTTCGGTGACCACTTAATCTGTTGGCAGGCTGGCCTTGCCTCCGCGCATGACACACAGGGTTGCTTTTCACCGTCCACACCGGCTATTTTATCTCCGAATGAACTTGACAGTTATTGCTGGCCACAAGACTGGGGACTGAGAACTTATACAACGTTCTCTATCTCTGCTGCGGACAGAAACGTGTATAAACAGCGTGACTGTTTATTGTTGCTCCGCTTCCTAAAACGTTCGCTGCGCTTTGTAATTAATTGACATCGGGAAATAAACATGTCTACCGCCCAGAGCACAGACACATATATTTCAGAATGTCATTAAAGAATTGCAAATATACTTTCATCTACCTAAGAAAATATAAAACTGTTAACTCTTACCTCGCTCAATACAGTAGTCTTCTGGATCCCATGTCATTGTACTAAAGCGTTGAACTTCCTGTTGCTTATTGGAGGCTGCGTAATCATTAGGCTTACCAAACATAAAAAAATAACCTGAGGAAAATTAAAAACCAGATATTAAAATCCACGCTTTCAATGTGAATGTTTGACGGAACAAAAAGAACTGCTGAACTCCAACCAACAGTTTTGTGTTGATGAGGCTGCAACACAGGCCTTATTACATGTGTCAAACGATCATCAAGTAGGCTATAGATGTCATTCAACAGTCTGGTGTGCATTTAGACAGAATAACACTCAAAAGTCAACACTACATTTTTAACTTTCACACTGATTTTAGCACTTCACATTTTGATTTGTGTACACAGTAAAAAAAAATCCTCAACATAAAGCAAACAAAGTAACTCAAATACATATATTTCTTATCTTTTTACAGTTGGGATACAAAAAGTTGACAAAGAGTGTTATCTCCATTTACTTGCCATATGCAATTTGTGCTGCAGTGCAATCGTTAATCAGAACTGATCTGAATCCCTCTAAAATTGTATCAAATTATAAAGACAAGACTTGCACATTGTGATCTGTGTGTTTAAAAGTACTTAGAAGAAAACAATTAGCCAGGCTGTGGCATACTTTAGGGAGGGAGGGAAAGGGGGAGGAAGAGGGGGAAGCTGCACTCTTCCTTTTTTGTTCTGGGTTTGAAAGTCCTCAGTCTGTTGTAAAAGTAATATATTTTTGGTCTGTGCCCTTTTCTAATGTTTTCAGCCCTGCCCCTAAGACAGTCTGTGCACACCACTGTAGCTTTTGACAAGTCATTCCAGAGTTCATTTTCAAAAGCTGACAAAAATTAAAATACACTGTCATCTCCTGGTAAAAGAAGAGGTTGCACCTCTGTAGATTAGATTTTTTCCTCTTTTCCACAAATAATTCCTTGCCAGTACATATTTTATTGATTAGAGAGACTTATTCAAGTTACTGGGTATTTGTAAAAGACAACTGAGGTCATTTGTCTTGTTGTGAAGGATTTGTTTTCTTGCAAAGCACAGATGTTTAGTCTACAGTTACCCCTTATGTAGCAAAACATTGTCATATGTTAGACGCACCACAATTTAAACTTAATGGTATTCAAATCGGTACTGGGCCTCCGTTTACACTTGAGCGAAAGCAAAGGCTCCATACAGCTTTAGACAAGCCTGCAATAGTACCTAAAGAGATTCAGTGAGGTTCTCATAAACCATTAAACGCCTATATCCTTTTGCTGTTGACGAAGTGTGCCATGCTGCACTATCCTGGTTCACTTCAAATGGAATTGGTATGGAACAGACCTAGTACCCTTTCATTATCTGTTGGGAGTTTGAACAGATGTTGTCCCATTTTCATAGGAGTGGAGCAAAGGTTTGTAACTATAGCAACACAGACAAAATGGTAGGAAGCTACAACACAAACATATGTGCTAAAAATGACTGTTCTTTATTTCACCACGTTTAAAAGAATATTCTGACATACTGACAGAGCAACCCTCTCCCACACATGTAGGAGGAGCAAGCTGTGAACTTGTTACCTCATGTCTTTCCACACTGCAGATGCATCAGGGATTATAAGCTGCCTATGACATCAGAGGGTAATGAAGTCAGCATATACTCAGTTTGTATCCTTGCTAGTGCCTGGTTACCATTTTAGATTGTGGCCAGACTAATGGACGAGCTTAATCTAGAATTCCTCGAAGAGGCGGAGCCACTCTTGTCTCGTAATGCGGTTGTCTGGGCATAGCTGGTACCAGCGCAGCTAGGATTCGAACACCCACTCCCAAAACCCACATCTGCTCCCCATGCAAGAGTCTCGACTGCATGAGCCACCCAGATGCCCTGTTCCAACACTCTGGTAATTAAGCCCTTTCATTTACTTTCCAAGATTAGAGAAACCCATCAGTTCCGTTCTAAATTTTGTTCATTTATTATGTAAATCATTGGAACAATACACTAGAGTATGGGTTTATAATTTAGTGATATTCAGTGGAGCACTACTGGGATCTCAAACAACCTACAATGAATAATAAATAAAAAAATATGAATAATATTCTTGAAGTGTTTACTACCAGATACATACTGCTAATCAGATTGTCAGTTTTGAAAAGATATTTGGCTTCAGCTGTTCCCTTGACACATTCCCTGCAAAACATAATGCTTTGTGCTAATCAAGCTTTTTATTTTGAATGTTGAATCTGAGAAGACAAAGGGGCAGGGGTAGGTCTCACAGTGGTCCAGTTAAGCTCAGCCTGACTCCCTCCTTCCCTGCTTTCCTATCCTGGGGGTGAGAGCGTTGCTGGGTGACGAAAGGGCAGGATAACAAAGGCAAGGATCTTTTTTCCATCGTCATGTTTCCTCTGAGTAAATAATCATGTCAACCATACCGGGCGACCAGCGACGGCCTATAAATCCAGCATCTAAAACTAAATAAAGGAGGAAAACGTTGCTACACTGGAAAGCAATAATATGTTTTTCTTCCTTTATGACACCATCCTGTACCTCATCTCACAAGTCTGCCACTGAATCTCCCAGCTTTTCTGACAATTCTGAAATGTACGAATTCAGAAACAATTTATGAAATGCTGAAACAGAGACCAGGGGATAGAAAGTGTTACTAAACCAGTGTCTGCGCTGTACATGATGTCAGATTTTAGCATGTTCTAATGTGATGAAGAGCTACTTCATTGCATTCCGTAGCATTTGTTGAATAGAGGTGTGAAAATTTTTTGTATTTATGTGGGCAGCCTCAGTCACAGACCTGTTATTTTCGGAGGTCTGGAGGGAAATATATGCTGGATATCCCCCATCCTAGGCTACTGATGGACATTTCCCTAATTAAACAAAAATTTCTAAGCAACACAATCTGCGTTTGGACAATCACAGAGGGAAAAACATTTTGTGGTGCCTGTAACAATTTTAAATCAATTTTACATTAGTTTAATAGTATTTAGGAAAAAAAAAAAAAAATTTTAAGGTGCTATGCCACAGCAGTACACTATCAATGGTGTGATACCAACACACAGCCCTGGAGTTGGTAACTTGCAGGTGTAGGGGATATCATGAACCAGCAGAGGGCAATATATATGATCTGACAAAAATGGAATGTGACCAGGGCCAGCTAAAGGCATAGGCCATATAGGTGGTTGCTAAGACTGCCACCTTCAGGTGGGCAAAACCCTCTAAAAAAATAAAATTTTAAAAAGTCAGCACCCTTCCTCATTTTCTGTCTTGAGGTAACAAATGAATAAATAAAGGAAGAAATACACTTTGCACCCTTGTTCCTCACTATTTTTCATCTGCACAGGCATGCACTTTTACTGTGCATGCTGAAAGTGGGTGATGAGTTACCATTTGATGCGTATCACAGACAGCCCAAGTCCAGGACAGAAGTGCTAGAGTTTGCTAGACTGCCTGACAGATGGACAAATGTCAAGAGGCAGATATCCATTTTCACATTTCATTTCATAATGAAAAAGTCTAAGCCTTCAAGTGTACAAGGAAGAAAATGGAGAAGGGAGGAGGAAAAGAAAGCCCAATATAGAGGCATGTCATCTTATGTTAACATTAAAAAGCAGTTGTGTGTGTAGATGTTCCATCTGCTGGCCCTGTCTGTAAAATAAAACAAATATATGCGGTGGTACCAATCCCTCAAGCTTCAACTGATCAGGATGAAGCCGGAGAACCAGTTCCCAACCACATAAAATAAAAATATATGTGGCAGTACCAATCCCTCAAGCTTCAACTGACCAGGAAGAAGCCCGAGAACCAGTTCCCAACCACATAAAATAAAAAAGAATATATGTGGCAGTACCGATCCCTCAAGCTTCAACTGATCAGGATGAAGCCCGAGAACCAGTTCCCAACCACATAAAATAAAAAGGATTAGAAGGGAGGATATAATTGACTTTGATAGTCAAACACCTTCTCTAAGTAATATCAAAAAAATGCCTCTTCAATATATAACCAATGCCTCTTCAATGTATGAGGGAAGAGAAATATCAGGAATATGTGAAGGTAAACCAAATAAACAAGATAAAGCCTGTAGGTGGACCAGAAGGACTTGCATGAATGGCTCCAACTGCCCAAATGCAGGTGAGCAAACGAAAATGAAACTCCCTTCCAAAGTAAGGCTAGAGATTGTTCACAATAAGCCTAAATCAAATCAAACCAAACCAAATCAACAAAAGACAGCCAAGAATACTCAGTAAGAGCCCTAAGGTTAGCATTTCAAGCTAAAAAGAGTTGTTACGATGCCATCAACTGAAAGCAGAAGTAAGATAAGAATCAGGTGTGCAATTTCCTACCTCCTTTAAGCCCAAAAGAAAGGGCGTTGTCACACCCTGATTGGCCAAGAGGGGAAATGCACTAACCTGGTCCAAATTATCAATTAGGAGCCTGTCTCCACACCCTGAGCAACAGGTGATCCAAATAACACTCCAATCAACTGCGGGAAAGGAATTTAAACATGCTGCACAAGAAAATCGGAAAAAAAAACCCAAAACAAGCAAAACTGAAAATACCTCACGCAAATACCAGATTATTAATGACTGCTACAGTTGAATACATGTTTTGTACATGAATGCACAAAAATAAAGAAATGTAAAGAATGGAAACAAGAATGAAAATAAAGAATGTTTCTAAAATAAATAAACAAAATCTCAAAGACTGAGATGCAAGGGGCACCAGCTAAAATCTTGCCAAGGGCACCAAACTTGTCAGGGCCAGCTCTGGGTATGTTATTGTAATATAAATTGTCCCAGTCTACTGATGTCTTTTCAGAATGTCAGTCCTGTTCAGTGTTTGCCCTGGCCATGTTAGCTGCGAGAATTCTGATGGTCACCCTTTTATGTCAGGGCAAAATTGTGCCACATATCTCAATAAACAGCAGATGCCAAGGAAATTGCAATCAACTGCTATTCATTCACACAACACAAGCCAATCAGAGTTATGCTACCAAGTCACATTAATCAGACAACGTTTTAAACTACAATAATATTTAGCCATGTGCCCAGCTCTTCCAAACTCTTTTAACTACCCAGTTGTGTGCCTTGCTCCAAAGTTAGCTCGATACATCATCTATCATAATGTGTGTGAAAGGAAGTGATTCCACTAAAGTAGTCATACTAAAACTCTGGTTTATCCTGAGCACTTACAGATAGATGCTAACTGAGTAGCTTCAAGAACCTTTGTGTTAAAGGTCCTAGGGTTATGTTATAAGATTTCTTTTTCAGCCTGAACATATTAGAAACAGAACAGCAGTAAATAGTGACCCCTCATTTAAATTAAAATCTTGATTGCTCTAAGAATCCAAACTTCCAGGGGTTTAAATGGAATCTGATATTGATCTCTGAGGTCAGTTTTCCATGATGCCACTACTTCAACTAAATGCTTATTTTATAATAAATATTTTTCTCAAATTTCCCCTGCCTGAAATTAACCAAACTAGTTGATCTCCACAAGTGATTCAGTCCGATTAATTGAAGTAGGAGGGAGCTGAAGGCAGGTAACAGTGATTCATGTGATGGCTAATCTCACCACACTGAAGATGCACCACTACTCACAAACTGCCTACGTCATCAGAGGAGGAGGAGGTCAGCATATACTCATTTCGTGAATCCACTGGTGCTTGGCTGGCCAGTAGTGCCTGCTAGGGAGCCATGAGACCAGTGAGCTTCCCTGGCTTAGACCTTGGCTGTGTTCAAATAGTCATTTATGCATAGGAAGATTCCTTACCGAGTGAAATTATCCGGACGTATGTAAGAGGCAGCCATGATAAGAGTGGTTTGAATTCTCTAAATGCTAAGGAAAGGTGCTTCAATTCTTCCTTTACTATCTCCTTTAGCATAGGGTGCACTGGACCATCCTTTACGAAACGAAAGTAGAAAAAGGCCGTCCCACAATTCTTTGCAGCAGCAACAGATAAAGCGACACACGTTTTACGAATATAAATGATCAACATGACGACAAGGGAGGCAGATCAATAATGCATAGGCTTATAATCAGATCATAATCAGCATATGAACCATAACACAAAAGTCTGTCTTTCAAGAAAGAGGGATATGAGATGTTTTTAGCCAGATGATGTTTTTAATTCAACATGTTTGAAACTTATAAATTATACAGAGCACCTAAAGTCCTGAAAGGTGATGTTTTGCTCTTGTATGTACAAGATAAAACTTGTTCCCACAAGATAACTTAAAAGAACAAGATAAAAAATATCACCTTTTGGGATTTTTGGGCTCCATAGAATGATTATATGTACAGTAGTAGATTTGTAGGCCAAACATATTATGCCTTTCATGCATAAATGTAATTATTATTCTCATACATTCATACTAATTAGGACACATGTCGATAAATATGAATGGACAGCAGGGTGAGCGTGAGCAGCCATTCTCAATGTGACAACCATTTAATTTCACTTTTGGCAGTATATATTCTTGTTTTATTTCAATTCCAACCTTGGTAATGAAGTAATATTTTTCACCAGAATGTCCATGTTTATATAGCCTGCATGAAACTACACTGTAAGAACACACGGGGCTAAGTATTTAAGATGCGGTTTTTGTAGTCCATCTTCAGAACATTGCAGCTTCACCACGGCAGACCCATGTCAATAACATCCTCTGTTGCATAATTACGTAGCCTAGAGTAAATGCAGTCAGATTCTCTTAGCACTGTGGTTGTCTTTTCCTAAGTACTTATGAATTTTCCTTAACATTTTTCCTTGACCTCATGACGTTTTCCTTCGAGGTCAAGGAAAAGTGGTTAGGAAAGGACATGGGACGTATTTTTTTAATTTTTTTTATTCGAACGCAGCCCCTGTCACTCCTCAGTGGGGTTGGGCCTATTGCTTCCTGGCCAATGCAGACCTGCAGCCAGCTGAGACTTAAACACCCATTGGCTGGGCTCATACCTGCCTCCCAAACATGCATCTTACATCACTGTGACATGTGAAACTTACTGCCCAATCCCCAAGACGTCCTTCCACAAATTTCTCTGAAACAGGTAGTGAGATTATAAACATCATTGCACTATCAGTGTGGTAGTATACTTCCAGCAATGGATTCAACAGAAAGCTTTTAAAATGACTGAATATTAATTCTTAAAAATCTTAATTGGGCTGCATTAATTTGACCCACTTGACCCCCTCACCTGTCATAACTAGACTACAGCCTCCCTTTGCTTTGAAATAGAGGTACTGCTTGACTTTTCACTTTCAATAAACCTGGATGACAATTGTTTATGATACAAATAAAATCATTGTATAAAAACTGAAAATTCAAAAAATTAAATTTAAAAATTTGACAGAGTCTGAAAAAAAACACAAAACATAATTTATGTGTCGATCTGGCGGGAAAAATGTTTGAGAGAAATACTGAGAGACAGTCATATGCGTTTGTAAATATTTTTGTTTGTTTCTAAACCTCTGAAACATTTCCCGCTTTCTGATTGAGAGTCTCTGTCGCCCATGAAATCTTAATGAGAAAATCTAGGAGGAAAAATAGGCCTGATTTGCAATGCAGAATGGCTTATTAGACCCCCCCCCCACCCCCATCCAAATAAAGGCAAGACTGAGATGGAGAGCACCTGCCTTCTGTCGTTTAATAATGCTTCTCTCCTCTTCCCTCGCTTCTTTATTTACTCTCTTTCAAATTATTTTTTGTCCTCCGTTGACAAAGATAAATGAAGGGATTAATATATATTGGAGAAATTTCAGAGCAGTCTGCAGGCATAGGGGGAAAAGGCTGGATAGAATTTCCCTCAGGTAACCAAATACAGACAAACTGGATTAAGAGTCATTTGCTAGAGGGCTTAACTATGATCCAAAGCCATTAGCAGAACATTGTTTTATAAAGAATATAGGAAAGAAAACCAAAGAACTATAATTGCCTTGTGCGTATTAAAATTCAAGGAAGCGGGATTAGCTGCGCTTAGAGTTTCCTCAGAAACATGCTCGTTTCCATACTGTATATTTAATATGGGAGCATTTTCTCTTAGTGTCAATCAAGCTGCCGTGGACGTCCTGTTCGCAAATGTTGTATCCGAAGGTAGCCATTTACTTCGAAGTCCAGCGTGCTGTAGTCCAACCGGACTACAGTGGACTTTGCCAGGACAGAACAATACACTTATGATGAATTCCCTCTATGTGGAAGAGCAGAGATTGATAGACATACATGACTCTTTGGGGTCTGCAATGCACGCACTCCACGCTAATTCTTTGCAGCTGACTAGCACAAAACAAGAAAAAAGAATCGTGCCCTGTTCCACATGTACAGCTCCCTCCCACCCACATACGTGCCAGTCCCAGCGCTGGCTTGTTACGTTACGAGCTGTTCACGTGCTCGCGCTGGAGCCCTGTCCTTTGGTATTGGTTTCACATGCTGCACGCCGCGCAAAAGTCAATGCCACGCGCTTAATTGGTTGCACATGCTTGTAGCTGCATACCGCACAGCGCTGATGTCTTTCCATGCCAGCGACTGTGTCCTCTCGATGGGAGTCCTCAGGCACCGGGATCTCTAGCACATGTTCAGCGGTGTCACTCTTTAAGGGGTCTTCTTAAAAGTCCTTCACAATGCCTTTGTAATTTTCGATCTCACCAGTATATTTATTTTCTTGGTTGACGCGTCTTTGGCAGCCAGTATACAAGCTCTCAGATCTTACTTTACATGTATTTTCCACGTTCTGTTGAACATTTAAACATAAAGGAATTGCATGCGTAGAGCATCTTTGCCGAATGTCGAACGGCGTTGCAGTGAGCGCCAAGCACCGACGTGGTGGTCCACGTTGACCGCCGCACATCACAGACAACTCAAGTCTCCAGGAAAGATTAAATTAAAGTCTCCATTTCCACATGTGAACTGGCAATAATGTACATTTCCAAGAAATGGTTTAGATTACTTACATAATTACTCTCACGTTTCTTCACCTCTGTATTTCACATATATGTTGACATATATAGAGCAATTTACTCCCATGTCTCTGAAATATCCCCATTTTACTCGTATTTAACCAGCAAAATCAGCTGAGAGCTCCTTTCTCATTTACAGTGATAACCTGGGGAAACAAGCTGCAGGCAGGCAGGAGGATGACGGAACTATTTGTACAGCCAGTGAGTTTTAGTGCACTTGATTATGTGGCAAAGTGCACAGAAAATCCCAAACAGCACATGCAACACTTCCTGTCAAAATAGTACCAAAATTTAAATCCTGGTCTGGTGTGATTTTAACAAAAGGTATGCTTATATTTTCTGAAACAAGCACCAGTAATTTAACACTTGTGCACTTTTTCCCATAACACCAAGAAATCATTTCAATTTGCTGCATGGAGAGGGCCAATTTGTGTTAGGAGTGAACAATAATAAAACAAGGGGGATTACCAGAAATATATCAAACTGTAAATTTAATAAGTATCAAATGTGCTTGATACTTATGCTATAATACTGTCAAACTCAGGCTTTTTGCTTTCTGAGCTGTTATGTCACATCCATCAGCTAAATAAGAACAGCAGAGTCCAGAAAGCATTATCCAAATGGTGGCAAATCTGTCATAACCCCATACGACCCCACCTGCAGAGAACATTTTTTTTTCCTGGTTTCCCATCAGTGGCATGAGTGCCCCCTACTGGTCAATGATTGCCACTACCAAGAGCAGCTTGGACTCCCAGCTTAGTTGCACCATGATAAGCTCATTACACAAAAACATAGGTAAGGTTGCTACTATCTGAAAATTCCATATATTCTATACATAGTATATTGTAATACTATCAGCTATTAACATGTCTATAGCAGTTATATATAAAATGACTTTGCTATAAGCTGCAACATGGACCTGCCTAGGACTACAATTATAACCTCATGGCTGAGTAGTCAGTTCTCTAACCACTACACTTTATTAATCTTCTCCTCCCAAAAGTATAAAGTTGAGCAATATTTGTATTTTATTGTATTTTTTAAGAACTGCTTCCAGACCACATCTCAAAACACACTTCAGTCCAGATCTCCCTTGTTAATGCTTCATTCCTTCCTCTGTGGAACGGCAATGCAGTTTCAACAGATACCATCAAAGTTGAAAGATCATCCCCAGTTTGGGCCACAGTTCTATAAAATAGACCAGATTTTCAATCCAGTCATAGAAGTTGTTTGAAAACATTCACTGCTTTCACAGTTCGTACATGGCTATGTACCCGCTTTACACAGGAGGATAGCCTTAAGCACAAGCAGCTGTTAATATGGCAGTCAGGACCAGAGCAAAACAAGTGTCAGGCAGGCCTAGTTAAATGCTCAGTTAATATGACAAAAACAATGACTAAAATTCTTTTAGTTTCCTTGTAAAGTGCATTTGCATCATGCAAAACCAAACTCCAGCGTCACCCTTGGTTTAGTTGGTCAAATATTTTATCAGTTTTATATTTCATTTCTCACTATTCGCCAAGCCATCATAACAGGAACAGTGAAAATATAACAGTTCATATATAACATAACAGTGAAAAGTATATTGCTATCAGATCTTGGGTTATTATGAATAGAATTGATTATTTTAGGATTCTGAATTTCATTTAAAAAAATAAAGCTTCATGGTTTATTTTTTGGCCTAACGTTGATTTCGCACATTTGTATAAATGTGACTGAAATGTGTCTGTTGAGTGATTTTTGTAGTTTTCTATCAATTTTCTTCAATTGGACATGACCAATTTGGAAGACAAACATATTATGCCTGATAAGTATGTACAGTAAGTATTTCAGTGCTTCAGTAAATTCATAGATATTCCTGAATCTGAATGAACAATAAAAATGAGGCCTGGATTCAATCAATATTTGATTTGAACTTTGACTTAGATTCAGTTAAATACAAGATTTATAACGTTCTACAAGGAAATGAACTCACCAATCAGGATCTGTGAATTCACTTGTACTCCTCAAGCAAACTTGATAAGAATGCCCAATTAAATCAGACTGAATTATGCTGTGCGGAACCATCCTACCCTCCTTAAAATCTAGTAGAATCAGGCAGGAAGAGGATGACAGGAACTCTATTTACTTACCATCAACTAGAGCATCGTCAAAGAGCCAGAGGAACAACGTAATATTCTCAGAACAGGAAATACGGTGCATTGAAAAGCACCAAAATCATAACTTTTTAGCATGTTCACTTAAATTTATTCTCTGTACCTGCAAGTGTTTCAGATATATTCTGAATCAGAAATTCTTTGGATGCACCGCTAACTCAGATTGACTTTACCTTTTGACATTTACTTTAAATGGTAAAACTTTGGTATTGTATGTATAGGATCGTAACGTATGTATAATATTACCATTTTCTTTAATGTAAACAAGCCTATATAGTTGTATGGCCATTTTTTCAAAGAGAAGTTTAATTATGTATCATTTATTCAGTAAAAACACACTTTATTTACCAGACAATATTATTGTCTAATGTGTTTACAAGAAAATGACTAGTTTTCTATTCTTGTGCAGCATAATTTTGAAACACCAGGTGGCGCTGTTTAATCAGAAAAGGAATTCCGTCTTTGGCCCTGCCTCATTCATCAGTGGAGTGTGACAAGTTGTGTCTGCTCTTGGAAACACTGAAAAAATCATTTTGAGTACAGACTATAACTTTGTATTCGGAATAATTACTTGGTATTTGGAATCTGAATAGTGTGTGTGTGTGTGTGTGTGTGTGTGTGTGTCTATTGTATTTAGAACTGTAAAAATGACACAGTGTGACTGCGATTTGTAACTCCCTTTTATTCTTTTCTTCTGCATTGAACAAAATATCTAACAGCTTATATGCACAGAGTAAGACTAAGGAACTTCTACTGAGCAAAAATAACAATGAATGTCCATTTTGCCTGACAGAATCCATCACAGACACGGTCAGGATTCAGTCACTGTGCTAAGAACAAGTACTTTGGCTATACATGTCACTCAGAAGCACAAAGATGAGTTCATGATGTTGACATTGGTCTGAGTTTAGTAACGCCCTCAGTGTTTACCAAACTTCACAGTCTTTTCATTCGACACTGACAGTCCGTATTGCTACATTATGAAAAAAACAGGAGAGCCCAACTTGAATGCCTTGCTTTTACTCTATTTGCCAAGGTAAGGTTGGATAAGTAGCTAGACAAACAGAATGATCACTTTTGGACTGTATCAACAGATATAAAAGAATCCAGAGGCAAACAGACACCCATGATAAATGTATGGGCTGTTGTTCTTATTCTCTCCCATTAAGTTACATTCAGGATATCGGCTGATCCTTCTGCTAATAGTCTTCTGTTGGCACCAAACATGATTTGTCAGTCTCAAAAACAAAATTGTGATGAAAAATGTCATGTACATTATTCTTAATTTATTGTGTACTTGTAGTTCTGAATATGTGTGTATACGCTTATGTGTGTGTGTAGTTAAGTGGCTTCAACCACACGATATACATGCATACATTTACATACATTTGTATACAGCATGTACAGAAAAAGGAGAAATTCAACATTTAAATTAATTGTAACATTTCAGCTGTAAGAATTGAAAAACTGATGAAATTAGCTTTAATCCTGAAGGCTCATGTTAACAGATGCTTGATAAAAAATTGACAGTTACTGCAACCCGCATAAGAAATTATAGGAGTAATATTTTCAACACGTGATGTTTGGAGCGGCGCTAGGCTAAAAAGTGCCTCACCATTTTCCATTTGTGTGAACTGCCCATTACTGTCTTCCTCAATGATAGCTGTGTGCATTTCCCACAACTGGTTTACCTGAAGCTATGCAAGCTACTCTCACAATACCACAGCTTCCAATTTTAAAACGAGTTTTATAAGCATGAGAGCTCTGCCAATATGTTTGTAGGTCTGTATGGTCATTTTGTGGACCTCACAATCCCTTTATGGAAGTAACCCAACTGGGGATGGGCCATCTGTTTGAGCAGGCCCTGTCCAATACTTGTAAACCTTTATAGCCCAATTGAAGACCTTGAACATTTACGGACATCGTATTCACCAGACCATTAAATGCTTCCTTTTTTTCTTGTGTTTGACGATGCAGCATCCCCCTTACATGCAGCGAAAGGCATCCCTCCATTTGCAGTCGTGTTATTTCATCTATGCTTCCTTTTGGTGGAAGCCTGTAGTCTCGTGGCTAAGGTACATGACTGGGACCCCAAAGGTTTGTGGCTAAAGCCCCACTCTAGCCACAGCAAGAACACCATTGCTGTTGGGCCCTTGCGCAAGGCCCTTAACCCCACACTGCTCTCTAGGGTGATTGGCTCTTGGCTAGCCCAAATGACTGTAAGTTGCTTTGGATAAAAGCGTAAACTAAACAATTGTAATGCATTACATTTTACAAAGTTGTCTTTTTAAAATGTCCAAACTGGAGTCTACAGCATGGAAGTTGGTGTTGATGTAACCATGTCATGTGTAAAGATATTTGCCAATGTAAAGTAATGAGGGTGTAATATAATAATTGCACGTGTGGTTTTGGAATGAGGGCAGATACACATGACTCCTGGACATACGACTTAATTTCCTTTTCGCTTTGTTTACATTCATGGTGCATTTGTCAATATAGTGATTCACAATGGCTGAAGTATCATGCATTCCATTTCATTTCAATTGCAAGGTTACATGCAGGTTAGATGCAGATGTATGTGACTACTTCTGGCATACCTTATGCACTGCGGCTATTAATAAAAAAAGCAGTAGCAAGTCCCGCTGCTGCCAAAAAAAGTATGCAACACATGCAAAGATACGTCTCCGTTTTTCCTCAGTGTTTATAGAGCGGGAGGAGTCTCTGGCTTAAAGCTGAGGCTTTGAGGCCTGTCAACACCTTTCATGGTGGTGAGGTTCCTGGTAGCAACTCAGATCGGTCAATGATCTGGTTCACCACCTGCTGAATACAAAAGACAGTGCTCCTGTTTTCATCCGCAAAGTGACAATGTTGCTAGACTTAGTTCTGATCCTTCTCTCTCTCTCTCTTTCTCTCTCGAACTGTTTCTCTCCATTTCTTCCGTCTTTCCTTATTTCCCTCACCCTTAATAGTTGCCATTCAAGTGTGGAATTCATAAGTTGACAAGTTGATGCTTTGAGTCCATTGTACAGCTGGCGTCTCCCGACATGCCCGAGCGCGGCAGGCGATGAAGTGAAGGCCGCGCCGAGACGATGTGCACGAACACGTGCGTCCCGGTGTTTATTTTGACTCCACTGATGTATCACGAACGCTGTGGAACCATCTGTCGCGGTATGGTTCGGACATCTCGAAGAAGGGGATGCTGCAATGTCAGACTTGTCATTTTAGCATTTTAACATTGTAAGAGTGGAAAGAGATGCAGACAGATGACATGGACCCACAGTAAATGTCCCATGAGGCCTGGCATTGGGTCTGGAAGGTCATGGGAACATGACCTTAGAACAGGAACACTAGAACTCCAGTCCATTGGAACTTTAGTTCACTGACCTTGAGTGTAAGATTGATATCTGGCCACCAGGGGTCGCTACAGTCAATGATGTGCCTGCAGTGTTTCCAAGTGGAACACTGGCCACACAATAAATGCTGAGAGATTTCCATCTTGAGAGATCCTTAAAGTGCCTTGAAATGTTTTCATGACTTGTAGTAAGTGCCAGTTTTCAAAGAAGTCAATATTTTTTTTAATCTTCCATCCAAGTGCTGTCACAGTAATGGAGGTGCCATCCCATTTGATTTTGCATGTTGGTGTTGGAATAGTTATCTTCCTGCAGAAGCACCTCACAGAACTGGAACATTCTCAATATTTCTTTCATGCCTTTACTATCTTGGAAGGGGAATACAGTGAAGGCGCCATGGACATCACTGGTTTTTAAAATGTATGGTCTAAGACCGAAAGTGACCGTAAATCAGAATGTTCACACAAGAATGGCACACTTAGCAGCAAAACTATTCAATTTTTACTTGCAGGTTTACTCCATGTAGTGTCTTTATTGTTGTTTTGTCTTTTGTTTTAATTGGAACATAACAAACTTTCTTCTCATCTTATGAGCAGAACTGTGGAAAAGTGGTACTAGAGAGTAGCCTAAATTCAATCAGTATTCATCCTTGGTTTGACTCATGATTATTTTTTTTTCATCACCAAGACAGTAATTCAACAGTCACTCACCAACATTAACTTGCAAAGCTTGTTTATGAAAAAAAAATATGCTTCCATGTACTTGGGTGTCAAATTTACAGGCATGATTGACTTCCAATCATTATTCATATGTGACACTATGCCAATATATTGAATGTACCAGAATGACCTTCCAGTCTTTTGTACTAATATCAAGTGTACTGCAGTTTTGAAAGGTGTCAATTTGATACTGCTTAGAGTTCTGTATGTTTTAGAGTAATAATACACAGATCAACAGTCAGTAACTTGACATACCCCCCTCAAGCCATTTCAACCTAGATCACGATGGTCCCTGATATTAAAACCTTGTCTTTTGTTAATAAACGGATAGACAGAGACGGTCCGCATTCCCATTAACCATTCCACAAGCAAATTAGCAGTCAAATCAGCAACAACATCTGTGTTATACGTTAAGGTAACGATTTTCCTCGAGATGAATTTAGTGAAGACGTGGCTTATGATGTAAATGTCTTCCTTTCAATTTATTATTTTATGTTCTTAATATAATTGTTAGCATTGTGATGAGTAGGAAAATATCATTCACCAGAAAAACGTTTATTTCCATATGGCATGTATTAATGCCAGTGTAATCGCTGGGGACCTACAGATGGGGACGTCAGGGAATTTCAGTTACGAGGCTCTTCTTTAAACGCCATATCGGATTATCTAATCAAAACTTCTGAGGTGAAAATAATAGACGACGCAAATGTTTATTTTTGTATCTTGTCAACCAATTAATTCCCATAATGCATTTTGGCAGAAGGTACCTGAGGCAGGCCTGTGGATCATTTAGTCAAATGGCTCGGCCTAAAAAGGCCGCAAACGGCTCTCTTGTCCTGGGGGGAGGGGAAGAAAAGCAAACGGCGTCTCTTGTACGCAGTTTCGGCTAGGCGGGCAGTGCTTTCGGTTATGCATGACGAGTTTCCTTCGCCACCCCAACCAGCCTCCCCCACCCACCATCTTAATTAGAGAAGTGGCCTCTATTTGAGGTTTAACGATTGACTGAATGACCTGCCATGGAATGTGGCCACATTTCTTCGCTGCTTTGTTTTTTGTTTTTTTTTGGGGGTGTATCTTTTAGGCCCCATTTACAGACCACTCCCTCACTGAACGGGCTGGTGATCCTCGTCTGGATCCTCGTCACCTCGTGGGCCTCGTCACCAAGCCGACTGGCCCCACCCCCACATTTACACTCTCTGTTTCAGTCCCCTTGTTTTGCCAAAGTAAGAATTGGCAAAGAGAGGGAACAGGGGTTCACTCTGAAAGACGGAGGTTCACAAACGATTGCAGAGAACCATATTGTATGTCGTGGCAAAATGGCGAGCGCTGCCGACAACCATTCCGCCCGGAAACGTTCAAAAACATCTGAGCACGGTGGCACGTAGTCACATAGCAAACGTTGCGAGAAGCTGTCGCAGCGTCACACACGGCGTCTCTCTTCTGGGGCTCGGGTGACATGCGAGTTCAGTGCGGCCTCCGCTGAAATGGAGAGCGACTGAAAACACTCTCTTATGTGGAGAATACAGGAATGTGTCTTTTGTCATGAAAGGGGAGTGGCAAGCGATCCATCAAGCGGGCAGCATTATAACTGTCATTGCAAATCTGCGTGGCATTCAGATACATCATCTTAATGGTGGTATGTTGCCGGGCGGAAAGTGGTAAAACTGGACAGCTTTGGAGAGGCTGGACTGGGTTAAAACTCAAGGGAGTATCGAGTCGTCATACATCTAGTCGTCATGGAGACCAGACTGTGGCACCTCCTCCACAGCAACAGATCAGCTGTGCACTTCATGTAATACAGCCATTCCCCGACATACGTCCAAATTCCGTCCTGACCGACTGGTCGTATCTCGAAATGGACATAAGTTGGACGAATGTTGGCATGGCATGTAGAAGTCGTATACCTGTACAGCATTACTTAATTTCTATCATGATTATCTCCTTTTTTATGAACCAGCTTTATTATTTTACATTTGATATGATTCTGTAGTTTTTCTTCCCTTTTTATTTAAGATTCTTTGGTTCATATTTAATATGTTTTATTTTGTCCGTCGTATGTACGGATGGTAAGACACATAGGTCGTAAGTCGGGGTGAGGCTGTAATTAGCATTTCGACTGGAGTTAGCTGCACATGTTTGAATAAACCTTACCTCAAAATAAGAACAGCAGAAAATGGAAACTGCACAGTATGGCACAAAAGAAAAACCTGGGAAAAATCTGATCCTTACCTTCAGGTGAAGTTTATCTACACCAGGACTCACCCTGATCCCGCCCTTGGATAACCTCTTCGTCTGCTTGTTTTTGTTTTTACACTTTCCTCACTTGATTTCCTGGATCTATATGTGCTGCTGACTTTAAGATAAAACAAAAAAACAGCAACATTTTAGACCATGAATGTAACCAGATTCTTATACCTGTATTTGTCATCGGGCCAGTTGTTTTAGCTCAAATTACTGATTTGTTTTATGAGTTTTTTATAATGTGAATAGAGTTCATCGTCACCTGTACCAGCTATGGGAAGTTAGGCAATCTCTGTGGAGGACTATAAATGAACTATACATCTATGTGAAACTATGACCTGTCCGTATTTCAGATCAAATTGGGTTTACCAGTACATGATTTACCTTCCTTCATCCCAAGAACATGGTATAACTCTTAACACACCTTAAGGGGTAGAACTCATTGATTGCATGAACCAGCTTGTCTAAAGAAACCCCCTAATCCCCCGAAATGGTATAGTGTACACCTCATGGTCACCCACTGTCACCTGTCCAGCTGTGGTGTGGTTGAAAGCTGTGGGGGAGGGGTGGGGGTGGGTGATGTTGTAACATCATAGGTTGTCTGGGAAGGCTCCCAGCTGTTCACCACACTCGCGGCAGAACAGCAGTAGAAAGGGGCCGTTCTGCCCCAGCCTTGGCTGTTTTCAATGGAAGAGCGGCGGCCCGGGGGAACACAATGGGAACACAAGCGCACCGCCGACGATTCATTCAGCAGATGTTCAGAAAGGAGCCAAGAGCACAACGCCGCTGCCGCCCTCCGCTGTGTTTTCTCTGCGGTTTTAATCATGTGGACGCTTTCCAACGCTGCCGGTCGCTCCGCGCATTTATGAAGTGCTTGTTAGACCAGCCAAACACCTGGAAACTTCAGAGATGAAGGACGAACAAGAGGGATTAATCACACTCTTTCTCTCTCTCTCTCCACTCTCTCCCCCTCTATCTCTCTTCCACTTTCGCTCACACGCATCCGCAAGGCACAACAGTATCATTCCTGTGAATGCTCTTTTGTGTCAGAGGGACGCTGTGTATGCTTTGAAATTGTTCCATTTACTTCAATTTTCATTTTAGACGCTCTTAGAAGTACATTTAAACACCCTCATTTTAGATACCCGTGTCAGATCATTTTGAAACAATATGTCTTCTAATAACAATGAAATATTTAACAGAAAAAGAGCTGGTAACTCCTTATATTCAGTCATTTTCAAGACTGACTGAAGATTAAAACTTTTTAGGGAAATGAAGTTGTGCCACATGACCAATATGCTTCTTAATTGTATTTCCCAGCTCTATTACTGCTTGATCTGTTATATCGTGACACCATTTTCACATAACCTTTGACCTTTTTGATTGAATAATTTGACTGACAGATAACCTTTAAGTGGAGTCAAGCTCTTAGTCTGCATCCAAGTCTGTGCCTGAACAAGCATGCCTTGGTTCAATCAGATATTCAGAGTTTGACTTAAAAAAACATTCAGCGTTTGCTGTCTTAACACATATCATTTTAGCAGCTGCTGTACTCATTAAGCTGTTTGTGAGAAAACAACAATGAAGATTTGCATATCACTGTGAATCAAATTTAAGGAAGTTGCTTTTGATTAAATACAAGTTTATGCTCATTCCATACACTAGGTTATTACCCACACACACTTCAATAAAAAGTACATTACACATTCTGGTGGAGCTACAGGACACTTTTCCTAATGCTAACGCAAGACGGGACATGAACGTTGAAACGAGATACATTTCTCTTGGCAGCTAAAATCGACATACACTAAAAACAGGTTTTGCACAGCAATTTAAGTTCAAAAATAGCATTCTGAATTCTAGCCAATAATTGAATAAGTTTACAGGACTTGAACTCTGACTCTTAGGTTTCATAACATGGAAAAAATAATTGAATTTTGAAAACCGTTCCTTACAATGAGAAACACATTGCTATAAATGTTTGGCTAACGTTGATAAAAATGTTCTTAAGTCATGTAACGGAAACCAAAAAATGCTTAATGACCGTTTAAAGTGGAATGTCTTTAACAAGGTAATCTGGGCTGTTTGAGTTGGATCCCTTTTTTTAATAATATGATTGTCTCTTGGTACAGCTATGGGTTCAGGAACTAAGAGGCGAAAACAAAGACTTCCTTTGATAGACGTTGTGAGAACATGTGGGGTATGGCCAGCGAATGTGACGCACCAAGAGTCGTGGGTGTTAGCCACGCGCACAAAGGTATTTGTGTCAATAGAGCTGCCCTGGACCTGAACCGTCACGTATGCCTGGTGAAAAAAAGAGAGGGAAAAGCAGAAAGGGATGGGTGTGGTCGGCCAAATGAGTCAGACCGAGGCCTGCTCGCCCGCCTGCTGAGTGACAAACACAACGCGCCTTGAAAGGCCTCGATCAGGCACCTGACTCCCCGCTCACCCCCGCCCCGCCCCCACCCCCACCCCCTCCTCCTGTGCAGGTGGTCTCCGTCACACGCCACACCACCCAAGAGCAACGCTGCTCCATTCTGTACGACGGGTCCAGCTGAACGCTTATAAACATCCCAAAATAAAACCACACGTGGGCCAGGACCCAATCAAACACTTTTAAGCTTCTTTAAGGCCATATGCAATTCAATCAAAACAGACTGAACACTTCAATAAACATCTCTTTATTATTAGTATTTTCCACCTTAATGGTAATAGAATAGCATACGCCCTTGTAAAGGCTAAAGTCCGTTTTGGTTGAATTGTATTTACCCTCATAGAGACTGTTGATATGAACCCTAGGATTAAATTCAGGCTGAAAAATTTAGTTACGAACCAATGTATCATATTCATTATTTTTCAGCTTTGCAAACATCCATAAGTCATCATATTCAGCAAACAGTTATTCAATGAAGGTATCGTGCAGTCACCAAAGAAAACTCACTATTATCATAACTTGTAATATTATTATGGAATATGCCATTAATGTTGACCATAACAAAGGACAAGGCATCCTAATTGAAATGTATCACACGTACAACTAAATACATTTTTAATCTGTAGCCGTTGCTTTCTGTATCTTAATGACATTCAGCTTTATATAAAACCAGATAAGACGTCCTTTCAGAAATCTTGATTCATCTAAGGCTTATCAAATATTGACACTCTGTTTAAGGAGATTGCAGTTATTTTAACTCCAGTCTTTTTCCATGACCCGTATTGTCTGACTGCAGAGAATAAGAAACAGATTAAGAACACCATCTAAACTGAAAGAGAATAAAGAGTGTATATAAGTCTGCAAGCAGAATATTCACACATCTGATGTTTAGCTTAGTGTAACTGACTCTTTCTGACAGTAATATAGCGTGTGTTTTGCTTTAAACACTACAAATATGAGGTTAGTTTTTTTTATTTAACTAAAGTCAACCATTTTATTGAGGATCCTCTGCCGCAAGATAGTTGTTTTGAAGGAGCCCTGAGATGTTAAGTGCTGTAATTCGAAAAATCTGCTTGCAGCTTTCACTGCATGAGACGGAATGGAAAAATCCACAAAGAAACACAGAATGAGATCTTTTCTGCCAGCTCGGAATTACGCATCAGAGACAAATGTTTTGCTGTTGTTCGAGAAACTGTAGCATGCAAAAACTCCCAATCCACTTCTTAGAGGCCTGCTGGATTCAATCAGTGTTTTTCCTTAACTTTGAATTATGAATAAATTCAAGTGTTATGTTTTTTTCTTTGCAAATGCAATTTGGCACAATAACATAACTGTACCCACGATGCATTTTGTTCATAAATTGTGGATTTAGGTCTGAAGATTTTGTTTCTTCCATGTGATTTATATTAGTGTCTTTACTTTTTTCTGTTGTTTAAAATAATAAAGGGCTTTCTTCATAATTCTGCTCCCCAAAAGATAGATTGAATCGAGCCCCTGGTTTGATAATAGAGTTGCTGAAATGACTAAATGTTGATCTGATTAGCTTACTTGGTTCAAAACTATGCTGCACTGGAAGCTCTCGCATATCAGCGATGAGATCTCTTGACAGGTTACTGACATGAGCACAAAGAGAGAATCTGCCGGGAAGGTATGCCAAAAAATTACACAGCACTTAGCACTGTGTCAATCACCAAATTCGTTTACTTTGATTACTGTCATACTGTCAGACTTTATCTATAATAGACGTGTTTGCAAAGCTAAGAATCCCAAAGAAAGCGCTGTTTGCTCGTTTCTTAGGGCCGTTTAAATCGTTTCTTAATATAAACTCTTTCTCTATTTGTTCATAAACAACGCAAAACAATACGCGGCGCTGAGCAAATTTGCTTTCCAAACACATAGTTATAGTGAGCGAGAGAGAGAGAGAGAGAGAGAGATATGCAGTTGTAGGCCATGACTGGCTCTGACTTTTGGTGACAGTGTATGTCGGTTTACACCTCACTTCGCGCCACACTTTTCAGGGTCAGCGTATCCCCAGTTGCACCTGAACCTCCACCGTGTTTCTGGCAGTTTAAAGCTCCTGACACCCTGAAAGCCACACCCAGAATACAGCTATACTGGGCGCTGCAATCTCATTCCGTTCCATGGAAACACGACCAACGCTTTGCATTGGATGCGTTGATACAGAAATAAGGGGAACAAAAAAAGATGCGTGCATTGTTAGAATGTGCCGTGATGCAAATGATTTAAGCGCTCTGTTATAACGGCCTTGTGGAAACCCCAACTGCACCCTGACCACATGAGCTTCATCAATCATATTGCATTTGATCAAATGACATTACATCTGTTTAGCATATCCCGCTATCTACAAAAATTTACAAAATACAGTAAATAAGTACCATTTAATATGTCCATAATGGTAGCAGGAGCTCCAGAGTCAGTATAAAAAGTAGACTGTACCAACTGAACTGTTAGCATTGTAAAGTATTCAGTCAGGAACGTTCAACTAAGCTACATTCACATATAGCAAAGCATTACTAAAATGGATGGACTGCAGTAACCTGACCCGTTTAGTGATGTCATGACCCCTCCCCTTCTCCTTTCACTAACCAGCAGTACACACTAACAACAGTACACTACAGTATGTGACTTGCAGGTAAGCACCAGGTACAGCAGGAGCAATGGATTATGTTCATGTATGACACCTCCCTTTTCAAAAAACACACCCCGAGGATCGTAGTCATGTCAACGCAGGTTTAGCCTCATCGGAAATCAATCAGTGGCGATTAAGTGTAATCTTGCCATAACGATTTAGTATGACATCATAATGTAACAACTTTATGATGAACTTTCTGACTGTCAGAACATGCATTGATTCCTGGGCAAGCATGCATAGATACCAAAAATAAAGAACCTCAGTGTGGTTCAAAACAAGCACTGTGACCTTCTCAATACAGAGTTTAGCAACTGAGGCTAGTAGCATATACCTTTTTCCAACCAATGCACACTGAGAGAGGGCTTTTAGATTTTTAACAGGAGGATGAATCCATGTTTTCTTCCTCTGATGCTATTCGGTGATTGCTCAACCCCAAAAATTTGAGTCTGCTCCATTGCATATGGCAACTCAGTCACTTGGGGCTTTATCAAAAACTTGTAAGTATGGTCGTCAGTGACCCATCACAGATGTCGTATTGTATACTTTTCCGATTTCATAAACAACCAAGAATATCGTGCAACATTAACACATGGATTCTCAGATCCTGGAAAGTTCATTAAGCAAATTTTGTTTAATTGTGGTAACATTGTAGCAAAATCTTTATGATACAGTAGTTCTGTAGTTGACTATATCATCAGCCAACAATGTGTTGGTAGAAGATACTACAACGTGAGAAATGGGTGTTGGAAATGACAACCATCCCAGCCAATCAAGTCTGCCATCAGAAATCTGAGGGCACCAATCAGAGAGCAGGCAGCCCACGCCAAAGAAACAATACCTGTTTTTGAGGCACTGTTTGTTCTGTAATGCATCACATGATCATTGGATGGTCCTTTGACAGGCTTACTGGCAAACAACACAGCCAATAATATTGCCCATCATGTTACATATGCATACAGTGCATCCAATCATATTACAGGGATTAGCAGGAGGCCGTGGTTTGTATCCTAAATGGTATCACATCCTTAGTATCTTGGATATTTTTTAATGTAATCTAGTCGGGTTTGAACATTAAATTCCTCCAAACTCTTGAGACCTGAATAGCTGATATTTGCGGTTTGTTTGATGGCACAAACACACATGCCTTAAGATGCCAAAGCTCCTGGTTCACAGCTCTTGAGAGGATGCATTTGTGCTTTCAAATACTAAATAAACGAGGTTAATTAATGAATACTGTGTCTACCTTGTTCTGGTCAACACTCGCCTTCTACCAGTTAGGTCTTTTGCGTGCTCCTGCATGCAGCTATACAGTACTCTTGTGGTCTGTATAAAGAAAACATGTGTGTTGTATTTCATATTTTCAAATGTTTTTAAAATGTAATGTGTTGTTTGACCAAAAAAAGAAAGCAAGTTTTGATAATTCAGCCTACTGTAGCTGTAGCAGATGTTTGCTTTTTCTTGCTATTCACATAAATTCCAGAAAGGTCACCCTACAAATACCAAAGCTTTACTGAAGTTGTAGTTTTCATTTTATGTAGCTTTACATTTAATTTAACTCTTAGTTTTCTGCCAGTCATGCTCGACAGGCCTGCTCAACTCTTGCCATGTACTCTGTCGATTCGATGAAGGATGGAAGCATTCCCTAAAACATGTGGGCAATGCCAAAGGGATGTATTTTATGCATGGGTTGTGCCCTCATGCCAATAGCTTGGGGCTATATTTATTCACTGTTTGAGCGGTAATTGTCTTTCGCCTCTTCTTTCTCCGACTGAAAAGCCATACAGGGTTTAGTGCCACATACTGTAAATGGGCATTGGTGTCACAGAAGGATAACTTCTTGAAGCTGTACAGATTTGAAATGAAACAGCAGCCAAAGGCCTGAACAAACCCATAATTTAGGATTGTCTGACTGTCATTGGATCACTATCAGCTGTAATTCACTTTTGATACACCAAAATCCTCAAGTGGTAAGAGAATACAAATAAAACATATTGAGGTTCGGTAAAATATTTTGATTCTGGTTGTTTTCGGGTAAGTTTCCTCTCAGACGTTTGATGTTTTGTCGTAACATTATTTTAAGTCCATATAAAACACAGCCATTCTTCAAAAAATTTTGTCCTTGCAAAGATTAAGCCACAATTTGAGGCATGAGTCTTTCTAATTTTGATGGGGGGAAAGCGATTGCAATAACGAGTACACAACAAAGACCACGGCTGCGTCGCACAGTGTGGCGCTGGGTTTTTTGGAACCCGCTCTTCTTACCTCCAGAGAGACGGATTAATAGGCGATTGGTCGCTCCAGAGATAGGAGGTAATAATATTCGGGACCGTGGCAGACGGACCGGATCGGCTCCTCATCAGCGGTAAAGCCGGCCTCTCCCGCGTGGGACGCCGAATTCAGACGGACTGGGGGTAAGATAATACCTCGCTCTGCGCGCGCTCCTGGTCGAGGCCTATTAACATCTGGCTCCTCTCGCGCACGGGGCCAAGACGCCGTTCCTGTGTGGGCACTGGCGGCCATGCCACAATCCCACAGACGCGTCCCGCAGTCTCTTTTTCTTTTTTCAAACCTCAGTCCGCAGACCGAAAAAACAACGAAGCCAATTACAGTATAACTAAGCGTGCCTCATTTGGTAGGGTCCTTGTCATTACTGGTATCTGGTATTTAGAAAAAAAAACCCAAACACAGGCATCCTATAGTTTTTCATGTGCACACTTTTGAATGAAATGAACAGTAATCTCAATCTGGTAGCTCCATCTTGATGAAATTAGTCTTGCAAAACACATATCATATCAATATCGTATTAAGAAATGAAGCTTTTGCACCCTTTACTGATAATAATGTAATGTTTAGAATTCACAGCCAAATAAAAAAACCCTATTAAATTTAATCAAATGAAATATGGCAGAGATCCAAACAGAAATAAATGAGTGAAAATCTACATATATTTTTTCAAAGACACATAATTAAGTCGATCTTGTCATTGAATGGTGAAAATAGGAAATATAGCAGCAAATAAATAAATGTAGAAATGGTGATTAACAGTGAGGCATAAACAGGACGGGTGTATAGCAGGTGGTACAGAAAGCCCCAGAAGAACCCGTGATCATGGAAGAATTGTGTTACTTAAAGGATATCGATACCAGATGTCTCTTTGGAAGAAAAGTAAAGTTTCACATTTTCCCGGCGACCCTCTTCAAAAATCCAGAAGCAAAAAAGAGAAGTACCAAAGCATCAAACACTCAATAAATATATTTTCATTATTTATGTTATGTTTTCTGTATCTCAGTGCTTTTCACTTGTTGGTCTGTGTTGTTTTTTTGTCAGTATCATATTATAACTTCAATTCCATGGACAGAAAAGGGGCAATTTATTGTAATAACAAATTACCACACTTTATTAATAGTATATCACAATTTTCAGTAAATACACTTTGTGCATTATATCAACTTCATTTGCAAACTGTGAAAATGTTAACCTGGTAGCTTTGCTAAGTATAGTCTGTGTTAGACAGGGTTTAGCTGGTCTGATATACCAAATAAATATCAATAAAAGTATGCAAAAAAATAAAGGTGGAAGTATGCACAGACAGACAGACAGACAGACAGACAGACAGATAGATAGATAGATAGATAGATAGATAGATAGATAGATAGATAGATAGATAGATAGATAGATAGATAGATAGATAGATAGATAGATAGATAGATGACTTTATTCATCCCCAAAGGGAAATTCGATTGTCATAGCAGTCCGGTAAATTTGAATACAATAAAAATACAATGGAATAAAATAAAATAAAGTACTGAGGTTGAGATAAAGTACTGAGGTCGAGAGGTTGAGACAGTAAAGGAGCCCAAAAAGAGCAAAAACAAAAATATCACCTGAATATCATCAATTAATTGGACTGCCCTTTTTTCTTGCCTTTCAGTATCGAAACAAAACTATGTTCAGAATTAAAGATAAAGGCTTTTCTTTCTGAATGATGAAGCTTAATACGACTGGATTATCCTTATAAAGGTGCATCTGGCATGTTGAGCAGGTCTCCATTATCACATGCCGTTCAGCCAATGAAAACAGAGCATTTGGAAACACTGAAAATAATCTGACAGGTGTAAAAGAAACAGTCAAGTACAAAAAACACGAAGGAGATGTAGGATGTTGACAGAAGGAGTTGACAGGCAATGATTGTCAGAAGTTTGGCAGTGTTTTTGAAATCTGATACGGGGCTCTGTCAGTGTGTAGTCTCATGACTCATGAGTCATGCTAATTTGTAAACTAAATGCTATTTTACTTCAGTTTCTTTCGAATACGCTGAACAGAAAGATAATGGACCCAAAAACTACCTCTGTAACTATAATTCACTGAGATGGTTAGCAAAATGTTGCCGCAGCATCTCCAAAGCATCATTCAGTCCTTTTAATCAGTTATTAAATGTACCATCCACTTTCCGCTATATCGAAATCTGCATCCTTGCTGACCTCCATGTTCTTTCCATTACATGTCAGCATTCCATACTACAGTATTTCAGAGTTCATTGTTAAAATATAACATTCTGACTATTTCAGGCAATTGCAATAAACAAACTGTATAACCATGTAACCTGGGTAACAACATTCATCCAGAACAGGGTATTAGAATTCAATGCGCACACAGTCCATTCCTCTACCTCCGGTCCTCTACCTCCAAGAAAAACTCATAATCACAAATCACCACATCCCATAATCTGCTAACAATTTTAACCTCTGACTAGCAAAAAAAGATAGGATGGACAGATGGTTCTGGAAAGGTAGCATTATAGTATTTTGTTGCCTGTTAAGCATCACTGGTTGGGACCATTGCTTGTTATGGTTATTTAGTAATTGCTAACAGATAGAGGAAGGGCAAGTATCTGTAACAGATATGGACACCGGTTGTTTTATTTTCTGGACTCAATTTTCATCCAATCTTTGGGAGATATACATATTCTGAGAGACAGTTAGATGGCAGTAAAATATAATATTAAAAAGGACCTCCAGGTGACTCACACAGAATACCCTTGCTTGAGGAGCAGTGCCCTGTGACTGTGGATTTAAGTCCCTAGTACACCATTACCAGCTATGGCCAGAGACACTGGTGAAGCAACAACTGGCCCAGCCTCACTGGAGTAAGATAAGGTTTGAGCCAGGTCAAGGTCATTAGTCTCATACTATCGGCCACTCCTGGTTGGTCGAGCACCTATAGCTGCACAAACCAAAAATATGCTGACATCCTCTCCTCTGAGACATGAGTAGTGTGTTATTGGTGGTGCATCTGCAGTGTGGAAAAAAGCAACTGCCTGTCATCACATGAGCTGGAAGAATCACATGTCAATGGGAGCAGGTTGCTGCAGGCTAACATTTCAGCTGCGTTTGGGACTGTATGAATCTTGGTACCATCGATCATAATTGCTTCTCAGTGAATAAAAATAGATGATAAGATGAACATCAAATAATTTTTGTTTCATTGTTCTGTGATCTAGCTCAGCGATGACCTGAACAAAGATAAAATTATGGCTGCAGAGTTCCACAGAGATGGAGATAAAGCTAACATTAGCCTGCTGTTTTCAGAGTGCACTTTCAACCATATATGCCTCAGAATTAGGTTCTACACAGATACCTTTAGAAACAGCAGTATCTAAGAATAACTTTGAACAATTTCCCCATAGGAACAAAAAATAATCCTGAAGAACCCTTTCCTTCTAAGTGTGTAGCAACAAATCGAGTTGAATCTAGACCCAGGCTAGAAGAAGAAGGCTGAGTAGTCATCTAGATTAGAGGTAGACTTGTAGGCTGCTAACCAGCTGTGTTGTTCTGCTGCCTCAAAATGCAGTGTAGTGACCTCCAAAGCTAGCTGCACTTAATGAACAAAGATGAAATCAAGTTTCAGTTAGTTCACATTTGGATTTACATTGAACTGAAATGCTCTCAGATTTGTTAAACCAAACTAGATCAAGGGAGAATCTTTTTCAGTGTTTAGCACTTAAACAGCTGCAGTTGCTATAATCTGTCAACTAAACCATGACAACCATGAATTCACAACACTGAAGTCATAAACACTGATTTCACAGCAAGTCATAAACGCTGGTCATCGCAGTTTACCACATGCCTGCATTTTGGTGAGGAAAACCTGTTATGTTCCTTATCATACTCCCTTATGGTGGAGCTGGATAAGTGAGGCAGTGAGAGGCAGGAGAGCCCAGAATATGTGTCAATATGCTTTTTGCACAATGAAGTAGGGCTAAGAAGTGGAATTGCATTCAGTTTCTGATTGGCGAAAGTCCAATGTTTACTCAACATACAAAATGTTAAGTAGAGTGTGGCAGGTCAATGCTGTATATATTGGAAAAATTTAGCCTGTCCAGAGGTGTCAGAGAGACCAGTCAGCTGTCCGCACATTTCAGAGAGACCAGACCCTTGCCCAAACCTTTCAGAGAGACCAATCACCTGCTCAAGACTTTCAGTGAGACCGCAAAGTCAGCCCTGTAGATATTAGATACTACAATTTCTCAGAAAAGTCTGATCTGTGGTCTCACACTAAATACATGAAACGGATAGCCTAATATTTGTTTCCCATTATTAAATATGTCCTTAATTTTCTATATCAAGTTTTAGGGTCATAGGATAAGTATAGAGATTTACTTTGGCTGTTTTCATTGCTTTTGGTCCAAGCCTACTGTGCAATAAATATGACATTTACTCCCTCAACATGCCCTAGACCAGGGTCCTGTTTCAGCATTGCTATATTCAAAGCTATAGATGGCAGCATTTTGCCATATTTTCAGTCTGTAAAAACCTTCGATGGTCAGTGTGATTTTTGATGAGCATTTTCAAAAACAGAACAAGCCCTTTGCGTTATTGTTTTATTTCCATATTAATAATGCATTTAATCAGAAGCTCCTTAAAACAAAATATTGTTTTAACGGTTTATTTTTAAATATACTTTGTGACATGGTACGTTTTTCTTTTTCTGATTACCGTTTATTGTTGATTTCCTCCATCTTTCGTGTCTCTGTTCTATGAACTATGAAAAAAATAGCTTTGTTCGGTCGATTCCACGGCCATTGTAGGCATATCAATGGCTTCTCTTTCGTGAATAAACTGAAGACAAAGCCAATGAAAAAAATCATTAAACGCACAATGAGGTCTTATTTCCAGCCGTCCCAAAGTAAATAAACAGGCTAAGGTGGCCTGTTCCGTGCCTGATATCCTACAGACACCATGTCAGGTGGATAGATTTACTGCATCTGACCACAGGCAGACCTGTTTGGCCACCCGATTGAGTAGCGTGTCACCGTATACACATCAATAAATGCTCCGCAATCTCCCAGCCTGTGTCATTTTGTATTAAAACAGACCTCTGCTGAACGGTTGAAAAACTTGGGGGAAAAAAAACATGAAACCCATATGCCGAAGGAGCAGTTAACCCCATCATGGACGTTCATATTCCTAGTACAATCTGAATGTAAATGTAAGTAAGTAAGCCCTGTAGTTTCTGTTCTCTAATAATTATCTAAATGCATCCATTCATTTAAACTGTATGGTTCCTCATAGTTCTGTTGTAATATATCAGGTCTGGCTATCAAACACAGTTTTTTGTTTCATATGTAAGTCAGAAGTAGCTGTGATATCATTAGTATCTTTTATTTTGTTTCATTTTAACAGCCCTCTCCGCCCACTGCAAATCACAAAATGCTAATGCAGTATAATATTACATAAAAACCATAATATTACATTAGCAACTCAATTAAAATTATAAATACATAACATCATCTTAACTGGTTACACCATGAGGTGTGAGATTATCTGTGGTAAAATATACATTTATAGAGTGTAGATCCAGGGGAAGATTTGAACAATTAAAAGCTGCAAACCTAATAGAAAATCAATAAGTAAAATGTTATAATATAAAATGTTTTGGTTTGTATTTACCCACTGTTAGGTAAATAAAATAGGTTGTAAGGTCTAGTCATAAACAGACATGTTGATATATACACTATAACTACAAAAATGCACTAAAGACATACAAAAATATGACAAAAATGTGAGATGAATTGTGATTTTATTATTGCAATCCAGTTGCATTTAATACAATATCCATGACATGCATTTTGAGTGTCCGTGTGTTTGTGTGTGTGTGTGTGTGTGTGTGTGTTCAGTGTACATGTATGTGTAATGTGCATAGTATGCAATTCCCTTGAGTCCGAGGGGATGATAGCCACATAAACAGTGTTTGTACAGACTGAAATTGGAACACAAGACGAGACACAAAGAGAAAAATGATAACGCTATGCTTGTTAGCAAAGCAGGTGGACAATAATGTGGATAGACTAGTTGTATTTTTCTTATTAGTTGTATTTATTTTGTCTAAAATATCTTGAAAATTTATCACATTCAACTTACAAGGCAGCAGCCGGAAACAGGTTAACCATGTGATGTACAATAGAGGGATTGTTTTTGTTTTTTGTTTTTTTTTTTTTGTAATGGGTGGTGAATGAATTCAGAAAACTGCTATACTGGTCATAGTTTGAACAGTCATTGGATTGTTCTTATTTACTGTGTAGAGACTTTTACTGGTACATGTAAATATATCATGTGAGCAATGGTACAAACAATTTTAACATTAAACTGCTGTACTGTCAATGCAAAATTTGATTTTAAGTTTCATATCAACCAGTCCAGTGTTATATTTTAGATGGTAATGAAACATAAAATGGATGGTATTCTTTGAAAAACCCATATGTAAATTATAGCAATAAGAAAAAAATAATTATTCTACAGTCTACAGTTTTTTTCTTTATGAAAAGTAGGTGGGCAAAATCCATTATTAATATTTTCAAAAAAGCATTAATACTGAGGAAATATGAACCTTGAGAAATAAGCATGACATATAAAAATGATATGAATAAGTAGATGAATAAATACTTGATTTAAATAGGAAAGTTCTGTAAAATTCAGATGGTGCGCAGTGCGATACAGTAATTTCTCAGTTTCATGTGATATTTATCAATCAAGTAAAACATTCAAATACGGAAAAGAAGTTTTCTGTATTTGAATGTTTTACTAGGACTGGATGACATAAGAACAGGTTCAAGTTCAGGTCTGTAGCATTTACTGAATGCTGAATTTATTATATTAATGGATTAAAATTAAAAATTTTATTTGAAAAGTAGTGTGTTCTCAATTATATATTAAGTTATGCATTTTAAACATGAAAAGTGTTTCATATGATTATCACAGACCAATACACCAAATATGTAAGTGAAATCTCATAAAGTTAGAGGCAAATATATTTCCATATGAGAAGTATACACAATTTATACCATATACAATAAAGAAATTATTTCAAATTGGTGTTTCCCAGGAGAAAAGCTGTAATGTATGTAACACATAAATGGTATATTTTCACAAGAATGCCCCCATTTTGCACTCATCTGCAGAATTTATATAGAGTCTAAAAGACCCAAGAACATATGAGCCATTGTATGGTTCATATATAAATCTATTGTATTTAAACTTAAACTTTTTACCCATGCACGTTTTGAATGTTAAAAAAAAAAACAAATCTATTCTTCTATACGTTACCTTCTCTGAATTAGGCCTTCAGCAATTTAACACCTCAAAAAAGGCGTTCATAGTAGGTATTCGAATCTTTTCACCATCAAATTTATTGGTGGAATAAAAAAATCAGAAATAAAAATCATAACGGTGATTTTAACTGTGTAAAATTGTAGTTCAGTGGTGCATTTCTGATCCCACATCCATGGTTTCGTACCCTATTTGCAGAGTTACGGAGGATTTGTTGACAAGTTCTACTTGAACAAATTGTGTTTAGACAACAGTATATTTCATTGAGGTCTTTTGCACTGGCTGGGCCAAGGTCGGTTCTATATTCTACTGAAATCATAAAATGACTCTCGAGATAAACAGAATGTTTACATTCCCCGTGTGAGCTGAAGCTGATATGCAAATTCCGCCTTATTCTTTCATCAAATTTGCATTTACCCTCTTAACCAAACACTACAGGGCTCCAATTCAAACAACTTTAATGATGGTCACCCTTTTACGACCGATTGCTGTATCAGGAAAAAGGGGGACGAGCAATTTAGATCGAAATGAAAAGAAGAGGAGCGCAGAAGCTATCGCAGAACCGGTTGACAATAATTGGATCAACTTTTCTGGGAAATGGATGTGTTTTGATGCTGTAGTGCCTGACTAGTAATCGCCTGTGATTTTTGCCTAGTTATTATTCCTCTTTTATCTGCCGACGCCAGACCTCTCCGCTGCGTCTATTCCAGGCGCCGCTAATTAAACAAATTTAATAAGACTAAACAACGTCGCTGCTGTTTTGTGAAGAATCGCCTGGTTCTCCCTAACCGAACCGTCGGAGCACAGAGCAGAATAGCAATTCTTTAGCAAATACTTTTGACAACCTGTTACCCTGCACGGTTTCAGCGGCTTCCTGGGGGGTCGCAATTCTGAAATTTCACACTCTGACCGCAGCTCTGTCGCCTAGTCTTACACTGTCCCTCTGTATGGATTTAGAATGTAATAATAATAATAATAATAATAATAATAATAATAATAATAATAATAATAATATCACAGACTTTATTTTTATTATTATTATTATTATTATTGAGTTGTATTATGTCATCTAATTAATTGTGTCCTGTCATTTCAGTTTCATGCATTTAAAAACTTTAATATCCATTGATAGTTATTTTCTTACAGTTACAGACATTTGTAGTCCATATTAGACAACAGTTGGCCAAGAATCAGCTCCAGTTTAAAAGCTTACTACCTGATACCCATTTCAATCACTGGGTGTTTAAGAAATGAAAGCATTCCTGTCATCACTTTCTTCTCACAAGACACTTTATTAAAGCAGTCAACCTATAATCAACTCGGATTATAAATCAACCAATCAAATTTCAATTTCAGTATGTATCAATGAAAGAAATATATAACTATTAAAATTAAACTCCAATATGTCTTTAGTTATTTCCCTAAAGTTATTTCCCATTATTGTTTATTTACACGGCTTGCTATGGAATTTAATATAGCAGGTGTATCCATTAACTAATTAACAAAGAAGATGATTTGATACCAGTAGGCGAATTATTATTGTCCATTTTTTCAAAGTGAAGCACAGTTTTTCTTTCTCTGAAAATGTCACACTTCTCAATCGCTTAATCAGAGTACCTTAATATACATGTCAAGGCCGCTGCATCAATATTATGATTTTACAATATAATTATGGTTGTCAAATGACATTTATTTTGGTATTTCTTCTCAGAGGCGTACCTTGGTTTCATACTCAAGCAGATTTCTGAAAGTAAACATCATCATAACTTTCATTCATGTTCTGGAATGCGTTTTCTGGATGGATTTCATTCTGCTGACACCTGGGTGGTGTTTGTGACTAAATGAGGACAGTTCATCGGATTTAATAACACGCAGATTTGTTTCCTCGTCTGCGATCGTTAATGAATGTGAGAAAGGGCACCCGCCGCCGTCAACGCCGTCCTGAGTGGCTTCGGGAGGCTCAACAGACCGCGACCGCTGCCTGGCGACTGCACGGGCGGTGGTGGGCGACGCGCCGGTCGACGCTGTCCAGGGCTCTGTCAGACAGGAGCCGTTTTTCGACCCGCCGTTTTTCGCCTTGTCCCCAGTGGTGGTGCTGGGGGGCTGGTGGGGTGGGGTGGGGGGGTGGGGGTTGAAAATTGATGTCTCGCGGCCTTCACAAGGCCGGCAGCTGCTGGTATCAGCTCGGCTATTGAGAAGTTAACAAGCTCAAAACAAAACAAGTGACAAAACGCAACAATGAGGGAGGGGAGGGGGTGGGGGCAGGGATGGTCCGGTGTTTAAAGAGGGACCAGGGGGATCCTCCTCCTCCGCCTCCTCCTTCTCTGTTGAGCCGGAGGAGAAAGAAGACTTTGATTCCAGCCCTCGCTAGGTAACTGAGGGTTTGTTGTTTGGAATGCAACCTCCATTATGGCTCCAACCCTCATCCTCCCACCCCCCACCTCCACCACCCTCCCCAGTCCTGGTCCTCTGTCTACGAGCCACACTATTTTACTCTTGTTTCTAACACTCATTTCATATTTAAAGGAAAAAGAAACAGCCCTGTGAGGGAGGGAAAGGGGGAAGGGGACAGTCGTTCATTTGAGCATGTCTATCAAATCGGTATCTAATTGTAGCAGGGATGCAGGAGGAGCAGATATGGAGCCTCCGGCCGCCTGCCGGCATTCCGTGGCATTCCAGAAGCTGGGGGATGCCACACACATTCTGTTTGTTCTACATGAGCAAACAGATTGTAAACGGACTGATAATTTTTGCACTGACAATGTCATTTACAGCTGTCAGCCTTTTTGTCTGCCGTGTTTGCTTTATTCAAATATGAACCGAATGGTCCCTCCCCTTCCACCGCTTGCTTCTGCATTAAAATCACATCAATTCACTTCCAGCCCGTCTTATCTGAAATTCATTGGAGGCAATCACTTGGTTGAATGCTTCGGGCATCGCCATGGAGACAAAAGGTCTAGTGTGGCTTCTGAAGGGATTAGGAACTTGTAAGATTTAAGTCCTGAAGTACACAGTTTCTTTGTTGCGTCTTCCTTTGATTTTTTTGAGGGGGTGAAAAATTTAACTTTCATTAGCAAATACATATACATATAAATATGCATAGATATGGGCAGGCACGGAGGAAGCAAGACGGCTGACCGTTCGGTCGGGTTAGCGTGTTCCATTAGCTCTCTGACGCGTTCATAACTGAAATGTCTAACGCCCCCGTGCTCGTCCGACCTGGATTTGCATTCCCGTCGTGTCGCTTATTCTGCGCTTACAGCTCCGAATTTATGTTTCATTCGGGGACCTGGGAGATGAGCCCGCCATTCCTCCGGGCCCATGGTCATTGTGCCGAAACTATGGTAGTCCAAGTGGCATGTGATGCCGACCGTGCCGCGGTGGCATCTTCTGCACCGGGCCCGCGGGGGTAATAAATCTCATCTCTCCCGGGCTCCTCGACCCGACCCCCCGAGCCGATCGGGGGGGATCCGGCCGCTTCCCAGGGTGCCCCTCTCCGTTCCTGAGGCATGTCCCCCCTTTTGTCTGCAGAGGTCAGGCCAACGAGAGCTGAGTTATTCACATCAAACTGTCTGAGCTGGAAGCGACCTGCAGATGTTACTGTTTTTTGTTTTGTTTTGTTTTGTTCATTTTTTCATCCTTCCTCTTGGCTGTCAGGGCATTTTTTTCTTTCTTTTTTGTCGTCTTGCAATTTTTTTAGATGGCTTAAAAACGTGTCCCCTGAAAAGGGGCTGGAGCTCTGTCTCCAAGCATATAAATCAGGTTTTATTCAGCAGACCAGACAAAAGTACAAAGTAAACATTTTAAAGTAAATGGATTTATTTTTGGTTATGCTCTGCATTCCGTGTGTGTGTGTCTGTATGTTCACACTTGTGAGTGTGATTGTGTGTGTGTCTGTATGTGTACACATGTGAGTGTGATTGTGTGTGTGTGTCTGTATGTGCACATGTGTGAGTGTGATTGTGTGTGTGTGTGTATCTCTACACGCCTGAGTGTGAGTCTGTGTGTGTGTCTGTATGTGCACACGTGTGAGTGTGATTGTGTGTGTGTCTGTATCTCTACACGCCTGAGTGTGAGTCTGTGTGTGTGTCTGTATGTGTGTGTGTGTGTGTGTGTGTCTGTATGTGCACACATGTGAGTGTGTGTGTGTGTGTATGTGTCTGTGTGTGCACACGTGTGATTGTGATGTGTGTGTGTGTGTGTCTGTATGTGCACACATGTGAGTGTGATTGTGTGTGTGTGTGTCTGTGTGTGTGTGTGTGTGTGTGTGTGTCTGTCTGTGCACACGTGTGAGTGTGATTGTGTGTGTGTGTCTGTATGTGTACACGTGTGAGTGTGATTGTGTGTGTGTATGTGTGTGTGTTTGCACACGTGTGATTGTGATTGTGTGTGTGTGTGTGTCTGTATGTGTGTTTGCACACGTGTGAGTGTGACTGTGTGTGTGTGTATGTGTGTGTGTGTGTGCACACGTGTGAGTGTGACTGTGTGTGTGTGTATGTGTGTGTGTTTGCACACGTGTGAGTGTGACTGTGTGTGTGTGTATGTATGTGTGTTTGCACACGTGTGAGTGTGACTGTGTGTGTGTGTATGTGTGTGTGTTTGCACACGTGTGAGTGTGATTGTGTGCCCTGCTGTCTTTTTCCTTCGTATCAGCTTTTTCTGGCTCAGCCAGCAAATCATCATTCATCCTTAAGCTCTATTGAAATGCGCCCCATACATTTAACATGTTTTAATTCAGTGTTTTGATGTACGGAACTCCTGATACTGTAAGTCTTATAGGGATCATTTGTATCAGAGTTAATTTAACACTGAATGTTTCACTCTTGAACATCTGGTGAAAAACCAACAAATAGACATATGATTAAAAGTTTCAAAGGCTAATCTATTGGAAAGCTTGTACACAAAGCCAATCTCACCATGTTTATCATTGAGCCAAAAGATTTTATTTTGGTGTAAAGTTATACAACATTGCCTATTACAAGGCCCACCTTAGGTTTCAAATGCACCCTCCACACCAGATGTACCTGAGATACAATTAGCTTTGTAAGCTAAACCGCAGAGTTCTGTCAGGAGCTCTCGGTCAGGAGATGCAATTGGTCGTGTAGAACCACAGTCAAACTAACAAGCCCCAATAAGGGAATTTGCAATTCAATAAATGCAAACTACAGTCTTTTAGAGGGCATGTGGCTCTTAAGTTTTTGAAGTAAAATAAACATTTCTATGGTTGCTTGTTCCCAGTAAAATACATATGCTGCAATGTAAAGTTTGTTCTGAATTGTATAGGCTATGAAGGAGGCTAAGTGTGTTATGATTGGATACTTCCTGAACTTCATTTTATTTTCCCATCTCCCATCAGGCATCAGTAATTTTAACTGAATCACGGTTCTATTGTAATGGAGCTGGATTTGAGAATTCCACAACGACTTACTCAAAGTCAATCGCAGCCATTTGAAACAACTGTTTCAGACTACAAAAATAAATTAGCACAGCTTCCTAAACTTAAGGGCTTAAATGGTATCCCTGTCGTTCTCATTAAAACCATAGGCATAGCATTTCTGGCCTAATTAATACTCAGCAAAAAAAAAAAAAAAAAAAAAAATTGACCTGAATGATGACATCCATTTCTAACACTGTAAACATGACTGACATGTCAACATCGTTTAATGCACCCTCAACATTTTCTGAAATTTGAGGTGTAAACAAATGTCCACTCCTCCTGGCACCTTGTCAGCATGAGCCTCTAAACAATCGATGTCCATTTGCATTGTGGTATTTACCGGGGAACCTTTTGGCTGCTTTCCTCGACCCTGTTTGCATCCCTTCCTGTTTTATAGCGTTGTCAATGAGCCCAGGTTCAATGACAGCCCTGCTTTTGTGAGCCAAACCGGCCACTGTTTGATATTCAACTTGTGCAGATGTTGATGAGAGTAGAAAGCAGAGAGAACATGGATGAGTCTGATTCGAAAGTCATTCGTTTTAAACTTAAGGATGGCGCAAAAAGTGTGACTGGGGAATCTTAATGGAGAGCGATGGACAATAAATCGCCATGCAGCATCTGAAAACAGGGTTTTTCCCAATTATTTTTTAAAATTTAATAACACTTTAAGATTGTTCCTCTAATGAACCAGTTCCCAAATGAAAACTGGGTTTAAAGTACCTATCTATCTATCTATCTATCTATCTATCTATCTATCTATCTATCTATCTATCTATCGGTCAAAAGGAAAATACAACATTGAGCTGAACTGTTAAATGAGACAGTGTTTTAGTTTTCAGGGGCAGGATATAAAATCATTCCAGAGTCATGGTGACTGTGATATCACCAAAATTGTCCACAGGATATGATAGAAACAAGGCAGAGGGCAAGAGCTATTTCAGACTAGCACTATTGCTGCAGCAAAATGTAACTTGTAGTCTCATAATTACATTGTTTGAGAGTTTCAGCAGATACAGTGTCATCTTTCCTTCCCTCAAAGGCTAATTTCAGTTGACTGAACTGTATATTCCCTCAAAGTGATTAACTTAAGTTTTGATTGAACTGCATATTCCCTTAAGGAGACTAATTTCAGTTTCGACTGAACTGCATATTCCTGTAAAGAGACTAATTTCAGTTTTGACTGAACTGCATATTCCTGTAAAGAGACTAATTTCATTTTTGACTGAACTGAATATTCCTTAAAGAGACTAATTTCAGTTTCAATTAAACTGCACATTCCCTTAAAGAGACTAATTTGATTAAATCTAGCCCTTACTCAGTCAAGCTATCTATAAGATCTGAAAAGCCAAGGAAAGTGAGAGAATATGGCCTTTTGTAAAAGAGTGTGGCTGTGAAGATTTCTTTACAGTCCCCTCTGTTTTCATAAAACATATCAGCAAAATGTATCAACAAAAATAACAAACTCAAAGACAAACATGCAAGGGCTTCTGGGAGCTCACAGCGTAAAGATCCTTGCTCCATAAGTACAAGCATAAACCCAGTGGTCGAGTGATTGAGTCGTGGTGGCTCCATTGTCGGCTATGGGCAGAGGTCCACAAGTCTCACTGGGCAATGAAAGGGGGGCAGCTGGGTAGTTCCACCGGTCTCATCTCTCTCAAGTGGGTACGGTCACCCCAGGCACCTGTGTAAAGATGTGATGGTTATGATCATTTGAATCAAGGGAATCACAAGCTCTGCCTCCTCCAGCTGAGATTGGCAGGCAGGGTTCCTGCTGAAGGTCAGCTGGTATGGTGGGTTTGGGGTGGGAAAAGAGGGGAACCTTTCGATAGACATTTTAAAAAAGACAGGCTCATGCCAAATTCAGATATACTTAAATATACTATTGACTTTAAGAGTATATGCGATTTAAAAATAGACCTTAACCTCCAGATTAATTGGGCCAGTTAATGAAGATAACGTACATTAAATATTCCATACTGCTGCATAAGTAGGATGTTTCAGCCTAAGAAAATATGTATCCACCAGCAGAAGCACATGTTTACTAATTTATAGAGCCATGGGACAGATCCTGCATTTCCCTGCCCTTTGGTGCTGTGTGGTTTGTTAAGCTGGATGTTATTGCAGTATTATTCATTCTACCTTACCAAAGCACAGTATTTGAATGATATTACTCAGTGGGTATGTAGTCTATGCATAAAAACATATTCTATTCCAACTAGAGATTCAGCTCAACAAACAAACTCAATTTCTCTTAAGTGCAATTCAACAATAATCCTGGAAAGACTCAGAAATGTTATAAGTCATAATGAAAATCAGTACGTCACTGTTGTTTTGTGAACAAATGAAAGGCTGGTAACACTTTACAACTATGCATCATAAAGACTACATAACACTGACATAAGAGTGAAATAACATAGATGTTACTGATTACATAAATACACACTAGATGTATTACACAGATCTGTAATGTCATGGCAATGTTGTAGAGCTTTTAACAAATGACATAACACTTTCAAATGCATGCATTAATAAACATTATGACACATATTGAGATAACGTGCTTATGTCAAAAGTTTAGCATGTGCAATAAGCTGTTGTGCCAATGCATGCAATAACATATAGTCATGTATGTATTATGTTGTAAAGTATAAGACATGTTATGTCATGTTTCACATGACTATGGAAGAAATTGGTCAGTAATTTGATTATCTTTAAAGAGAATTGGTAGTGGAGAACACATCTGTGCCACATCTAACCACAAAATCCATGCGAATTTGTCAAAAACAGTCAACAAAAGTAAAAGTGTTTGGTGAAGAAAAAAGAAATTATTCAACCTTGAGTGTGCACTCGGCGCACAAAAGAACCTTCTGGAAAATGCTCGGACAGGATCGTGCCCATGCCTGTTGGGGCAGTATGATGTGTACTGGAGGAGGATTATTCCGAAATACCAGCCCAGGGTCTAACAAAGGGACCTGATGATGGCAAATTAGACTCTGGCTTTTCTGCTGAGAAAACCCAGGCTCACTTCTGACTGAAGTCTCTCTAACCTGGTGGTCTTCCTGAGCTTTCCTCGGATTTGTTTACCCCCCACAAAATATGTGTATGGTCTAATTTTAGAAAGATGTCAGAAGACGTACAGTAAGAGGAGCCGAAAAGCCTCAGCAAACTAATGAACATTCCAGAAGGAAGCAGCCAGGGGCTTCTGAAAATCGTCCAACTATGCACTGATACGAAAAACCTCTGTTTATATATAAACTACTGTTTTGGCAATGCATCATCTTTGCTTACCATTTTACATAATCTTACAAACTGATTTTCAGTGTACTCATACTAGTACATTCCACGACACGCAAGCTCTTCCCCTTTCCAGTATAGGCCATCTCAAGAGGTAAATGTAGAGTGTATGTACAGCGTATGTCCTGTATATTGCAATTATTATTGTTCAAGATGCAAAAACCTGTGGGAACAATGTAGCATAACAGCTAGAGATTATGTTTTGTATTTTATAAAAAAACATTCACAGAGAGTCACCATATTTATTGATTGGCATCTTATATTGTCCATGTGAAGTTATGCACATTTTGTTAGTTCCTCTTGTGTCTTGGTTCAACAGAGGAGTCATATGAAAAATAAACAAGGCATTTGCAAGTTAACAAAGAAAACAAATGGGATGAACTGGACTTGTACACCTGTGACTAAGTCTCAGGTCTCAATGGAGAAGACCTCATATTGAGACCATCATGTCCATGTATCCCAAGTCCTACTGCTTTTACATGATGTTTTCTTCAAGTTTCAATTGCATTTGGATTTGCCTTACCTTAATAACCTAGTAATAACCCAGTAATTGGCATCTATGAATTTGCTACTCAATCCTTAAACAGGCTGGGAAAAATCTAATGTACAGAATATTTTAAATCTGTTAAAATATCTTTTTACCTGAAGGGTTTTTAACAACTCAAAAAAAAAAAAAATGTCATTTTAAATCCATAATGAGAGGTAAAAAAATATGACAATTTTAATAAAATGTCTTCCCCTTGATGATCCATTCCATTATGGCATTCATGTCACAAATGGTATCTTTGTACAGTAATTCTGAGAATTCACAATGAGTCTTCTTAGCGTCAGTCAGGGTCATCGGCGTCTTTGGATTCCAATCTCTGTCCAACAGCAAGCCTCTCTCTCTCTGATTGGTGGAGATGACAGCAATTCCATTTTCTGTCCCGGGCAGCCGATTTTCAGGAAATAGGACAGTGGATCTATCCGCTACATTCTACGCAGCGCTGATTATCCTTAGATTGAACCGACAGCTCCAATCTTCCATTTCCAGAGCGTTCCGAGGTCCTGCTTCAGGTGTTTCCAAACGTCCTGAGTGGAGGAGATGCTATCCATACGGCCGCACTTATCTGCCTCCTGCTCAGCGTCAGCCTTCCAGAACGTTCGCTGTTTTAAATTATGTATTGATGTTGTGATTCAATCAAATCTAGAGGCAAAGAAAGTTTCCATCAAGACAGGAATGCCAGTTAGGATTTCTCTTGATAAGTTCCCTGACTTCGCATCACTGCCTAAAATGCCTTATACTCACTCAGTATAATTTTTAGAGACTTAACGGAAATGTTGGTTTCTGAATTGGAGTACAAATGTTATACACTAAAAGCTGAGAGCTTGAAAATTGGGTAAACACATTGGAGTTGCTCAGGCTAGCTCTGCAAAATGACAGCTACACATTCTCAACTCACAATATATTTGCATGTCCGTTACCATATCCACAAGACTACTAGCTGGTAGCCAGCTAAGTATACAATATACTTATGTTTGAAGTTTTTTTTTTTTTTTATCATTAAGCTGTTTTATTTAAATGTCATCCAAGGAAATATATCACATTTGGGGTAGAACTATCCAATGAAATAATCAACAGTTCAAATTTGTAGTTAGATTTGAGTGTCGATATAATTTTGAATCATAAATACACAATAAAAGCAAGTGCATTTTCCCAGTAACTCATCATTGGGCAAGTGATGGACCTCCACCAAAATTCACATGGGCGCAGGTCTAGATTTGGGCCTTAACTGCTGGAATCACAAGACAGTTAATCCACAGTTTTCATAAACAGGCAAAAGTTAGTGGTCACCACTGTCCACACAAACACAGAGTGCCATCAGGTGGGCAAAATGTAAAGAATTGCACATTCATATAATCTAGCTATGATATTGTTATGATAGCAGCTGATATCGTTTTTACTGAACCTCTTCAATTCCATATAATTAATTTTAGCGGGGAGATATGGTACACGTCTTATGATGCTCAATTAAATGTATGGATTAACTCAGTTTAGAAATGCTGCAACACATCTTGCAGTTGATGCTTCGCACGGTAAAACATTGTCCAATTAATTAACTAGTATCAAAGGCAATAGCTTATTCTGAATGTGCCTAAAAAGCATGGCATAAGATATAAATTGTGAACAAAATAAACACTATTTTTTGAAAAAATAAAGTGTCATCTGTAGATGTTTTGAAAACTTTCTTTAAAAATTGTATGAAATTTCAGTCATGTCACATCAATTGATGGATTGAAGGTCTGTTTAATTGCTTTTACAAGTATGAAGTAATGTAATGATGGAGCTTCAAAGCTTCATAAATTTTTTTAAACCATGCCAAACGATTAGAAAAAGCTCCACTTCTTCACTAGTTGCAATGTGAGATTAAACACTAATGTTTGATTACACCCACTGCTCCTCCAATTATAACATTAAATATTTATTGTGGATATCATTTTTTTAATCTCCATTAACCTTTTGTGTGCTACACACATCTTCACCACAAACTATATAACAGACAACCTGCATTTGGAGAGTCAGTATTGTCTGTTTATTATCGTACAGCCTGTTAAATCCAAGACTATGAAAAAAGTATCTCATATCCATTTATGTCTAGAGTATGTATTTAAATCTTTAAATGTAGATACTTTAAATCTAAGACAAGCTAAAACAGCTTGCTCTCATGATTGAATTCTCCTTCCACTAATGGGTTAAATGAACTCTTGTTTGTCAGCTGACTGAACTGTGGTGGTTGACGCTGTGAGCTCTTGCTGCCCTGAGTTACATGTTGCCACACGAGGACCCAAGTTCCTGACTTTATTTTGGTAGCTAAGAAGTGTCTAAACATTTTGGAATCTAAAAATGTAGTTGTTGTTTTAAGTCCAGGTGGGCAGGAGCTCTTTCTCCTTCTTCTTTTTCTTCTTCTTCATCTCCCATTTGGCAAATTGTTTCATCACAACTACGATTTCAACTGCCGCAATCCATGCGTAACATATCACTGTCATTGGGAAGCCCTTGCTTTTATTGTTTTTTTCATAAAAGAAGTCAATTTTGATAGGATTAACTTTAGCTAAGCCTTGTTATAGTAGACTTAGTTTACTAAATGGGGGCTTTACTCTGTAATGGGGAGTGTACTTGGAACAGGCCACCCAAGTTTCGATGACTACTGCGAGAAAAATGGGGACAATCAGTGAATAACGAAGACAAAACTCCAGGTAACGAGAGGCCAGGAGGCAAGCGGGGCATTTGAATGTTTGATAGAAGTTATGTAATTAAAAACCTCCAGAATATGTTCACCTTCTGGCTGCCAACAGAAAATCGCAACCAGAGACATGCCAGTATTGCTTGTCAGTGCATGGTTTGGCATATTATCAAAGTGATTTTTGTCTCATGTTCTGCCAAGGAGCTTTCTTTGGTATTTTGTGTTTAATCCCTGCTCTGAATTAACTTAATATCCCTTACATTTTATAAATCAGTATTGGTCACCAAAATAGTTTTATAATGAGGAGAGAATGCCCATATTATATGCACCATCTCGCATTAACAAAAAGGAAACATGCTTTCACAGCAATGAGCATTTGCTCCATGCATAGAAGGAAACAACTGTCCATAAAAGATTTTGACATTCAAAGGATTTCATTCACTGGACAGACAGTATTTAAAAAAATGTTAAATAAATAATATTACAAAATCAAAATAAAAACATTCTTGGAGCAGGGTGTTTAAAAATGGCTCAGCTTCATTGGAAACCTTTGTGTACTTTTTCAAAAGAATAAATATACAAAATTTATATTAAATATGATACTTTGCTTGTCACAAGGTTAAGCAGGTCTTTCAGGAAATCCAAGCAGAAAAAAAATCCTCGTATGATATTCTTAAATACATTTATAGGGTATTTCAAGACCCTGTATGGATCCTTTCGCAATATTGTCCAACAAGTCAGACCTGTTTTTTATGTTGCAGATGATTGTTTATTAAAAGAGATTTGATTTTTTAAAAATCAACATGCTCTTAGGAAACTGAGCACCAATATGAGTACAACCATCATGCCTTCTTTGGAGAGACGAAAGAGTGCGAAAACAATTAAAAATAAAAGAGGAGGGGGGCAGACTGAGTCAGGTTTCTTTCAGGTTCACTGGTACCTGGATTGGCAGTCCAGGAATTCTTTTGTGCCTCAGCAGTCACCTTAGGGGTCAGACCACGCTGGCTCTGAGTGAGGAGAGAGCTCCAGGATCAGGTCTTCATTAGGTCAGATTACTCTAAACAGAGGTCTTCGACCCCGGTCCTGGAGAGCCACAAGGTCTGCTGGTGTTTACCGTTCGTCAGGCTTTTACCCATAAATTTAAGCAGTTAGTTATGGACATCACATGGTTTTTTGGATTCACACTGATATTACAATTGAGACAGGTGATGGAAAATTTGATTTTAAATATTTCTCCCAGACATCCAACTTTTTTCAGGCACAGGTTTTCAAAATCAGCAGTTTGTTTCACTTAGTGGACAAATTAGTGAACATCCTTAAGCAAAGTACCAGCACAAGTCAAAATTACTCCATTCTTATTCTCTACTGTATACCAGCTAAACACTGCCCTTTTTCCATGATAATCTCCGCATTGCCAAAGCTGAGGTTCGGAATGTACTTTTTATTGTATTTACATTCTATTTTATATTTTAACTTTATATTCTATGCAAATAACTATACACAAAATAAAACGAAACAGTACATAGTGTGGACTGCGGGCAGGATTGGAGACTGGTGCCACCCCTTAACGTCATCTCAAAAGATTAGCGCAGACCGGGCGCTAGCACAATGTACTCATGGGTGTCATCAGATCGCCGTGATTACCCATCTTTAGTGGCAGATAAGGCCTGCGCTCTCGGCATTGTCCTCTTTCTTTAACGGCGGAGGTGAATAGGGGGGCCGAGCCTCAGGAGGGCTTTGTATGCAGAAAGGGCCACGATCTCAGGAGGGGCTAACGCTAATGCTAAGCAGCAGGATTCAGGCTCAGAGCCCTGTGTATGGGATCAGCCGGCGGATGGAGCACCTCGCTGTTGCGCCCCCTTCCCCCCCAACCTCCCTTTGTGTCCATATAGCATGGACCTCGTTGAGGATCGCCCACCCCCGGGCCCCGCTCTGTTTACCCAGGGAACAATCGCTAATTTATGAATAGTAATGCCAGCCCCTCTGACCAAGGCTAATTGAATTGTGGCATGCTGTGGAGGTAATGAGGAAGCTTTGCAGCGCGTTGGTCCATCAATGCCTTGTTTGGCCAAGCTGCTAGGCGTTATTGATCCGGCTCCCCCGTATCTCCTTACACTGTGGCCCTCTATGGCAGCGGGTGGATGGAAATATAAGTGCGGTGTTTGTCATGAATATGCCCATGGTCCTTTGCAGGGGACGACACAATGGCGGATTTGTAGGATTGCTCTTTAAGTGCTTCTGTGGCGTGGACCGGGGCGGAATTTTGCACAGTGTCATATGCTTGCAAAAAGGAATTCCAGACACAGTTTGTTCACCCCTGTGGCGACCTCAGACTGATAGCAAAAAAAAATGTATCTAAGCTTATGATACGATGAATGCTACATTTGAAAGGGCTTTCTCTTCTCCGTAATGCATTTCTTTCAGCTGTGACTTGCATGGCTCTTATACAAATGTTTCTAAAATTCCTAGAATTTTTTTCTCCGCTAAGGGTGTCTGTTGAAATGTGTGATGTCTTTGAAATTATGGTCAGACATCTGTCAAATTATGTGCATGTTTACCGAATTTATGAAAAACATTTAAAAACCTAAAAACCTAAACCTAAGAAAAATATTAAAAACTTTGTTTTTTAAATACTTTAAATAACTTTAAAACGATCTCAGTTCTCAGGCTGTCTTTTCTGGCCAGTGGATTTTCTATGTGGAAAAATATTTTTGTTCAGTTTGAAAATGGATGAACTTAAGTAAAATCAAAGTTAGAGAGTTAAGATGGCACACTAGCCATCGTTTTTCCACATATCTCTTTCAATAACTGGAATCAAAATTCAGCATCATAAAATATCACTGGGAAACACTTTTATATTTTGGCTGCAAGAAACATTTATAGCGATCATTTTCCGTTCGTTAAATCAATGACATTTTAAGGATCCTATTTTCTCTAAAGAGTAATGATCTAAAGACAAAGGACAAAGCAACAGTGCTGGGAAACAGCAAGGGAAACACAGATAATTGATTTGTACAGACATGTATCTTTCCAGAATTTTCTTAAAAGCAAATGGTTTTCAGTCAAAGTTATAGGTGTGGTCAGTGTGGGTTTTGACATAATGTGTAACAAGACAAAGCAGAACTTTACTTAAAAGTATCCATCAATGGCAATTTCCCTTTTCTATCTTAAAACAGAAAAAAAAATATTTTAAAACACAAAATGGCAAAAAAACAATGCCAAGCACAACAGTCCTGCCCATGACTGTTTCATCCTCCAGCCCTGGCAAGTTCAGTATTTGTAAATAGACACGTTTTCTGTGAGGGGAGGAAAAAAAAAAAAAAAATAAAAAAAAAAAGGACTTTCCAAAAGTCCATGGAGGAAAAACTACTGTTTGGCAAAATTCCATGCGTCTGAAATTTTGATGATTTGCAGGGGAAAGTATAGAAATAAATTAAGTGCATATGTAAGACCCAATAAATAAATACTTATACAGCATTTTACCTGAATATGTGAATACATTATGTAGTCATTTCTGAACATGCAGTTCCTTTGAAAGACAAATATGCCAGGCATTACATTATAAAACAGAGGACTTGATTATCCCTATGTGTAAAATTTTGTTGTTTTAAGGCTGTTTGTTACACCTACATGAACACCTTCATAAATTAACACTTTGTAGCTAGCTCACAGATTGGCATACATGTCTTGCTGTAGTCAGGATATGGATGGAGTGTGGACAGACCAGCAGACAGTCAGACAAGGACTACAAGGATAAAGTGTTGGCATTAATGTGGCAGGTAATTACTGAATTATTTAAAGATATGCAATGTAAATATGCTTAAAACTGAATAAAAACTTGGTAAAACAATATTTTAAAAACCACACAAGCAGGCATTTGTGGCTCACTAAACTGAAAGGCTACTTTTATAGCTAGAGCCACAAACACCAGGTTTCAATTAACATCTCCTTGGACCATGGTTAATTAACAATCAAGCAATTAACAATCCTTCAGTTAATTGGGAAGGTCCACTCCCTCACATTTCCTCCCTCCTCTCCAGTCTTGCATACCCAGTACTGCAAGACATAGCAGATACCAGTCTCAATACAAAGTCTGCATTCAACTACAATTGTCCAAGAAGTCCAATTAGACAACCAAGGTAGCTCCTCCCTTTGGCATTCACCACCTCCCAACTGGCTATAGGCCCTTCATACTGGCTTGCAGAGTGGCTTCCCTTTGGAGCTCTGGACCAGAACTCCTCCCAGAGACAGCTACAGCTCCCCATTCAATTAAAGGGGTATCCAGCTGCTCCCACTCTTGGGCCCCACTGCTCTGTCAGCTTCCTCTGGTCCCCTTTCAGCCCCACCTGGATCTCCATTTGGACAGGTCTATGCATACTCCTTACTTGTGAAGGTTGCTTGTGTAAGTTCAATAAAAAACTCACCATAAAACAACTTAAAAGCCTTTTTAAAAAGTGGGTCACCCCAAAAGGACAGGGGCTAAAATCCCACTTCTGACACCAAATTTAAAAAGGCTTAAAAATAACTGAGTAAAATCAACTTGGTAAAAGAACAATTTATTTAAAAGCCACACAAGCAGGCATTTGTGGTTCACCTTCTCCTCCTCTCATTCAACTGAAGTGCTACTTTTATAGCTAGAGCCACAAACACCAGGTTTCAATTAACATGGCTAATTAACAATCAAGCAATTAACAATGCTTCAATCAATTGGGAAGGTCCACTCCTTCACATGCAGTCATATAAAAATGCTTATGAAAATGCATTCTGCATGAGATTCCTATTCCTTTGTCAAACTTTATTGTTCACACCATTAAATAACAATAGTGCAAGAACAAATTTCTTTCTCTGCGAGGATCATTTCAATAATTTAAATTATCCAATGACTGCAATCGCAGTTTTGGCAAACTGAATGTTGAAAACAAAAATGGACTGATTTGGATTGTGGAGTACGGTCTTTTAGTTATATGGAAATACAGTGGAGATAATTGTTACATTGTCTGATGTCTTTCCATCTTAAATGTTCTGTTTGTTTTTAACACCTGTTTTGCATAACTAATATATTGATTTTGCATAACTTCCCTCTGGGAAAATATGGTAACCTTGAACCTTCAGGGACTGTATTCGAAGTACTGTAAATGCAGCCGGTAAATATGGTGAAAATTAGGTGAAATTAGGTTCTAAATTGAGCATTCTTTAATTTACATATGTAACAGTGTATGTCCAGGGGCCAGATTCTTGCCTTCCCGTTTTCAGCAGGATTGTTATGGTAGTTTGAACGGCGCGTCTGCGGTTTGTGCGGGATCAATATGGAACCTCGGAGGATCCCTCTGTTTGTCTTCTCCTTCTTTGCCTAGAGTAGCCACCCCTCCCTTCCGCGTTCAGCCATGTGACTTTGTAATAACACAAGGTAAAGGAAGTAATAGCCAGTGCAATATCTGTGGCTTGACCTCAGACTGACTCCCATTAATTGATCTATGGATTTACATGAACCGCATCAGACAGGGGTTAACCGGTTCTGCCGGTGACGGGGACTCTGGTGTGGAACAGCAAACCGGGGCCAGGGCTGGGGCCCGGGGAGTGGGGGTGGTGGGGGGGGGGGTGATTTAAAATTCCAGCCTGTTTTTAAAAATATATGACTGAATGATGATACCTTCAGGACAGGTCATCATGTGAGCAAATTCAGAAATTATGTACAGAAAAGGCCAGAGACATGATCTTATGGGCAGACTGTTGATCTGTTTCACCAGGAGCTCCTCCGTTGTACTTACGTCCTTAAAGAAAAAGAATATGTAGGTAACTGGGACAGTACTTACAGCACTTACCTGTACAGTAGTTGAAACACAGCGGGTGCAAATATATCACATAAATCACGGCATTACGTATCGATCTAAAATCCGAGCACACAAAAGCCCTGATTCAAACTGATTGTGACAAAATCTATATCATCCATGTTTGCTCCTGTTTTACTTTTTTTTTAATATCTTGCAAAAACAAACAATGTTAATGTTATGTTCACTACAATGCACTTGGGTGCATTATATTATATTACATGCACCAGTATGTTGGACGTCAAATTATATTTTTATAGAACAGTTCCACTCGGCTTTCAGGTGATTTGTCCAGCCCTAGCACTGGTTGTCAGAGTATTAAGGTGTTCCACCGTCATGCCGACTGTGGTTGGTGTGTACTTAGCTCTTTGCACAGTGTGAGCAGTTCAGATTTGAGGCTTGTCCAAAGACATTAAACTGAAGCTAAACGTTACAAAAGTTCATTTTGACTCATGTCTTAATGTATACAGTGCCCAGAGCAAGCTCTGAACTGTAATTTACCTCGTGCTTTTGTAAACCGTGTTTATCTTGTCTCTCTCCTTCATGTACACTTTCAGAGTCAAGGACATGGCAAGAGAGGTAAAACATTTACGAGCGCATTCACTTTTTGTACTGGCATTCCCTCAAAAAACAGGACCAAAGTCATACTAAACAAATACAACTGTGCGTGTCAGTGCCTTATATCACTAAAATACTTGCGATAACATGTTGTGTTTTTGCATGAGAACACCAAAACAGAAATGGTTACTATAAAATGTACAGTATTATTTATTTACTACAGAGAGGGAGCACTCACAGTAAACAGTGTCAGAAAATACTTGAGACATTGTCAGTTGTGTTGTGTACGTAAGCAACCTCGGATTTAGGAGAGGCGCTTTATAAATAAAATAAACAGAAATTTATTGTCTGTCTGGCTGCAGTTCTGCTCTCTGTGATCATAGCATAGCCAACCCCCTCCACACACAAACGTACACACACACACACACACACACACACACACACTTCCAGCCAACCCCGGCCTAGCCAGACCCGCTAGATCCCCCAGTTATATGTACACTTGGTCAGGCTGAGTAAACTTTGACATGTGGATGTCAATCTTTCTCATATTTGCATTGGGTTTTATCAGTCTGTGATTAGTTTCCAGAGTAAATTTAGTAAAAAAAAAAAAGATTTACTCACAGTGTAAGCCAACAAACTGGTTTATTCTTGGTGCCACTGAACTACATGGTCATTGAGACTATGGCTAACGCTGAAGCTCCCTTAAAATAACGTTTGAAACTGTGGGCGAAGGATGACTGGTGTTGACTTTAATTGCGAAGGGAAAGGAAGCCATTTTGACTGACTCTGTTCCACTCTCGCCTGCCTTTCCTTCTTCATCACTAACTGTAAATAACTCATTTACTGTAACAATATTATTTTATTGTATGTTGAGCCATTTGTTGACATTATCAGCAAGTGTGCGTATTTTACTTTTCAAGTAAAGAAATTTGTTTAAGAAAAGCAAAAATGAACAAAATGTGCGTATTCTTACCAAACGGTTTAATTTGAATTTACTGTTTTGAATGAAATTCAATATGAATGAAAGTCTAATATCACCTGTCTAAATACAGTCAGCATTTAACTTGGTGGTGTAAAATTATGACAAGGGACAGGCTTTATTTGCAATGAATAAATGCCTGAATCAAAACAGTATTTAACCCTCACATTGTATGATATGGGTCTAAATGAGCAGTTTAAAATGTTAGAAAGTTCTGGATAATATAATGAACTATTTGAAATTTTTCCAGTCATGTTTATAATGCACAAATATTTCAGTGAGCTTGTACCAGCACAGAGTGGAGGCTGAAAGGGGTCAAACGTGTTGAATTTTGATCAAACTTTATTTTTTAAAACTGAGAATAAATTGCATTGAGAAGTGAATACTCTCTGCCACTTCATCCCTCCATCACACACACCCATGTGCACGCACACACACACACACACACACACACACACACACACACACACACACACACACACACACACACATACATACATGTAGTTTGTTCTTTTTGAACTCAGCAACCCCTCTCTTTCTCCTTGTCTCACCTGTGAAGTGTGAGCAAGTCCAAATATTATTTTGTCTATGATGGGAACATTATGCTTTACACAGGAAAACTCCACCCACACTCAGAAGAGGAGGGGGCAAAATGGTCCTTCATGGGATCTTACCAGCATTGTGCTGTAAGCAACTTCTGCTCACATTAAAAAAGGAGCAATATGCGCAGAAGGATGGCAATACAGGAGACCAGGTAGCATTTCAACAACTATAGCAGTGAAGTCCTTTACCTTGATTAGGACGGCAAAGTAGAGGACCAAGTATCTAAAAATGAAAACCATGATCCATGTTTAAACAATAAAAATATTTCCTTTATTTCTTGTGAGGCTATTTTATACTTAAAAACAAAATAATAAACAGGTTCTGGACATATCTTTATGTAAAGTATCAATATTATAATTTTAAGGGAATAAAATGGCAGGGGTTGAAATAGCGTCAATCTGGTTATTTGGTTATTACTTGGTCTTATCCATTCATCATCTGGTCAGAGACCACACTTGACACCACACCACATCATATTACTGGCCTTAAGGTTGTTTTACTATTACATGTAGATTAGTTTTTCAGTCTGCTATGATGTCAGGTTGGCAGTGATATGTGCCATTGAGTGAAGCCAATAAGACATAATGAATCTGCTTGTTAAAGACAGGTCAGTAATGACAGTTATAACACGCACTGAAAGTGCTACTGGGGCTATCCATGTGTTGACAGATATTTCAGCATTCACTGTCTTTCTGTGAAAATCTACCCGGGGAGGGGGGGATATTTATCAATCATGTAGAAGTAAAAATGTTTGCTTTGTTACAACATTTGTTAAATGTTGTTTTACTGAATTATCGCCAAATCCCTGAATGCGACTCTTTTTGGGATTAAATCGTCAATGTTGCCATCTGCAACTTTGCTTGTCCCGCTCTCCATTTCTCCAGCAAGTTAACTTCCACGCCTGCCGCAGACTCCACCTACATAATTCTCGTGAGGCAATAGACTAGATCTTCTTAAGTAGGCTACAAAGCACATTTAAAGACGAATCAAGCGAAATGCATGTTTATCGCGGTTGAATTATTATCTATCGTGAAAATGAAAATGACGATAATATCGTCATACTCGTGATATCGCACAGTGCAAGGCTGGAGTGCCAGACAAAGCGTTTTCCTCCCGTTCTTCAAGACACCAGTACTGGCTAATCTAATGTCTCTGAACACAGCAGGCCGTTCGCACAAACCTCCCTATCCTCAGACGTTATTAAATGTTATAAATGTCAAATTTCACCAACTCCTTCATTTTTGTCCATTTGGCCCTGCACCCCCCAAACCACCGATCTCCCCCCTACCACCCCCACCCCCCCTTACCTCCTGGTGTCATGGAGACGGCAGCTTCTGTTTAATAAACGGTGGCCGTCAGGTAAGGGTTCTGTATTGACCACTGTGGGAGAGATTAAACGCCAGTGACATTTTAAAAGAGGAATTTGTAATTTCCACGAATGCGAGGCTGACTGAGCTGGCATGACAGCACATAAAATCAATACAAATAACCTGAATCCCTAATGCCCTGATCTCTTTTAGCAGAGAGATGCATTCCAACTAAGACACCGAGAGTGAAAACAGGGCCTTGGGATTTGGCTCTGCCGATCTGGGCTATCGACTGTCCCCCCGACCGGGTCCTTGCCTCCGGTCCACAGCGACAAGGTGGTCCTGTTTGTGGCTCTGTCCGTTTCACCGTGCTTTTTGGGTCCAGCGACTTTGACCCCGGATGGATAGGAACTGGCAAGTCACCCAAAGAGAACTGTGCCATTCAATCTAAAAACAAAAACGAAACTTCCAAGATGAGCGTATGACAAGGAAGTGCTTCAATAGACTTTAAAAAAGAAAAAGCGGTTTTGAACCGAGTCCAGAGGATAATCCGTTTTGGGATTGTAGGACATTACGTATCTTTCGCATCTTTTCTCTTAGATTGAATAACACTTCTCCTAAAGATGGATTTTTTATTGAATCCTTGGACTAACGGTGAATGAAGCGGTCCCCACCCACTGGGTGTTGAAGGAAAACGCAAAGCACACCTGCTGTGACTCACCTTGTTGAATGGTATTTGCGATCACAATTGGGTGGGACTATAGGGGTTTAAAGTCCCCAGAAAAATGCCAAGAAAAACTCACTTTTACTTACTCTGCCATAGATTATGTCACCGGTGTAGCAGATTGATGGTTTTGAGTTCCAGATTCTGGCAGAGGCGAAAGAATGCTGAAAATAAAATGGGTATTCTATGTGAATGGAACAGCCCATAGTCTTTTTGTTGGAAAAGACTTTGAGCACTTTATGTGAAAATAACAGAATAACTCATATTGTCGTATGATTTATTTACCCTCCCTGTGAGGTACAGTCTGTTCCAGTGTCTCACTTCAGATGGAGGGCAGAAAATATCACTCAATGCAATCCGGGTGTGCCTGGAAGGAACTGGAGAGTTCTGAAGACTGTAGACATGGATGAAGGACAAAAAAAAACCTGTCTGCTGAAGGACGAGTGCTTTACTCAGCACAGACTTCTCACCCTCTCTGACAGGTCATAAGTGAGCTCTTATTTTTTTTTCTATATTCCTAAGCATGGAATAGGATTGACAACGGTTAGTTATGGCATGATACTCTAGTTCAATTCAGTGTAAATTACTTCTATGCTAACAGAGTCAGCTCAACAATACCAAATTGAAATTTTAGATCTTTACCATTCTTGCCCTTTTCTTCATCAGACCATGAGGAAATACACTACCGTATACGCACTGTGGGATGTGTACAGCTAGCCCCTCGTTCTTTACAATCTATGATCCACCCACCACATTTGAGTGGAGGCATGTGATGAAACAGAAAAGTGGCTTTCACACAATAAGGGTGGGTGTGGGGGGTTACCATGCTAAGCTTGCATTAGCACTCCATCCGTAGGTGGTGCTTTGGCCGGTTGTGCTTTGCACCATGGAACTCCCAGCCACAGTCAGCCCAGGTGTCTGAGGGCATCTTGCCGGTGTCCCGCTTGGCTACAATACGTACACGTGATGGTACATCACTTCTGGAGGATTCAGGACCACTCTGTCCTACCCTGTAATAATCCTCTGCTGCCCTCGACCCTATATCCAGACCCAAACAGATTAACCCCCATCCACCCACCAATCCACCCTTGTACGCATCAGTTCTTGTCTGTATTCTGTGCCCTGGCTTACGATTCTGTTTTCAACACAATTTAAAGACATTGACAAAGCAGTTAAAACAAATCACCACAAACTGATGTTTGGATATATTTTGTTGGTTGATTTTTATTTTAATTTAATTTTAAAATATTTAGAAGAGATTCCATATTTTTGCCATGGAAAAACGAAATGAAAGGATGCTAAACGCTCTCCCCTCCATCCAGGCCTCCTTATAGCACTGAAACCCACCCTTGCTCAACCCAACCCCATTCAGCCAATCACAATGAAGAAAATCAGACCGTACCTTTGCTGTTGACTGGCCACACCCGCATCGTTCTACCCAGAAATGGAGCTGTGATCACCCTGGCAACAGCTACCAGGTGCTGCACCTGTCCCCGTGTGATCGTGTGATACCGGGTCCTGTGAAGCAAGCTTTGCCTCTCCTATCAGAGCAGGATAATCATCTCCCTGCCAATGTGTGTGTTTGCTTGTGCCTTTGTTTCAGGCAAACAACAAAACGGCTGGTTCAGTCGTATTTATTTATTCCCTCCGATCCGCACTTTGACTCTAAAAGATTTAGCAGTGTTTGTTTGAATCCAGGAGTAAATGTGTTTGTGTGTCAACAGGGTAGTTTGTATCTTCGCTCTTTTTCTCCCGATGGCCATTGTTTATTAATGAGGGAAAATATTCTTTATTTTTAAATATTATTATTATTATTATTATTATTATTGATACTCACACAGCTTGTGGTGTTATCATGTATATGTTGGTTCATTTGCCTGATATTTTCTGAAGCAAATAAGGTAAGAGCCCTGCTCTGAGTTACAACGTAGGTGCTCGACCAGCTATTTGAACCTGCAGCACCCGAGCTATGAGCTCCTTAACTGCTACATCATACTGCTGCCCTCCTGATCCACTGCAGCTTGACTGTTCCGTCCACTTGTCACGAAGCCGGCCGATACCGCAGACGGTAAAACGGTTTTTTCATATCGCCGCAATCCAAAAAATATTTTTAAAAAGTGTATTTTGAAAAGCAGGTTTGAAAAGATACGGGTGACTAAGAAATTTTAAGAGTAGCCTATTGGGATGGTCATCGGGCATTGCTGTTTGGAAGAATTTAAGAGGTCGGAAACATTGATGCAGTATTTTCCCTGAGGGTTACCTGAGGAAAATATCGTCGTTGAGACAGCACACCTGAAGTTAATTAAATACTTTCACTTCACCTGGCAACTAATCGTTAAATTGGTGACTGAAGCACTCGTTTAAATACAAATGACTATAGTAGACCTTAAAATGCACATACCATGCACATTTGATAACAAGCGCTATTCAGCCATTACAGGGGTGAGAGCTACTCTTTCACACCTCTGTGTAGACCTGGAATGTGCGTGTAATCGTCCCTGTGTCTCTGTCTGTCTGTCTGTTTGTCTGTCTGGCAGGGCTGGGTCACTAAGTGGTCAGTGCTGGAGTCACAGGGGGTGGGAAGGTTGGGGTGGGGTGGGGGGGGATATGGCGCCCCTCCCTGGCCGTGCAGTTGACCCGCGACGGCGCGCACTGTGGACGGCTCCCCCAGAGGGGCAGGTCTGGACAGCGCAGGGCAGCCAGAGGACGGGGTGGGGGGTGCGGGCGCGTTCTGGCCGCGATGAGGGGGCCGGGCACGGAGGTAATGTGTGTGCCGAGGCTCTTTCCGTCTGTTTGTCGGGCCCTCACAAGAAGTGTGCCTTCTGTTGACTCTCTCAGTTTAATATTGTTTGAATTTTTCATCAAGATTCCCCGGCTCCGTCACAAGAGCCCTTTTATTTCAAGGTTGTTTGTACATTCTTTGCGCGTGTGTGCATGCGTGCGTGTGTGTGTGTGTGTGTGTGTGTCTACACCTCCTTGTGTGGGTGTGTTACTTTTACTCTAACTTTTCAAGTAGTTAGCCATTTTCTCAGTCTCTCTTGCCTTGCTTTGTTTTGGGGGGTGGCGGTGGGGGGGGGGATGTTTGAGATGGGGTAGGTTGTCCAGCCTTGCCCCCTCCCCCCCTTCCCCCAAACCACCTCTCTAGCACCTCTGTATGGGGACCCCGATGCCCCCGAAGCAGGTCACTACAGGTTACTGACAAAGTGTGTGAAAAGGGTGTTTTGTGAGCCGTTGAATAGGGCCGACGCAGGCCGTTAAAAATAGCAGAGTCCTCTTTCACACACATCGCCGCTGTTAGAAACAGCCAGGACCAAAAACTCCTGGCCTCTTTCAGGGCCTGGGTGAAGGTTTGCCCTGCCTTTGTGTGACTGCGGCATTACGGCCGCTCTTTTCAGCCGTCTTTGTTCTGCGTTTCGCCCTGGCAGCGGTGCTAAGAATTACTGCACAATGAACTCACTGCAAACTTTGTTTTGGGCACATAACACATAAAACATTGGTGCATATAATTTATTATCTTGTAAATATACAATTATGTTTATTTTAGAATGCTTTCTCCAAATACAATGTGTCCAGTGTCAGCTTATTGAAAAAACAGTCTTCTTCTTTAAAAGAATATAACATATATAAATACTCATTAACACAAATTTACAAATTTGAACAATCATAGTTTTATTTAATGATACTGTGAGATTTAGGGAAAGAAATACACAGTCAATTTTATTATTTATATTATTATTTACACATAATGTAATTATTATAATCGGTAATATGGTAGTAAATATGAGGAGAGTTTTTATCATAAGTGACAATTATGTATTAATGTTCATTTTAACTGAAAAAATACAGCTAAACAGACAGGTAGTAACAGAAAAACACATACCAATAATCCAGTTTGTATCAGACACGAATCACACCAGCACATACAAATTTGTATGTGTTTATTACATGTATTTAATTTTGAAAATGTTATACTAAATGTACTTATTCAAATATTTAAGCTCCCGCAGCCTCAAGTCTCTTTTAAACCCTGCTGTTTCCCAGAAGAAGTACGAATGGGTGGTTGTTTCTTGTTGTTCCACATAACTGTGAAATGCAAATATATCATCTCTGAAATCAAATACTTAAAAAAATGTGAGTGTATTCTCAGAAGTGTTGAAATAGTTTCAGTATTTTAGACATATCATTGCTTTAATTGGAAACACATTTCCGTTTCCTATAGCTTGCTTGTGTATATATGTATGTGTATGTGTAAGTGTACATGTACATATATATGTGTATGTATCTGTATGTGTATATGTACGTGTAGATGTATGCATATATGTGTATGTATATGTACATGTATGTGTATATGTGTATATGTGTATATGTATATGTATATTCATATGCGTGCGTCCCATCAGCCAGTGCAGTGGTAGAGCAGGAAGTCATCGTTTAGCATGCTTGACATTTCCCACTCGGCGCCTTTGTCTCCCCTCTCGCCCACTCTCCAGGGGCCGCGGTCTTAATCTGGACCCCATTCAGACCGGGCCTCAATCTGGCCGTCTCTAATGTCCCGTCTCCTTATCTCATCGCTGTTGTCATCTCTTATCTGCTCCATCCCGAGCTCTTGTCCTGGTTCAGCGACGAGGCTGCAGTCACGGCCGCCGAGCTCTTTCTCCACGCCCCCACACCACCCCTCTCCCCATCTTAATTTTACACTCACGGCCGTTCCATCTTCGCTGATAAACCCTCTATCAGCTTTAAATCGCGCGATTTAATGGAGCAACATTTAAATGTCATAATATGCTGTCCTGTGATTGTCATTATTTCAGCATAAATTCAACTGTAACTACATTGAGTTTTGTGGGTTTACAAGTTTTTTAAACTAAAGTGAACGAAAAGACATTACATTTCGGCTGAGGTGAACTCCAATCTCCCACAATTCTTCTTTCCTCTCAGACTGTCAGATGCACAAAAACCATGCAATTCATTCTGGGAATGTCAGGCAGTAGAAAACAATTGATATGGCGATCAATTTAACAAAATATTAATCTCATTATAAATGGGCCTTGCATTGCATTGAATTTTCCTCTTTCAACTCAGAACGTACGGTGTATTTTTAAATACTTTACAGTGTTGTACATTTTATAAAACACCATATATACAGTTATGTATTATCAGTAGTTATGTACGTTTAGATATAAAGGCAATGGAAGGTTTATTTTTTTTGAGGTGGGTTAACTTGCTGAGCTGGCTGGGAAAAATGAAGCCATTTTCCTTTTTTTTGTCCCAGCGCAATTTCCCAGCATCCACCCTTGCCGCAGCTATCAGTCAGTCTGTCCGTCCGTCGGTAGGCCAGGTGAGCCAGATCAGCCCCTACCTGCACGACCTGCCTGCCTTTCCGAGCAGCTGTCTGGCACAACGGACGTAGCTCCCCCCCAGGGCCTGTGGCCTGTCATGTCAGAACCGCGCTACCCGTGTCAGTGATGACAGATTCTGTCAAGCAGGTACGACCTGACACATTTTCTTCCCACTATAAGTCTAATACTGTATTAATCAGCTGCCCTCGAGGCAGAAAATATCTCTTCCCACACTTTTCAAAATACCCAATACCCAAATAACTTGCACCTCTGAAAATATCATTTCACTGAATATACGGATTAAGTAATTATGACTGTATTCAATCAACATTTTCCCTTCACCTTATTTCATAATGAATGCAGGTGTAATTATTCCCTCACGCGTAGTTAGCGTAAGCAAAATTTTGGTGGTGGCTGAACTCAATGAATTGCGAAGGAAAACAAAGCAGCGTTCGATTTATTTATAGTTCAAGGTGAAACATTGACAGAAAACAGGCCGATGGTTTTCATCACAGGCTACTATGAATTCACACACGCACACAAAATCCAGTTTTATTGACCAGCTCAGTCGTTTTATATTTTTCAGTGACTAAGAGACCAGTAAACATGATTTTCATGCATGATTTCATTTTCATGACGGCATCATTTTCTATAAACATTACAGTGGTGTCTTATGGGGGATTGTATATTGTCAGTATGTGTGCACGTGTGTGATATTTTGGAAACAGTAAGCACTGAAATTAATATTCACCATAAATGTCAGCTTGTTTCGAGGGTCCGGAGAACCAGATATCGCTACACATGGGCCTCATTTATCAAACATGTATACAAATATTACATATTTCATATTACACCTGTTTTCCTCAAGGGCATTAAAATAAAATCATTTATTTAAGATGAGACTTTTTTCTTTCACTCTTTCTGCTATTAATAAATTTTACCTGAAGTCTAAATATTTTATATTTTTACAAATGAGAAAAACCAGTTTAAACGTACTCGTGTGAATGCTTGATAAATTTTGTCTACCATCTTTTCAAAAAACCATGTGATTACATTCCTCTGTAATTTACCTGACAAATAACTTAACCGCTATAAATAAGTTAGCTGTAGGTATTTATGACTGAATAAAAGGGTTTGGGTCCACTGGTTTCACAGTCCCATAGAATGCAGATGCTATAGTGGCGACCCCAGATTAGAGTGGCCGTTTGGGGCAGCACCATCCGCTTAAACCCCCTACTTTACGTTTTTAACCACTGTTTGTAAGAAAGCTCTGCTTTGAAGTGTCCCCGCTATCTTTCCCATTGAATGCAAATGACCTGACCTTGGGGCCTAATTACGCTCGAGTCCTGTAGGTAATAAATATGAGAGCTGCCGTGTTCCTCCGTCACTGCTATTAAAAGCCCGCTGAACCAATGACGCATTGCTTGAAATCTGCAAGCGGTAAAAACAAATATAGCGTTGTTGTTTGGGGGCTGGCTATCAGTTGTCTTCATTGAAAAGAGGGGGACCTTTTTCTAGCTACGTATTTGAATAACAGCAATAATTAAAAACCCCACACTGTGTATAAGCCTGTAGTAGGAGTGACAAACCACATGCTTTGTCCTCTGCTCAGATAAACAAATTGAATAAATTAAAAAGTGGTAAGTTTGAGTAAGTCCAGCACGTTGGGTAAGTATGGGGTGGAGGGGAGGAAGACTCAGGGTAACAATTTGTTAAATTCACGGCTCAAAACACAATTTTAATGAAACCAGATGAATGGCAAACCCTCTGAATCCACTTTGTGATGGTCCTAGCGAGTAAGGTAAAGCACACTCCTATCTGATAGAAGGCCGCACAAATGAAATTGCACAGCGGGATACCACTTCACTATAGGTGTGGGCCTGACGAAAGACAAAAGGTTAATGCAGTGCGTGGTCGTGTGCGGCAGGCTTGCTCTTTTTTGGGGGTTCTGCATTGTGCCCGCCACATCAAAAGAGGCCTTTGAGTTCGTCTCTGTTCTCAGCCAGCTTTCCCTGCCCTGCCCTGTTACTCTTGGAAAACCTGAATCGTTAGCCCTTGTTCACCCCACAATGGAGTAGGAATCTTCTGAGGTAGCACGGAGATTTAGGAACAAAGCTTCTGTTTAAAATCCTACCGCAGAGTCTTTTAACTGGGCCTCCACCGATACTGTAATTACACAAACTGGAATTGAGAAAATGTGTCGTACACATTTTTATCTGTTATTTTTTGTATTAACCACCTTTCGCCCTCACTGAAACATGCACAACACCACTAAGGTGAATATTTTTTCTTTAATACAACAGCACATGTGTTTTTGTTAGAGTGGAGACTCTGATTTGTCTCTGAGTTATTCTTGGTGAACAGAAAACGCAGGTGAGTGAAGACTATATGCTACTACTGACTGAAATGTGAAATTGGCTCGCGCTTCTCATTAGTTCACATTTCACAATCCCCCATCTTAATACATCCTAAAGCTTGTATACCCAATTTAAGAGGTCCCCCCCAACCCACTTCAAGATGACCCCATACTCTCTTATCTATCCTTACATTTTTATTCCCCCTTTCATATTAAATGTACGTTTTCCTTAAAACTTTCCACTGACAACCTTTGCTATGCTTTTCCTGAATTATTGCTTTCCCTAAAAGCAAGCCACAGTATGCAAACATAAATATTTGAACAATAAATGACAACTCATCCAACTTGTCATGGAAAAAAAAGAATAAAGAAAAATGAATCCACTCGGGAAATTTCCAGACATCCCACTTTTTAATGGAGCAGTCAGTTAATTGAGGCTTGATTGTTAATTAATAATTACTTGACTGCTCATCATTGCGTTGTTGTCAGTTAATTGAAGCGTGTGTTTGAACAAGTTATACAGCGAGATTGTTTGTTTTATCCCTTCCTTTTACTTGTTTGTCAATGGATTGCTGATGATGTCACATTTATCAAATCAAAATTTTAAAAACTTAAGACAATAACTGATACTGCTGCAGTTTTATTATGAATTCAAGAAATATCGTCCCAAGTTAAACACTCAGCATAATGCAATGTTTTAAACGTGAGGTGTGAAAATACAAATCAGCAATCAGACCTCACATAGAAAATTGTTCTTCTGTTCATTTGTGTATTTATAAGTCTCTATCAGTTGACCTAGTCTGTGGCATTCCCCTTGTGTGCTCGGTCGAGATGACAGTATCCTACAGTCATCGAATCTGACACTGGGAGGGGTCACAGAAATCGCACCACTTGAGAAAAATAAATTTGTTTTGTTTTCAAAATCGGAGACTTGAACGCCATTAATTAGTTTGCTCTGTCTCTGCGTTTGGCCAACGGACGGCATTGCCTCAAAGCGGCTGTAGTCTTGTCCCTCACACCCCACCTCCTCACCCACACGCCCACCCCCTCCAATTCTGTGTGTGTGTGCGTATGTGTGTGTTCGTGTGTGTTTTTGTCATTTTATTCCTCATCCTTTTTCTGTGGGCTGCAGTGTGAATAGTTGCGAGCCGGGGCGGGAGACATTGGACTTGAGATGTGGGACCCTTTGGGGAAACACGGCGAGGCGAGCGGCGCGGAGCTCATTTAGCCCGGCTGCATTGCTGGCCCTGTTTGCGGTTGCCCCTGACGCCACCACTGACTCCGCAGCACCTGTGTTTGCTCACTGGCTTTCCCCAATCTGCTAGAAAATGGCTTGAGCTTGTCACATGGCAGCCAGATAGCCCGGACTCCATGTGAATACAAAAGCCAGGGCTTTTAGCGCTGTTAATCATTAATGCTGCTCTCCTTTTGTCCTACTGAGCGACGCTGACGGGCGCTTTGATATTTCATACACGCCGTTGTGGTCCACCAAGACGGTGGACCGCAGAAACCTGGTTCTGCCGACCGCCGAGGCCCCCGCCCGACCCCTCCCCTCCTCCCCAGTGGTTCTGGTTCTGGGTAGGCCGCAGTCTGGCGATGGTCTGTCCATTCCCGTCTTCTCCTGTCCCTTCCTGCTCACTCTGGCCTGTCCATGCAGAGTTGACTGACCTGCAGGAGATAAGCAGAGATGTTACGCACCACACAGCACAAAATCCTGTTTTCGGGCACAGGGTGACCTAACATGTTTCCCAGAGCACGGTTACAGTGATAACAACCTCTCAAAGCACTGCTTATTTTCTCTGTTTTCCAAATACAGAATATTATTATTATTATTATTATTATTATTATTCATTTATGGACTTATTTTTATTGTTGTTGAGTTGATACAGTGCTGTTATATTATATAAAATATAGTATTGCTTTTTATATTTTTCAGTTTTGATATATTTTGAAATATTGGACATTTTTGAAAATCTAATAGATTCTTTGCTGAAAATTGAGGAAAACAGGGAGCCATTTTGAACAGCTCTCTGGCTTGCTGGGTCTGTCCAGCAGATCGTTCTGCAGTGAATGATTCCCTCTTTGGTCCAGGCTTGTTTTTACCCTTCTTTATCTTAATTAAATGAGGCCCCATGCTGGCCTTATTTCCTAGTTCATGGTGTGAATGAGAACCTCAGAGCAGCTCTCTCCAACGCGGTCAAAGCTTTTCCCCAAACGGAGGAGGAAGAGAAAGGCGGCGGTGTGCTTTTCAGTTGGAGTTAAAGAAATTAAGATTAAGAAATTAAGTCCGGACTGCCTCTCAGTCTTGTGTTTGTGTGTGTGTGTGTGTGTGGAGAGGGGGTGGGGGTGTGGGGTGGGCCTTATCTAGCATTTGCCTGAACTTGCCAACGTTTTTTTTTTTCCAAAGAGGGTAGTGTCCCAGTATGTTAGTGAGAAGTGAAACCTGGAACATACAGGGTGAGAGGTTGAAATATGACAAAACTTTGCTAAACAAACGGTAGTTGACGCACTGAGCAGCCACGGCAGAGAGAAGCTGGGCGTCTTTCATGAGGCATATTCGAAGAAATTCGCAGCCCGACTCAAATCTCTCATTACTTTACCTGAGAGCTGAAATGAACAATAAGGAACACCAGTCATGGAAAACGATAAGATCGGGAAGTTTATTGGAGATATGATTTGTTTTTTCTTAGTCACGTTCTCAGGCCTCCCAGTGAACGCCAAGGTGATTCATTCAGACGCTGATAGCTCCTATCGCTAACTTTCAAAATAAAATGGTACTGCATTGCACCATTACAGAGAAAGGCAGAATGTCACCTTACATGTGGAATGAGATTGTGATTTTTACCTCCAACATGAATGTCCAGTGTATCACATTATGGGAGATGCAGAAAGCTAAATTGTGCAAGAAATTATTCATCTGATTTAAAACATTTATGCATTAAAACATCCATGTGTTTATTGCAATTCAAGTGCGTTGGCATTCCCACTATGGTCTTTGTGCTATAATGTAGTGAGTGGGAAAGAATGACAACATTTCCGAGGCACTTTGAAAATGATCTTTGAAAAATGTTCTTTTAATTATAATGAAAACACGTTGCTCACTGAGGCCAGACCTCTTTCTGTCCCTTACATTATCAGACTTCATGAGCATACAATGGATCTTTATGAACCAAAGGAATGACAAAAACATAAAGTCTGTTTTGATTGAATTGCACTAAAACAAAGTGCATTTGATTGAATCTCAGCAATTGTGCTACCAAAGAATAATAAACAAGTTCAGAACCATTAAAATCATGCTGTCAGTAATACGTGTATACTGCACTGGAGCTGTTTTGGTGTTAAATGGCTGCGTTAAAGGAGACGGCAGTGGTTGTGGCTGGACGGTTCAAACAAAGGTCCTTGTTTGAGAGGAACAGGTACAAGACGGATGGCTGGTTAAACATTGGTGGCATACCGAGCCGGTGCCACGGGGCGGTCACAGCCAGAGACTAAGTGGCCATTGTTATAGTGCCGCAAAGCCTTTCGCTCTGTCTCTCTCTCTCTCTCTCTCTCCCTATTTCTCTCCTTCTCTCTCTCTCTCTCTCTCTCTCTCTCAAATCCAAATTGAAGCTGTTTTTTTGGCAGGAAACACATCTGTAAATATTTCCACAGCTGTAACTATAGACGTAAGGTTCAGCCTTCTTCTCTAGCCTGGTTTCATTCAATTTCATGAAAAGCCCTATGGAATGAAGTAAGTGTTATTATAATGCTGTTGTTTTTAAAGGGCATGAAATATCCTAATAAAAGTTGGTACAACATACAGTGGAAACATGTAGAGGACCGTCTAGTAACTACTTGTAACATTTTGTTAAAGTCTGGTCAGCATTGGCTCAGCCACACTGGGAAAAACAAGGTTGAAGCTAGTTAGGTTTGTCAGTCTCATTGCTCTCTAGCACCCTGTCCTGGTCAGCCAGTCACCTGTTGATTTACAAAGCTAGTATATGCTGACTTTGTCATCCTCCAACGACAGGATAGTGGATAGTGCATAATTGGTGGTGCGTCTGCAGGGTAGAAAATGTAAGGGCTTGTCCTCACATGAATCGGAGGAGTCATGTGTTCACCCCTCCCTCCTCCTGAGTCGGCCGATGAGGGCTGCTGTGGGAGGCTAAACAGCTCGGCTGCATTTGGTTAGGAAAATGGGAAAGATAAAGAGACTTTTGCACCCTTAGAATTAATTTGTTTCAAGTCTCATGTTTAGCTGCACTTATTCTCACAGGTCTTGAAGGTGTGGTGTTGGCTAACAGGTCTACTTTTATCAGGATGTTACAGACTTGGCCAGGCACAGTGTTTTTTATTCAAGCCTGGCAAAAGCCTTCAGATTGAAACATTAGCAATAATCCTTGCATTGATTATAAGCAGAGGAAATTCCTTTATTTTATTTATAGCCTTCAGCATCACAGCTGTAAATTGCTGCTTTAGCAGTGGATCTGCTGCTACAGGTCTGTCAAATATTATTCTCACAGGTGAACGCAATCTGAATAAATGAATAAAAACTTTTAATCATTACATCTGTATTACATGCACAGAGAGGCTTGTGTTCTAATGATCTGTATCATTATAACACAATAATGCAAACATGAAACAACCATTATTCTCTGTTCTTTAACTATGACTACAGATGGACATGGGCCAAAAATAAAGCAACAGGCAACAAAACTAGAAGAGTACCTTCACCAAGTATATTATTCTTATTTGATAAGACATTTTGCTGGTTCAGTATAACTGCAATATTGCACAGTATCGTGTATGTGTGTCATGTATGATTTGCATGAACTTCCAGTTTTTTCACACCATAATATTCATTTTATGTACATATTAATTCATTCATTTATTTTACAATACTAATCTTTCTGAGTTAGAATGCCAGTAACAACCTATTTCCCTATGCTGAGATGTCTTCCAAATTCTGTGCTTCAAAGAAATAGAATATTGACTGTAGCAAATACCACTACCCTAAAAACAGACAGGAACTGTGTTATTTGTACCACTGCCTAACCTATCAGAAGCAACCTGTGCTGTCAATAAGTCACTGATTACAACACCCTACTTCCTCTGCACTATTGAATCAAAACTCAGTATCTTTGTTATGTGCTCAATTAACCTGAATGCTGAAGTCTATTTTGATTTCATTTCATATGCCCTTTAAGTGGCACAGTGCATTTGGTTGGGTCTTGGCCATTGTCTCTTATAGTGTGCCGAATCAATATGGCCTGTCTTCAAAATCATGGCCTCTTAAAGAGTGTATCCATCTGAAACTATACCAGTGCAGCGATGAATTCCACAGTCTGGATTGAACCGTGTTACTGTTGATTGTAGCCAGGAGTCCTTTGGGTGATGCAGTGATTATATTATGGGATGGGAAGGGTTTCCCCCTTTTGCCATGCAACAGTGGCTCATCTGCTCAGTCACCTTCAGTCTGCATTAGCAACAGTCTCCATGAGTGGGAATTGCCACATACAGACAGAGGATGTCAGAGGGATGGAAACAGCCAGCAAGCTCAGCTGTGAATTCCATCCTGGGGAAGAAAGACATGAAATTGGGTAACAATTCTTAATTGTTATCATGGTGTTAGGGAAAGGTAACAAACCGCTGGTTCAGTTTACCAGCTCCTGGCCCAAACCCCGGGACGCCTCCTTTAAAAGGGGCTTCAACCCTGTTTATCTTTCCCAAAATCGTTTACCAATAAGCAGTTTCTGATTAAGTCGACTGAGACTGTCTTGTGTTATCAACACATCTATGCAAAGTCTGGCATCCATTCTCTTTCCAGGTATTCACACATTAAATAACATTAAATTACATTACAGGTAATTAGCAGATGCTGTTAACCAGAACAACTTACAATGCAAAGTGTCCATTTCAGGGACAATAATGCTAAAAGGTCTTCAAAAAAGTAAAGTCTCAAGCGTCAGGAGATATAGAGATCTTCATGGACAAACTGACAGAGGACACAGAATAGACTCAAGCTCATTTTGTTTTGCCTTGATAGATGGTAAGTTCAATCAAGTGCTCGGTAAGTTTTAAGAAATAAAACTGGCAACAGGAAGGAGTCATAAGACAACGATGAACTGTTTTATGATTCCATCCTGATGCCAGTACCGAATCTGATAAAACAAGGATTTTTATTTTAGTGTTATTGTCTGCTAAAGACTACTTAGAAGTCATGTGTTCCAAAGCCACTAAAAGAGAAGTCTCTGTCCACTTGGCAAGCGTATTTAGGCTGACCATTTTCAAGATGTTTCCCGCCATCTGCTTTAGCATTGGTAAGCCATTTTGGACTTTACGACCCACACAGCGCCAATCTGCCACTTGTGGATTCTTAAGTTTGAGTGAGGACAAAACTTCCATTTTTTTTCTTGGGAAAAAATCCTGCCATCTTGCACACACTTCATAGTACCTGCACAGATAAATCAATTCTCATTGGCAAAGCCATCTACCAATATACAATGAGCACAGTCCCAGTGTGGTTCAGTGACAATGGTGGTTTTTCTTATATACATTTGAAATTAAATCAATTCCTCTCCTTTTCTCTGATCATGTTTTCAGAAAGTCCTCAAGATTTCATAGTTCATTCTTCAATTTCAATTTGGGAACAATCAACATTTAGACTTCCAAATAAATGCAAGTTGTTTTTGTCCACAAAACACAGTTCAGTAAGTTAATATTGGGTTTAAACTCTGCCAAAAAGTTTTGTTGAGTAAATGAAAATACAAGGTGTGTTTAATTTTATTTCAAAGTTAAGAATCAGTTTTGACAGAATCAAGGCCTTGATGTCTCCACAGCGCCTCCTGCTGGGAAAGGTTTTTGTTGCGTCCATCGCAGGTTCACATCCTCACGTACACCAGAGCGTATGTGTACTCTGTAGCCCGTGTCTCCATAGGGAAGGGGAGTCAGCGATTTGCTGAGATAAACAGTTTGACAGCCATCAGCCTCCTCGATGGAACCTTCCAACGTACACCTGGTGCCGCTTACTGAAGCCTTTACCTTCAACCCCATAGGCCACCACTTTGATCCAGACACGTCCAGTCATTCTGAAACTGGCGTCTGTGCCCTGCTGAGCCAGCGTTAACATTCAGAGAACATCCTATCAGTTTCACGGGCCTCCGACATGTTCTCCAGGCTGGCAATCAACCCATCTCTTTCAGTCCGCCCTCATTCTACAATTAACGCCCTGAACCTGGAAAAAGCCGCAGTTTCCCTTTTCACAGCGAACGTTCGCAACATTAGCCTAAATGATAACCACACGCTAAGCTAGGCATTAAAGTCTGATAGGGGCCTTCTGAAGAGTAGAAGACAGACATCATCCCTAATGTGGATCTGTCCACATGTCTTAGTGTGTGTGTGTGTGTGTGTGTGTGTGTGTGTGTGTGTGTGTGTGTGTGTGTGTGTGTGTGTGTGTGTGTGTGTGTGTGTGTGTGTGTGTGCATGTCATTTACACAATATTCCAGCTCTTGACTTTCTTTAAACTTTCAACTTTCACAGGTGTGCCTTTTTTTGTGTTCGGGAAGAGAAGTGTGTAAAACTTTCTGGCTTTAAAGATTCTGCCGACTCTGCTGTTAATCAACATTTCTGTCTCTTTGTGCTCTCTGTACAATTTCAGCTCCAAGTGTCTGCTTTGTTTTCCTTTCCCTTCTTTTATTACCGTGTGTTTGTTTAGCGCGCGGACACACCTCGCTCCGCACACAGCCCCGCTCTTCAGAAAATGGTGCTCCTCCAGGCTTGAGTATGTGAGAGCATTATGCCTTTACAAAGGGCAGGAGTAGGTCTCTGAGCCGCTGTTGTGGAGAGGACTGCTCTTTTACTTTATTAGCTTTGTTTTGATTGTGTGTGTGTTTTTTGGGCCAATTTTAAAGGCATCTAAAATTTAGCATGTCTGTTTCAGAATTACTTTTTAAATTATTAATAATTATTTGCGTTGGATAAACATTTCATTTATCCAGTGCCCTGAAAAGTATTTCAGCATTTTTTTTTCATATTTTTGATAGTGAACATAATAACATCTAAAAACCAGTGGAGCCCCCCCAAGACCTTAGAAATTAGTTTGTATCCTCTCAATACATCAATCAGTTTCGAATGGTAATGGCTAAAGTTTACAGGTTTATATCGGGTGCAAATGGCTCAAATCAGGTCTGATTACTTAGCAGAGTATAAAATCAGCTGACCTGAAGTATCCCTTTAAGTGAACAGGTAATAGTATTTTCATCCTGAAAATACATGTTTTGTTATCTTTTACACCAAACTATTGTAAGAGATGGAACATGTTTTCTGTAAGACTCTCTATCTTTTACAAATGACCTGGCCAAATTCAATGCAAAAAATGGCAAAAGTGCCTTAAAGTAGACAGAGGCAAATATGTTTTCCATGGTTCTGGTTTTGCCTGTACTAATATATAGGCAGCATAGATCTCAAAACTTCTGCTCGATAATGTATCCAATCTGGACAAAGACATTTTTTTCTGACATGCTCAAAATAAATTTTGCAGTATGCATAAAAACATATGGCAAGTGTGTATATCTATGTGTTAAATTTTCACCCTTTTAATTTAAACAGGCCTCAGAAAATAGCTGTCTGAGCAACATGTTGTATTTAGAAATATCAAAGAGCACTAGAATAAAAAGTATCAAACTTTGGCTATTCTTCAATACCATTTCTAAATGTAAGAATATCACTCTAAATTACACATGTGTAAAGATAACTCAATATTAGCTTTTATATTTTGTGTTAGGTATAAAAAGTCAAGTGAGACATTAAAAATACAGAAGCTTGAAATTGTACCTAATGGTTCATTGATGTTAGCATCTCTTTTAGTACTGTTTGGAACCTTTTTGTTTAGAGTGGAAAATTATATTACAAGACAGTGATGCAACTACAAATGTTAAATAAGAGCTATTTTATTCCAACTGGTCAATTTTAAGACCGAAAATTTGCTTCTCACTCTGCTATGAGTCTTTGTCACTCACTTGAAGAGGGCCATAAACCCTTACCTGTGTAACCGGTGGGTATTCCGACTTGGTTCACACACAAGGTCTATGCTGTCATCAGCAGACAGCAGTGTGGAAGGAGGGAGGGAGTTAGTATTAGGCAATCCTCGCTCATGATTGAGCCTCTCCTGCAGAAACCTCAGAGAAGCCATTACTCAACTCCACTGCCGGCTGTCGAGGTATGGCATTTGTCATCTCCCTCTGCATGCTTCAGTGAGAACAGAGCCGGAGCCGAAGCTTATAGCAGGCTCGGAGGGGCCCGCTCAGTTCTGCACACCATTTCAGCACCTATTGTCAGTTAAAAACACGTATAAATCAACAACAGCAGAATGGCATTTTGTTGTACCCTTTCAAATTTCAGTAAACTCAATTAATTTGTGGCTGATTGTCATTCAAGTCGTCACAGTGCTGCTTCGGTTTGGATTTTTGCTTCAAGTGGTCACAGTGCAGCTTCAATTTGGATTTTTGCTTCCCATCACTACTGCTGGTTGACTTAAATATATTATTGATTATTTTTACACGAAATGGTACTTAACCTGGTATTTACTTATAGCACTAGTTTTTAGCAACAAACGGACATTGAAGTTCCATTACATGCAATTATTATATATTTGAAGGTATCTCCAAGTCATGAATAGTGACAGCTATTTTACAAAATATCATCTTTTAAAAAGTTTCACTCAAAATGTACATAAGACATTTCAAAGCATATTTATAATTTTGAAATAAAATATGGAAAATGAAAGTAAAATAACAAAGGTGGCCAATTTTATTTAATAGAGTTTATTATTCATAGTCCATCCATCAAATAGAAAATATTTTATTGATGCTTTAATTTTCCTTTTATTCCTTATTGATATATTCAAATATGTAACTGAAATGGACATTTCAAAACAATTATCCTGAAAACAAAAAAGGGAAAGAAAGTAGATAAAAGGGAAAAAGACTCTTCAAGCTTATTTGATGTCTGTAAATGTTCCCTGTTGTACATCAAGTTCAGTTTTTCATCTTGTGGACCAATAAAAAATGTTTTAATTTTTCCTTTGTCTTATTGAGGCTCTTATGCTATTGAGCATTTGTAGTTTACTAAATATTTTTATGTGAAACACTTTATTGCACTTTCAGTTTAAGGTTATGAAATTAAATTATTGCCATGGAACACATCAAAGACATGATGTAACCTGTTTAGGGCTTTTTAACTACAGCAGTACTGGCATGACCAAAGAAAAAAAGCAAAACTATTATGCAATGTTTGGACTTGAGAGAGCTGGGGTTCACAGAGAATATCTGAAGGATAAACAGAGTGTTTTAAGTATATCCATAGCGTGAGCTTGTGTGCTGTTTTACTTTATTTTTATATCACGTTGCCAAGTTAGAGTACCATCTGTTGAATTTAATTAAATAGCATTAAAAGTAATATGTATGAATCATTTCTCATTTTTCATGCAAATTTTGGAATCAGTGTTTTTGATTCCAAAGTATGGTGTAAAAATAATACAGTCACACATGACTAGCATAGTGACAAGCATTAGCTTTTAACATGCTTTTGACTGGTCATAACATGACTTAACAGTAAACAGAGTTTTTCCAGGTGTCACTTTACTTCAGAATACTGTCCTCAGCTGTGATTTGCATTTTAAATCTTAGCACCTACTGTGGTGGAGAACATCCACAGGTTTGGTGGGTAATGGCGTATAACCAGGGAGGCAAGTTTTTGGCCTGCAGGTAAGTCTCTGCCTCGTTGCTGAAGGGGAACTGGCTTGTTCCTTATAAAAAAGAAACTCTGACGTGAAAGTAACAATTGACATTTGTGATTTCAGTTTCAGGGCATTCCACCCAGGAGCTAAAGCAACACATGGTTGGGCGCCATTTTGAAAAGCAGCGTGTCAGGAAGTATTATCATAACATGGATCAGGTGAGAGTGCCATGGCTTTCTAACTTAAATTTCCTGGTTTGGTTAGCTTCTTTACATCACGTAAAATTTACCTTGTAAAAGTACATTTTACATGAAATTTTTTTTAACCTCATGTAAAAGTTTTGTCAGCAATATATGATATGTGTGCATTTTGATTCCATTGTTTTTAATATAATTAATTAATTTTTGGATTACAAGTTCAATTATCATGCTACATAAAAAATGTGAAAAATCTGGCTGCTTAATAAATATGCTTTTTCCTTTCATGGATACAAAAAAAATATAGTTTGAATGAGCAAACTTAAAATATACACACAGTGGACACACAGTGATTAAATGTGTGTCAGAAATTTTCATTCGAGGCTGAGGTCAGATTTTTCAATATGCTGAGCTGTAGTATAAACAAGAGAATTCTGGCTAGTCATTGGCTTTCGGCCCCACATCCACATGTCAAAGACCACACACTGAAGGAGCTGTGGCAGGGCTTTCATTCAGTGTTGACAGCTTGTCAGTCTTCATCCCCTCAGGTCTGTGGAAAGACATATGCTGATATAAAAAAATAACTCTGGACTGCACATACATTTATTTAATATGGCTGCATCCAAGGCCTGTTCATATAGATGATATAAACAAATGCTATATCATCACTGGCATCAGTTTTGACCAGAAACTGCATATAACCCAAACATCATATCTTCACAGATGTGTCTAAATGGCATAAAGATCAACCTGAAGAGCAACATTCACTCCCTCACTTGTTACGCAAAATGTCTACACAAATGTTTATTGAGAAATACTGTGCATTGTATTAGAAAAATGTGAGGCATTCAACTTGGGCTTCTGTGAGGTCAGACATCACAGCGGGTATAAAGATACTCCCCAATATTGGTCAGCAATGACAGAGGAAAGAGAAAATGTGAATATGTGAAGCGGCGTGCACAACTGCAAAAGAAATTGGGTTTGTAAGTATAAGTAACAGTTGTGCTAATAACTATCAATCAGGTGACAGTAAGTTCAGTTAGACCACATTATATATTTAATCTTGTCTCAAAATAATATTTCAGACTCAAATATTCCAGGATTCAATCAACATGTGTCCCTAAATTTGAACTTTCAGTTGAAAAAGAGTGTAATCCTATTTCTGCACAAGAACAGTTTGGAGAGTTAATTTTCAAAGTGAACACTTGCATTTAACAATGTGAAGGACAAATGTTGACTGAATCCCAGCCCATGTCTTTTAACAAATTATTAGGTATGCTTAATGTGACTCTTGTTCTGGAAAAATGAATGATTTGGTAAACAACAAATGTATGCTATTACTTTTGTTGTTTGTGAGTTTTTGGCCAGCACCTGTGTCAGATGCATTTAAGTGGAGTCGGGGTTTGTATGTGTGTGTGTGTGTGTGTGTATTTGTGCGAAATGACAGTATGAGTTCATAGATTAATACATTATTCCTTTAATTACATATAGAAAAATCAACATAAACATTGTCTCTGGCATATGCATTTCAAATATTTCACATATGAGTTCTCAGTGTTTAGGATGAAACTACATATGAATGTTGTGAAAAATAGAACGGCATAACTTCTTTGATGAACTGAGAGAGAAAGCCAAAAAGACAGAGAGGCTCTCACTGTATGGGATAATTAAAGAGGTCATGTACAATTCAATGGGCATGACTCATGAGATCCCTTTTACTCAGAAGAGGACAAAAAAAAACCTCCAAAGCTCTCAGCGCTCATAAATAACACCGCAACAGACAAGTTTAATAACCAGTGAAACACCGTGAACAGAGCTTTATTTCAGCGGCAGTGAAGCGTGAGCTGCGGAGGACGGCCGAGCCCCACCCTGCCCTGCCGGCCCGACAGCCTGGATCCCGCCGGCTGAAACGGGACACCCGTGTACCTGCTCGCACCTGAGGTCGTCCACGCACACCAGACTCACCTGCGTAGCGCAAATCCGCCTTTTCAAAACACGGTGTTGATTTTGGTTCCCGATGCAAGGTTTCACTTCTTAATACGCCACTGATAACCATCGGTTATTTAGTTAGAGGTGTCAGTACTTGAGATCAGTACCATTTAAAAACATGTCTAATACTATATTAATGTTAATGGGTTTTTCATCGTGGGTCACGCATACGACAAAGGCATAGCCAAAGGATGCATGAATTATGAGACCCTATGAACGTAGCCTCTTAAAGGGTTTATGCAATTCAATCAAAACTGTCTGAGGTCTTTCTAAGGGCATGCTGTTCCATTTTGAATTAAAAGAATACTTAATTGCACGTGGTCTGAAAGAGGCTGAGTGTGTTTGTTTGGGTCCTTGCCCAAATCTATATGTACTTAGTATATGCTGACACATACAAGGGTTGCAATTGATCGAGCCTCGCCATGTATCTCAAAAACACGGCTGCAGAACTGTATGCAAAGCTCTGTGATGCATGAGGACTGGATAGGGTACGTTTATCAATCTCATATTTTTTTATTGATCGCACACTGGTGCCATGGGAATAGGTTGTGTTAGTGTGTGGAGGCATGGAACTCCTCCAGTATAGATGACTCAATAAAACACTCAAATACTCAGGTATAGATGTTAATGACTCAGTGAAACACTCAGATACTTAGTAAAGAAAATATACGGTTATTTTTGAAATTGTGATTGGTTGGAGCTGGCCGTTAGCAGCCGTTGAGTTAACCAGTTTCCATTGTCCCAGATTGCGACATTGATGCTGTGTCTGTATTTGCCTACTTTGGTGGATGGGGATGGGGAGTTCTTTTCGCAAAGGGGGTATCACATCGGGAACCCGTCACTGTCCCCCTTCCCTCCCTGCTGAGCCCCGCCATCCCCCGCCAAAGAGGCAGGGAGCTGGCGTTAATTGTCAGGAAGAAGCTGCGATAAGCGCGCCGCTTTAGCACACAATGGAGGCCTGATTAACCAGGGAGGAAGAATAGATAATTACAACCTTATCACATTTCAAAGAAGCACGCTAATGCTAAGCTACATAATAAGCTTTTCCGTGAAGTGTACTTTTCGGAATACAGAAACAAAAGCCTGAAACAATGCGGCCTGTATCACTGAGTCAAGAAACTGTGAGCTAAAGTTTAGTTAGGTATGGTCAAACAATTCCTGCGTTACAAAAACACCTATAAAACCATATCATACATTTATCATTTCACAAAATGCATGGTATTTTTGCCTGCATATAATCTGGCAAAAATGTTATTGTATATAATAAATGAACATTGCAAACTTCAAATATTGAATAGTATGTATTGTATATTGGTATGATATGTAGTTGAGTGTAAAACATCTTCAACAAATTTAAACGTAAGTTATTTACGATAGATTATATTTATTTTTTACACATTCCACTTGAACAATAAACTACCTTTCTCTGTACTCAAAATATTAGATGCTATCAATAGCTTTAAGAATGGCTGGTTTAAAAACAATTTACATGTATTTATTTATCACACACTATTATTCAGGGTGCATACAATAATAGCAGATAGACTTGTATAGATAAACATGAACTGCAAATCAGTTAAAGCAAGGTGTCATTGTAAGAAACAGCAGCGCAATAAACATGTTATCACATGTAAGGGCCCTTGTGAAGGGAACTCATTAAGTTAAGGGGACAGGAGTCAAAAAAGGGAGTTGACTCCTGAATTGAAGCACCCTTGTGTTGTATTTTTTTGTGGCTGGAGAGTTCGGGGAGTGTGTGTGTGTGTGTGTGTGTGTGGGTCAGGAGGAGGAACGTGCCAGAGATGATGTAGCTCAGTGCACAGGGAGTATTGATTAGTGACTGATAACCAGGTGACCATCTTTCTGGGAGATACAGAATACTCGGTTTCATGGCAGTGAGTTAAGTGCTTAAAGGCAGTCTTAGTCTGACCACCCAGATGGGCCTGCAGTGGTCTGGAGGGTGGGGGATGGGCAGAGCAGTGTGTGTGTGCGTGTGTGTGTGTGTGTGTGTGTGTCTGTCTGTGAGTGTGGTTGTGCATGAATCTGTTTGCATGCATGTGTTTGTGCATGTGCACACGTACCTTATTATTATGATTGCGCCTGCTATTTTTATATATGTGTGTGTGTGTGTGCGCTTTATTTGTATGCGTGTGTGCATTTGACTGTTTATTTGGGTGTGCATGCCTGTTTGTACGTGTGCGCACGTGTATGTGTTTGTGAGCTTGTTTGAACAGGAGGCGAAGTAAATATGAAGGAGAAATACTACTGCTTCCGTTTTTTACTCCATTTTCGACAGGCCCGAATATCCTGTTCCTCCGCTGGAAGGGTGAGGGGAAAAAGAGTAAACACTACACTACAAAATGTCAGAAAAGGAGGGGAATCAAAGAAGAGCATCGGTGTATGACAGTCACATGATGTGGGTCTTATTTTGAATGCTTATTTTCCATCCATATTTCATCATTAGTCATCACTACATTTTCTGCTATTGAAATCTCGTCAGTTTGAGTAACATACCAGCACGTATTAAACTGTTAATATTTGACACTTTTATTTAATACCAACTAAATTGCACTGCAGTGCAATGGCTTGTATATTATATCTCTGTATCCAATAGTTAGTCATTAAGGAGGAATTAAATGTGTATGAGAACTTTTATTACTTATAATATTATCAGTAATTATCTCAGGGATATGTAAAACCGAAAATTTCTACTCCATTTTAAGTCCACAGTGCATAACCCAGGACCCAATCAAACCAATTTATGCTGGTACCCAATCAAAATTAGTCTCTGTTAGCACATGTGCAGTTCAATCAAAGGCTTCAGTCTTTCTAGGTGCATATGTTTTATTTAGGGAATGAAAAGAATACATTCCAGGAGCACGTTTGTTTGTCTTCGATGAAATACAGAATACGCAAAAGAAATGTATGCCGTTATGTAAAGCCTGCTTTGACTGAATTACGTAAGCCCACAAAGAGACTAAGTTTGATTGATTGGGTACCAGCGTTATTCTCCTTAAGGCCATAAGCAATGAAATCAAAATGGACATCAATCTTTTTAAGGACATATACTGTTCTGTTTTAGGATGAAAAGAACACATTCCAAAAGACATGTTTGCTATCCAATAAAATAGAATGCTCGCAGAAACTTGAGTTGTAGCGCAAAGTCTGTTCAGATTTAATTGAAAAAAAAAGTCTATCATATGGGGTCATTAATTAATGAAATACAGAACTGTAAAACATCCTTGAAAGGGAAATATATATATATATTTTAATTTTGATAAGAGCCCTTTGCATGTAAGTTTGGATTTAGCAAACACCCCATAAGATTAATGGGCCTAAGATAGCAGACCACTAATAATAAGTTAATGTAGTTAACTGAATGTAGTTAACATAAGAAGTTGAGTTCCAAAACCGTTTGTCCCAAAGAGATTCTGATATGTTGATTGGTTTTTAAACTGAAGTTTACTGTTATGAATCAAATTAGTTTTTAAAAGCCTACAACAATATAAGAAACAGTTTCATTAAATAAAGGATTCTTAAAACTGTTGAATTATGACATCACTTTAAAAGCCATAATAATGAATAAAATACATTAAATGGTTACAGTATGTTCCAAAAAAAAAAAAATAAACAACGTTGTCTCTGTATTGAAAAGCAAGACTTTCCGGATCATTATTGAGAAAATTTCCAAAATGTCCTCTGAGAATTTATTTATTTTTATATATTTTTATTTATTTATTTGAGGTGTGCATTTTGCAGATATAGCTCATATGCCAGTGAAGTGATGTGGTGGGGGTGATTATCATACACTAAGACTGAGTTTTGATTCCCTTCATTCTTCAGAGCAAAGGGGTCAAGAATTATCCCTCAAAAGCAGCCAGCGCCCGACAAGGATTTAATATTTATTTAATTTGAATCTTAAATGAGGAAGCATGCATAGATGACCCACAACCACTGCCCCCCGTCCCCGTCCCCACCCCACATCCAATGGAGACCTGGAGGAATGGGGGTTTTCGAAAGAAGACGAGAAACCAAAGAACCGTGTGTGAGGAATATCTGGAAGGCGGCTAAGTGACCATACAGTAAAAACGGGTCGGAGGAGACAGCTGTGCTCTTATCTGAACGGAGGAAGAAACCCCGCAACAAAAGGGACCAAAGACGGGCCGCTTGATGCATGGGAAAGCCATCGGACGGCCATTGAAGCCATCCTTCTGCTGTGCAAATAGTTCAAACTGTTCATTCCCATCTCCCCATTCTCTCCTCCGTACATTGTTTGTGTCCTTGCATTTCATTCGGTTGGGGGGAGGGCGGCAGGGGGGGGGGTTGGGGTGGGGTGAGGGGGGCAGGCTGCTCTCAAGGCCAGTGAGCAAACAGTTCAGAAAGGAGCCAACTATCTCCTGCTGTTCCCAGGAGAACTAGCATTTTTATTTCAGCTCCAAGCTGTCAGAGGATTGGAGAGTTTATGTAGAATCCTGAATTAATTGCTTTAAGCTGGGGGCTGACTGCATTTATCACCAAATGTTCAGTAAAATGTTTCCCTAGCGATTATGTCCCCCAAACCCACCCCACCCCACCCCACTCAACCAACCCAACCCACCCACCCACTACACATTCACACACACACATACCCAACACACTTTCTTCCAGTCTACAGTCACCCAAACTCTAGGATGGATACAGGGTGAATTTCTGGCGAAGTTTGCATTTGCTTGACCCTGGCACAATGTTATGAATAATGATGGGGGTGAGTAGCTGCTGACGATTTAGATTTGGGGGCGGGGGGAGGGGGGCATGTGGGGGTGGGGGTGGGGTGCTATGCAGTGAGGGCGAATGTTGTCAAACTTTCTCATTTTTTATTGTCGTTTGTTAGCCAGCGCTGGCTGTGGAATGACAGGGCTTGCAGATGCACAATAAAATGCATATCTGTCCAAACAGTTGGTAGCCTGGGCTGCGCAAAGCTGAAAACTCACTTTAAAACTGTCCAATAGCCCCCCGTGCCTTCTGTCCGCCACCAAATCTCCCCCCCATTGCCGATCGCTCACACCATCATCGCGCAAATTACTGCTGGATTGTGTGTGCTGGCGTGCGCATTTCATTACACATTTGGACAAGAGTCTGAAAAAAAACTGGAACAAATAATACGATTAAACTTTTTTTCTTTTTATTTGCGTCTCATCTGTCCTTCTAAACATTTTAGTAGTTGTCAATATTTCCTATATCCTCTCTTCTTTTTTTTTTCCACAAATCTCACAGAAGCCAAGTCAAAACAAAAATTGGCCGCTCAAGACACAAATACGAAAAGCATTTCACTTAGTCGTAGCTTGACAATAAATGCCGAGAATTTAAACAAAACATCCAGATGTGAAGTACACAACAGAAATTGCTAGAAAGAGTTTCAGTGTCCTTCACTACATCCTCTCTTTTTCATTAACAAGGAAGATGGCCTCAAAATAAAAAAAGTTCATAATAAATGATAAAAATCAAGTTCAGAAGCTTCCAGTGGCCTGTACTTGCTTACATTTTAAGTTAGTAAAATATAAGAGAGGAAAAACTGGGGTTCTAACACTGTGGGCCTGCACTGCTAGCAGTGAAATAGCTACCAGCTTTAGGCTTCCCATGTTGTTTTTTTAAAACGACAGACAGTCCTTAACTCTTCACCTAACAGCCCCGCTGGGCCGTTAATCCCATCTCCCATCCTCATGTTAATAAATAACTGCTGAAAACTCTGTGAGTCCACCCCCTACCACCTCCCACTCCTCACAGGTGACAGGTGACCCCCCACGACCTGCTCTCACCTGCCCGACGCCACGCTCAGAATCCAGGCCCACCATTGTCCCGCTTGGACTGTGACGCATTAGCAGTCACCCGAGCTTCCCCAAAAATGGGCGCACGCTTAGCAGCCCAAAAAAGGGGATATATTTGAGCTTCAATTTGTAAATAGGAGCCCCAGTTCATATGTGAGTTTCAGCTTGAGGCACTCTGCCTATTCCACTAAAAATAATACTACTTCATAAATAATACATTTTGTAGTGGTTATATTGTATATCTTTCTCTCATTAGCCGCCCTTTTCAACTTACAGGAGCTTAAACATACCATCCCTTCCTTTGATGTACTCAACATAGTGTGGGAAACACGTTAACCAATATGTATCATAACATCTATAGTGAATGCATAAATATAAATTCACTGTGAAGTTGACCATGCAGTGAAATAATACTAAAAACAGACCGTGTATACATGTTGCACTAAGTGCCTGTCAAGGCCGAGTAAATGCATCATAAATTACTGTATTACTGTGTGCTTTACTGACTAGATTAATGTGGATCAAAAGTCAGATCCCGGTGACTCATCATTTCAAACCGTTAGCATAATGCGGGCAGCCAGCCAGTTCCTCCACTATGGTGAGTGGCATGAGATGGAGGATCCTTAGTCATTGCTCAAGACTCCTGTCTGGGAATGTCTTGGCTTCTCAGTTGACTACGGTCCCCACAAATATAGAATAAAGTGTATAGTATACACACAGTCCCCACAAATACTGTGAAATTTCCGGATTAAGTTTACCAGGATTTCTCTTCCCCACGGCCAGTTTGGTTCCTTTGTTTCAAGATGTCAGTGCCAGTCCCACACATTGTCTCAGTTATAACAAATACTTGGCATGTTTAAAACTTAGCTAGCAAGCCAGTCAGTGACTGAATGCATTTTTCCTTTTAGCACAATAGCTATAAAATGTTGTAAAATTGTAACTAGCTTAGAGTTATGGAGTAGCGTGAAATGATAGCATATGTGCACGCTTGATGGTTATGACTTAAAACGAATGAACGTGGTAACTCGCTAACACTTGTGTCATTATCTGAATGATCACAAATAAGAAACAAAATGATAAAATATTTAACTTTATTTGATTGACAAGCTAAAACATTAGCTGTATTAATTAGCCAGCATGTTTGGCTAGCTACCATCCGTTGATGTCATGTGCCCCATGATCCTGCCAATATGGTGGCCTCCCGTCAATTAAAACCCAGACTTTCATGGCACAAACACAGACTTTATTTATTTTTAAAAACAACTTGCACATTATGTTTTTTTATCTCATAGTAACTCATCTACTTTCACATTGATTGTACGCTCACTCACACATTGCACTTTCTTGACTGTGGAGTAATCCTGTGTTTCTATTTTAAGGAAACTTATGTCTGGACAAAAACATGACTGGCCTATGAAGTGTCAGTCAAAATTTATTTAGCGTAACAAGTGGCACAATCTTGAAAATCATGATGCATTAACCAAACAAGGGAAAACAATAACAGAGGAAAGAGGGACAGTGGCAGCAGGTCAAGAGGTTGCCAGATGAAATAGTAGTATGAAATAAACACAAAACAGAGACCTCAAAAAGTACCACAAAATTGGATCCATACTTTTATGACCCAGTCACATAAATACTGTAGGTCTTGAGCTTCACAAAGCTGTGATTATCATGGGACTGCCATTCTGACACTATGTGCAAGGCCTTTGTGCAACAACCCACAACATGGACTTCTGAGAAGTGGAAGAAAGTAATATTTTCTGTTGCTTCTCGTTTTCTCTTTTTTCCTACATCTGGATTGGCTTATATTTGGAGAAAACTGAAGGAAGCCTTTAACAATATTGCTTGATCCCAGTTATGATACATGGTGGTGGCTCTGCTATGGAATGGACAGCCATCTGAATGGATTCACTTGGTGCAATAATGACTCTGCATGGTAGAATTACAGCCAAGAAATGCAAGGAATACAATGTTAGGTGACCATATGTATCTTTTGGCAAATATTGTTTCCTCAAGATCTTTATATATTCCACCAACGATAACTCCCCACAGAAACTGTTTCAAAACTCTGAGTGGTTTCATGAACATTATGATGGATTATGAGGCAAAGACCCTCCATGGACTCTTAAGTCTCTACAACTAATCTTTGTGGAACATTCCGGAATATATAGTATGGTGGATTAGATTTCTACCTACTTCATCTCAAATGTAACTAGAGGCACTATATAATCAGTACTGATAAGCAAACATATTAGTAAACACATGAAAATCCATGACAATCTATAAAATTATGTCATATTGTTTGTTCTCAGCTGATAGGTAGGATCACATGTCCGCTCATACTCAGTCATAATTCATTAAAACACACACAAATAGCCCAAATACAACAAGAATAGCTCACCCAAATACCCATAATTCATACAGGCAAACCCAGTCAAAACTTATTCAAATATCCAATCACAGCCTAAATAAAAATACTCAAAATAATAACACACACTTCATTTGCCATATATCAAATACTCAAATTCATTTCTCACAGTTTCAGCACAATCATACATCATCATACATTTCAATACAATCGTCTAAATACCCACTATCATAAAAATAATCATTATTATCATAAAATCTTAAAATTGTAACCAACACAAAAACAGCAGACAAGGATGATTCCCACAACCAATGCAGTGACCCACATTCAAACACCCTCATTCATCACCACTGCCGAACATCTGCACATCACTTCTAGAATTTTCCATGGACAGTATCCAACTCTGAAGGGCTGAATTTGCATCTTAAGAACATTACCAAAATGCAACAATGGTTCATGAGGCTTCGCAATTTGCTTGGATCACCACTGTGTAAACTTGTTTCACCCAAAGTTTCCACTTCGGCCTCCATCAATCTCCGTCAACATAATCGCCCTGTCCGGTTACACTCATAACCCGGACAATAGCAAATCCATACAGCTAATGCCCTGCTTTGCATGCTTGGTCGACTCCTCCGGCGATTTGCATCGATAGTGTAGGTGTAACTGTTTCTTGAAATAACAGCTTCAGTGATATATATTTGGTGTCAAGCTCATATATCCTAAAATTCATGTACATCAATACTCTTAGTGCAGATGAATATGTACTAATAAGTCATATTAGATTTATGTGGGTTACAATGAATGATTTTCTGAGTGTTGCAAATGAAGAAAATTGTCAATTTAGTGACTATTATATTATTGTATTTGTTAGGATTAACATTTAATTAATATTTAAATGATCATACTCGTATGAGTAAATATCTTAGTAATTATTATTTTCTTATCTTGCTTAGGTTGAAAATTTTACTCACGCTTAAATGAATAGATGGCTCTTTGAACCTTTCAGTCATACCAGTCAATTGTTTTGCTGAGATTTGCACTTTCAGTGACAAGGTGATGTGGAAGAATCGTAATGCTGATTGTGAAAAGTTCTGCAACAAATCAATCATCAAATAGGTATAAATCACAACATTAAAACAGCGAAACATAAATGACTACAATGCCTAACAACAAATGAAACATATTAGAAACATGAAATTACATTACAGAAGAAATTCTCTCATGGACCTCTCAAAGTGTAGGATGATGACTCATCCAAAAATGAAAAATAGACCAGTGAGTCACTTTTCAAACAATGGAAATAAAAGATTAATAGTTATGGGTGAGGGTGAACTACAGTTTTATTTTAAATCCACATACATGGTCACCTTACTGACATCATTCTCCTTTCAAAATTGTGAGTTTTCTCATCAATAAAAATGACAAAAAAAAAAAAAAAAGCCGTTTTAAGATGTGATTTTTTTTTATTGATGGATATTTGCTTTCAGGGATCCAGCAGAGAAAGAAGCAAGAACTTATGGAGGTATAGGAATCATAGGACATAGTTCCCTGGTCAATGGAGAACGAGAGGGTTTTTTTATCTGTGAAAACTGTCATTAAGTCCCATGGCGGTTTTGCCCACCCCCCTTGTACTTAGTTCAATATCTCTTCTGGGGGTCTTTATATTGCAAATCGGAAAATAAGGATATCCAATCAGGGGCTTGTAAATGTGGGCGCATTACAATAGACCGACTACTTAATCTGAGAGAAAATTAAATTACACTCAACGCCGTGCCATTGTAACCCGCGAACAGCTATGGGGGGAAAAATGTGTGTGTCTGGGGAAAAGTCTTAATGGGAATGTATAGACTGTCCTGCAACTGCTGAATTCGACTAGGGCTATACGTACCTCCTTCCCAGCTTTTAACAGCAGTTAAACCGGGCCTCAGCCTGCGTATAATAAATGCCGAGGCCATTTATATGGGATTAAATTGAGGATTAATTTAATTCTATCCCTGGATTCGGAATTCATTATGGTCCTGATGGAGGTTTCAACAAGGAGGGAATTTAATTTGATGCCTGTAAAGGGGACAGGGGAGGCTGGGAGGGGGGCGGTTGGGGTGGGAGGGGCAGGGCGATGTTCTTTTTGGGGACCCGTTTTTGATTAACCCTCATCTCTTTCTAAACTGTTAATCAATTCTTATTAAACTGAAAGTAAAACTATGTTATTGGAGTGGTACACATTTACAGAGCGGGATTTTTTTCCTGTGGTCGGGCGTTAGTTTCAGCTCACTGCTTATTAAACGGATAATTAATTAGTCAGGAAGAAAATACTATTGCTATTCAGCATGGAAGCACGAACTGTGACGTATGTTGGAAACGATGACATAAATCCCTAAGGCCATTTTTAATAAAACATGAATACATGAATACAGGAAATAATGCATGAATGTGTGTGAGTGTGTAATATTTTTTTGGTGATGCCTAACAGAGATTTAAAGTCCAATTACTGTACAAAAACATGTGAGCCCCTCGCATGATCACATGTATAATACCTGGCTCAAGCCAAAAATCCATGTTGTCCAAAATGCCCATTGCATAATTTTTAACAGTTCTAATAGCACCCATGTTTTTCAGTCAGTATATAGTTTATGATAGAATATTAGTTAAAAATATCCCATGCTATTTTAAACTATTTAAAACTTAAGCTATTTTCTTGTTTAATCCAGCTGCTCCCATCTGATGGGGTGTTATGTTTTACAGCAAGAGGAAAAATATAGTCATGTGAAAAGGCATTGGAGATAAAAAAAAGACGACCCGGTGGAGTGTTGTGAGTGCACATTGCTCTGCAGGTGAATGCTCCGACAGTTTCCATCACTGCCACCAGCAGCCCAACAAAGACTGCTGATGACCGAACAAGCATGGTTGTCATTTTCAGAGCGAGGATCTGATTGGTGGATGAAAAAGGTCACCTGGCGTACAGGTATTGATCAGAATAATCACACTCAGTTTCAATGAATAAAAATAAGGCCATCAGTATGCACTCTCATTTTTTTGGTTCAGCAAAAGTACATTTTAACACATAAAAGTCTTTAAAGAAAATGTTCTACAAAATTTGTACTTACTGCAAACACTATCTATACAGTGGAGATAAGATGGAAAAACATCTTGATCAGAAAGTATGAAGCTGGTAAAGTCAGGACTGTGAAAGAATATACTTATTCAAGGTTTTTATTCAGGATTGTACATTTACACACATGTTCATTCAATTTTTATTTAAAATTTTTAATTATTTAAATTTTTCATTTCACATGATCCCATCAATAATCCAGATGAAGGCATGTAAGGGGCAAACTCTGATATTATGTTTTGAGTATTTTTGTATTTTTTAATCAGTTTAATACATTACTTGTAAATATATGTCAATAAACTCCATGCCTTGTGAGTTAATTTACAATTTATCAAATGTGTGCAAATACCACCATTTAAGGGATATTCCTACTGAAATAAATTGTTTAAATCAGTGTGTGTGTGTGTGTGTGTGTGTGTGTGTGTGTGTGTGTGTGTGTGTGTGTGTGTGTGTGTGTGTGTGTGTGTGTGTGTGTTGGTGCCAGTACAGAAGCAAACTTCAGATTGTGGATCCTCCAGACTAGTAATGAATCAGATGGAACAGCCACAGGTGATGTACAGCCAGTTGTGCTGAAATGTCAAGCATTTTAAAATGCCCACATGATCACCTCCAGTAGTTGCAAATCATCCCTTTTTAAATCAACTGTTTGATTTAGTAAATTAGTTTTGCGTCCTTTGATCAAAATGTTGAAATAAGATCATTAAAAATACAGTACGCATGAATGCACATTTGAATCTTCGGTAAATCTTTGGCTCCTGTCTTCGACTCCCGTAATCTAGATTTGATAAAGCTTCTCGCTGCATGGTGGGCCTCACATGTGTTGTCTTGTTCACTGCCTCCAACAGTCTCAGGTTTTCCTGTAAAAATAATCCAACCATCTCTGTATCTCTGGTTCCCATACTGTCTAAACCGTAGCTATCTACACCAGAGACAACACTCTAAAGATTTCTTTATTCACATTTCTAAAACGTGAAGACTTTGGGGTTTTTTTTTATCACAGTTTTATTATTTTTAAGCAGGCAAAGAAAACAGCAGAAAATGTGTTTGTCATTGTTCACCTTTACGGAAAAATAAACATCTCTGTTTTTGGAGGCGTTGTGTGCCCTGTTCTGTATATTTGTGGAATTGCTATTCAGTGTACTTGCTGTCTGAACCAGGTCCCCTCTTACCAAAACCATCGTATTAAGATCCTTGTAAGAACACTTGTAAGGTTCATTACTACACTTGGACACTAATGTTGCACTCATAAGCCATTGCTCTTATGAGCCCCCAAGCCACTCATAGACCAGCTGAGCGCGTTCTAATGGTAACAAAATGCACTTACATTATTACCCAGTTGCTTCCTTGACTAAAGATTGAGAACAATTCAGAATCATGGAGTCAATCTCTGTTTTAATTTCCACCTTTTAATCAGTCACAGATTAGGGGTACAAATTTAAGGTCGTTCTGTTTCGATTACATCATTTGCATTTTAATTAATATGTAATTAATAGATAATTAATCCAGAGATTTGAAATACACTTTGTACATGAGATCGATTGGAGCCAGCCACCTTTGTAGTCGACTGTAATAACAGGCCCTTGAATTTACGTGGATTACTTTATCCCACATCCAATGTTGTTCCGATATTTTAACCTGTCAGTAACATTTCCTCTCATTATCTGCAATTTGGCAAGCAAGAAGAGTGAACAAAAATTTAGCAAGTAACGCAATGAGTTACTGACTGTATTTTCCCCCCTAACTCGGGTGCTGATTAGCAGAATAGCTTTGTGATTGGCTAAGAAGCAAGTTACTGCATTACTGCTTGTGTGGTCTTCATCTAATCTAAGTCTGTCGAAGCGATGACACAAGTATGTGCTATCTTCATGAAATCTTGCATCTTAGATGTCAAAATGAGTAGTAGAAATTGGAGTTAGTCTGTTTTTTTATTGGGGGAACAATAATGTTATTTGCAAGGAAATATTAACATTAGGTTTTTTAAAAGAAAAAAAGACATGTGTTGTTAGCATTTGGTTTTCCTTTGGTAACAAAAGCCAAACCAATCCATAACCCCAAAACTGTGGTCCAAACTGTACTTTGTTTTGTGCACAGTTGCACTAATCATTATTTCTTACATTATCAACCCAGGTCTTTTTCATAATTCATTACAGAATCATGTCAACATTTCTTTTTTTCCATGCTCCAGTGGTGTATGATATTTTTCTTGAAAAAGATGCTAGCCTACATTCAGTTGATACCTGACATAAACGATACTTAAGGATAACTAGGAGTTTAAGGTCATTTGATTCAAAAAGCTGATTGGAAGCCAATGCACACCAGTGACTTTAAATGCTTCCAGGTGGAGAAGGGTCACCACTGACTAAAAGCATTCATCATTTTGTTTCCGCGGTGGGAATCCAGCAGGGGAGACTGTCTCACAACCTACGGAATAGCTGTGAGGTGTTCCAGCTGACCCCGACGCTGCCAGTCCCTCTCTGCCAGTCAATGGGCATTGTTGACTCGCGGCGGTCTAACGGCGACCTGGCCGGGGGTGCAAACTCTGGCACTCAGGCCTGTCTCTGAAAGGCATCCTGCGGCAGGAATGTCGCACCGTGCTGCTGAAGAGTCTGCTCACATCATAAGCTCTGGGCTGCATTCTTCACCAGCACCTCCCCCTTCCAACACCCACCCCGGCCCACTTTACCTATTCATTTTCTGTCACTTTACTGGTCAGCATCCCCTCACCCCAAAATTCTATACAGAGGAAACAAAAACACCCTGACCACTGAAAACACATGGTTCCCTTACCAAACAGCTTTGGATCAGGACTTCCATGCTCAAGGTGGATGTGGTCCAAAACTGTTCTTCTGTAATGAAGTATCAAGCATATTCCACGAACTCAAGAGAACCAGCATGAAGCTTAAATTTACTGTCTACACATAGATGCTGCTGGTAAACTGTGTGAGTGTGTCTGTGTGTGGTTGCATGCCTGTTTTTTTTGATGTAGTTATCATTTGAAAAGAAACATTTGTCGGTTGATGGATTTAGAACACGATCTGAAAGGTCGGTTTGTAAAACAGAATAAAGACGGCCTTTTACATGAGAACAGGAGTGATGGGGCCTTTTTTCTTCTCTAAAACAACCCAACATGACATCCTGCCAAAGATTTCCATCAGCAAGGAAAGACTCTTAATGTTTTAATGACTAAAAAACTCAAAAAAATGACCTTATTCTGCTGACACTCAGTTTCTACCACTTCAAGAAACTCTGTCGTTGCATACAATTACTGTAAGAGTCCAGGTGTGGTTCACTTGAATAACCAAATGTTGATTGAAGGGATCTTCAAAGTTCTGTCTGCCATTTCTTTTTTTTTTTTGGAAGAAAGACGTTTCATTCTGGGTTGCACAATAGCCGAGCAGATTCTTCGACGCCACATGAAACGCTTTCTGCGGTGTTAACCACTTGAAGCTTTTTTCCCTTAAATCCTAGAACTTTCTCTGACACAAAGTCGAACCGTGGCTTGTCTGCACGCCCTGGAGCCCGTTGGGGCTGTTTCTCAGTGCAGGTGTAATGGAAGCACGTACCCTGTGGGTAATGGCGGAGGTCTTGTGTGTAGAGGGGGAGTACGACACTAGGAGCAGCATCAGCCCTCTTATCCCTTAGATTCTTATCAATGCGGGCGGAACTCTGACCAGATAACCTCCCTGTTTCTCCACGGTATCGGATTATAGCATGATGGGCTTACTTAAGTGGCTGGACCAATTCAAACCAGGCCTGGGAGCTAATGGGCTGTGGTAGCCTTCTCCACCCCAGGATCCACAATAGGGGTGTGTTTTCGGTCTACACTGTCTTTTTTACACTTCTATATAATGACCATGGGCCATTTTTGTGGCCCTTGTTCACCACAGCCAAGCTTTTAGATACAACATTGGAGAAAGGGGAAGGACATCATTTGCCAAACCTCTCAAAAACATTTACATCATCGAATCGGATTGTAATCTATGCTACGATATGCTACGGTATGTCTTTTCTGTTTAAAAGAATGTCGGATTTTTACTTAACAGTTTCAGTTTGGGGTTAAAATGTGCTACCACGCAAAGCTGAACAATTGGTATCCTCACTTAAATGGGTATTATTTGTGTGCGTGTGTGTGTGTGTGTGTGTGTGTGTGTGTAACAGTTATGTGTGAAAAGTCTCCACTGCGTCATTTCATGACCAGAGATGCTAGGTATGACACCCCATTACTTGGACGCCTGTCTGAACTTTGTCTCCCATCCAAAAAAAAAAAAACAACAACATTATTCACATGACCTCAGACTAATCAGCCAATTTCATTTTGCATTGCCATCGTAACTTTCCCTTTTGAAGCTGATCTATGAAACTGATCGCTGTAAAGTGATCGGCTACATTTCCCTAGTTAAGGATATCATATCAAGCACATTATCATGAATCAATCTCAGCACTATAATCAGGGAACATCATCACTTCTCTGTCCTTTTCCCATCCAGCCATGGCTATCTCTATGATTCTTGTGCCAGCAGTGACAGGGCCAAAGCAGCCAGTCAGCTGACATACGCTCTTCCCATCTCTCTTTAAGAAGGCCCGCACCAGAAATATATGTAGCCTGATCTGACACAAGTTAGCATTACATAAATAAAATGATTTGTTTTTTAACTTTCTTTGGAAATGTTTCAATTTATAAGACATATTTAGTTTTTGTATTCCCCCAGATTAAAACTGTACATTAAAAAAGATATACTAGTACATTTCGCAAAGATAATCAAGTCTATTTCCAGATCTACAACAAAAAGGGGGTATTATAAGCCAGGTTGATACCAGCTTTACAGCTGAGAAAATGTAAAATATGCTCGGCTGATACCAGTTGGAAAGGGATATGAGACAGCCAGGTTTCAGCCACAGAATGGGAAAAGAGTAATGATTTGTGCCAGAGAGGAAGCAACATCATGATCCAGTCTGGTTCCAACTCGGTAGTGTTCCAGCTCCAAATGGAAACGGCTAACAAGGCTAGGTCTGGCTCTACAGTGGAAAACTGTATGATAAACCAGTCTCAATTCAGCTCCACACTGGAAGCAACTATCAGAAACCAGGCTAAATTCAGCTCTACAGTGGAAAAGGGTTCGATAAACCAGGCTAAATTCAGCTCTACAGTGGAAAAGGGTTTGATAAACCAGGCTAAATTCAGCTCTACAGTGGAAAAGGGTTTGATAAACCAGGCTAAATTCAGCTCAACAGTGGAAAAGGGTTTGATAAACCAGGCTAAATTCAGCTCTCCAGCAAATTTGATAAACCAGGCTAAATTCAGCTCTACAGTGTAAAAGGGTTTGATTTGGCTAAATTCAGCTCTACAGTGAAAAGGGTTTGATAAACCAGGCAAATTCAGCTGGAAAATTTGATAAACAGGCTTTCAGCCTACAGTGGAAAAGGGTTTGATAAACCAGGCTAACAGCTCTACAGTGGAAAAGGGTTTGATAAACCAGGCAAACTGCAGCAGATATTGATTTGTGAGCCATTCAGTTGTATCTTTTGAAAGTTTCATAAAAATATTTTCAGGTTTCACATGCCCTAAGTATAATAACTCCAAACGTGGTAACTGCACTGGTTTCGATTGAAGAAAACGGTCATGTGCAATCGATGAAGAAGTCGAGCACACCAAAAGAACAGTACTTTAGCTACCTAGAATTCACTGTCTCTTTACGGCTAGGCAATGAATACAATTCTTCCATTACCTGAGTAAGGTTAATGCTATTTTGCACTGATGTAACTTCTTCAGTTAGTCAATCCAAAACTGGTGGCAAGGTTATTTATTAATTTGGCTCATAGCCAGTGGCAACCTTACCAACTTAGCACTCTGGTCATTATTTTCTAAGTTTTTTGAGCATCCTAGCAAAAAATGTCAAAAAAGCAGTTTGCATTAAAATGAAAATGGTGACACATGCCATATACATAGTCAATGCGTCAGAGCAAAAGCTCAATAAGTAGGCATAAGACTTGGTAAAACCGTAAGATCCACAGCAATCTGGAACTCCGCGATTCTGCATGGTGGCGCCACCACTATTGTCTGTATGAACTCAGAAGCCACGGATTGCTTTTGCAACTATGAACTCTGAAAACGCATTCGATAAGGCCAGGAGTTCTCAGGCACTATAAAACTCGGATATTGAAGTGCAAATGCTGGGATTTGCGTTTCAATTTACAACTATGTGAGGGTTCATTTGGGAAAGAATGAACATTTCAATCCGTTACTCCAGACAGATATCCAAACGGAAACCAATGTTACACTGCCAGTCAAATTTGCCAACAGCAGATGTTACGTTACGTTCGGCATGAGTGAAAACTACGCTACGCACGCTAGACGTCACCCCCTACAGTGTGAATAATAATGTGAGTCGTCTACTCACATCACTAGTAGTAACCTTTCGTCAAATTGACTGTAAATGCTACTATAGACTGGATTAGGAGTATCTTAATCTTGAAATAAAACGTCAGTTTCGTCGTGGCAAACAGGGAAACGCTCATCACATAAGATCGGGATGACACATTTATTACAATTTAATTACACTTTTTGTGGTCAGTGGAATCTAAAATTTACGCTTTATTGAACTGTTCTGCATGATAAATACACCTTTCTTATTAATATAATATATGCTGATTATAGATTTTATCACTTCCCGTTACAATAAAACAAAAAAAAATTCAGGCCATTAATTAACATTTGTGTTATTCTTAAATTCTTTACTAACGACAAACCTGTAAAGGCAGACAGATTGAGCCTGGAACCTGAGAGCAAACACACATTTAAAATAAAGTGCTATAAATTACAACCGGAAATCTGGTTTGCTTGATCTAATATAAAAATGATACAAGGTCAGATTTTGTTTGGTGTTGTTAATTTTGAGCCTTGAAATGAACACGCATGAGGCCAATACTTGGTGCTGCCTTAATGTCGATAATCAATGCTGCCTTGGCGTCTGACCTATGAAGTAAAAGAGTGAATCTTATTGAAGAGCTAAGCGCTCACTGAGAAATTAGGATCATAAAGAATTACGACGATCTTTTTAAAGGTCCAGTGGAAGTACTACATCAGAACAAATACATGACAGAGTGCGTAAGGTGTATCAGGAAGTCATAATCACAATTTGCAAAAAAAAAAAAAAAAAAAAACCGACTTACTGTTGGCTGTTGCATATCGTGGGGATGTTGTCACATGCATTTTGACGTTCACCCAAGGCTGTAGTAATTTCATAGTTTACATTATTTTAATGAATGCGATGTTTTCTCGTAATCAATATACATCGGCGGTCATAATGTTCATTATACGAACAATGTGGGTTTAACTATTGTGTCATCTCAGATTGGTAATAGTCGGAACAGGCAGAACACAGCGGTGAAGCATGCTACAATATACAAACACATTTATGGTTTATTATGGAAAGGAAAAATCCATATGCGCCCACCAACTTAAATAAAAATGTATTAATTTCTATGCTGTTAATATGTTAATACATTTTAGGCGAGGAGGCAGTGGTGATTATAATTTATTATTATTATTATTATTATTATTATTATTATTATTATATTTATGTTGTTATTGTTCTTACCGTACATTAATGTTCAGTTTTAAAATGACTATATTCACTGCATAATATTACTGTCCTCTAACCCTTTAAAAGGCTGCCTTAAATTTACAAAATAAGAACAATAAGGCGTGCAAAGTTAACAATTGTTATCAGGAATGGCGAGTAAAGGTTTGTGTTTAATACCGTCTAATGGTTTCAGATCATTGAGCCAACTTCGAAAAGCTGAAGTAGCATAACATGGGAGTATACATCTCTTTGTCATTCCATCCCAGGGATATTGTCAACGTGTATTTACAATAGTCGACATTTCATTAAGACAAAACTGTCAAAGTAGAAATGACGGATGAAGCAAAATGTATCTATGGAATGAAAATGTATGCTGGAAAACAGATACGGAAATATTTAAAATCATATACTTATAAACGCTTGGTTATGGAAATCTCTAGTACAAAATGTTTGGTTCTTTAAATGTGTTTCCGATAACGGCAACGTATCAGTGTGCGCTTGGATAGACGATGTAAGTCCTTCTAAAAATATTGAAATAATTACTTCAAAACATTTACAGCAAATGACAGTATTTTAACATGTGTCCAAGTGACCACACTATTTTGACTTTTGCATTTGGTAAAGAGGGTGAAAACAGTGATATAGGAAGCAGACTGAAACAAGCTCTCGCTTTGACAAGAAAACTGACCGCGAAAACCACACTGACTGCTTTGAATTTTGACATCGTTGTCCTTTAATATACTGTGGGATAGCACTTTCCCGTGCAAAGATATAGGATTAGGAGTATCCCCAGTGAAAGAGGAGCTAAGTCGGGATAGTGTGAACCGTCCCACCCCTGAAATAGGCTAAAGCAGTATTACAGCTTGTAAGGCTGGTATCCAGCGGTCACCCAGGAGACCGTTCTACTTGGGTGTTCCGGGTCCTGGAAGTTAAACCTAAAACTGAGACTGGGTGGAGAGCAGGCCAACCGGAGTCTGCTACAATAGGCAAGCCTATCATGATACGGAAAATATAAAAAAAAAAAAAAAAAAAAAACATATATATGTATAAGCTTTAACACAACTTTTTATATGTAAAGAATACAATATTAAAATAATAAAATGACAGTGAACTTTTGTTTTTCACGTCTATCATAGATGCTGACACTGATCAACACGTTTTATGAAAGGATCTGGAAAAAGCAACCAGAGAACCTCATACATTAAGAAGGATACTAAACGACCGAAGATAACATTATTCGTAGTACAAACTATGTATTTGACAATAATTACACGCAGTTAGAATAGACTACTGAATTGTGTCTATAACCTGAAAAGGCCTATTTCTCCAACAGGAGTAGCCTACAAAAACAAACAGGATAACACTTGTCCTGTATCTACGCATCTCTGAAATCAGGAAAATCAACAGGGCTAGTAGGCCTATAATTCAGGTTGCTCTTGATGACAGTCGTCTCTCAAACGTCTGGTTTTTCAAACTTATATTTTACTCTTGCGTGGGGACGAACTTCGACAGTCTTCTCACAAGTTTAGAGCACTGCTTTCTCCCTGCAAGCTAGATCATGCAAAGGGTTTCGATAAATACCATTCTTCGCAAAAAAAGAAGTCTGACCTTCTTCCTTGGGAAATATGCAAATGAGCTGACTGGTAAGAAATGTAATTAAATCGGGTTACCAAAGTAAAAGGATCAACAAGCTGCCTTATGGACCATCGCCGATCTTGTTGCTATAACAACAGCAAACGGGTTGCCTGTGATGTGCTACCACAGCTTTTCGTGAAGGCATTTCCCTCTCCGATGACATTTGAAAAACCCTTTCTTAAGTCTGGTTATGTGTGCGAAATGGCCTACGCTCAAAATCTGCTTTCTTGCCTTTTCGTCAGAGGCTATATACATAGCCTATCAATTTCTTGTTAAATGCTCTTTTTCTGTTCCCTATTTTACGTGTTCTTGGCAGTTATTAGACCTTGAGGGAAGAGATAGGCCTACTTATACCGTTGACCATATTGTGTGTCTCGGCTGGAGTGTTGCGGGGACAGCGTAATTAATGCTATCGCCATTGAGCCCATGAAAAGTAGGCTATTATGAAGACCTGAAATAGCCTCTTAAATAAAAAATAATCTTGCCAACGGAATGGCAGCGGGGCACTAAATTCATTGCAGAAAGTTCGCCTGGTCTTTGTCATCATTTCTTGAGCAAAGAGGTCCCGCGCCAGGAGTCGGTTACCTTTGAACCTAAATATCAAAGGGCCATCTCAGTTTAATTCTACACTGGAGAGGGTTTGGCTGAGGTTATCCCCCCTATCAAAGAGTCGGGAATGAGGTACGTGGGTATACACTCGTTTAATGACGGGTAATGGACAAATCCGAGGACATGCATTACTGCTGGAGAGGAAGGGAATAAATTATTTAAAAACGATTAGCCTTTTGTGCTGTCCTGCACAGATTCCATCTTCCACGGATAGAACATTCTCTTCAAGTGAGGGGGAATCACCTGAAACAATCAAATAAGGGAATAATAAAAATAATAATAATAATCATAAAAATAAAATTAGATACACACATATCGCTTTCTTCCCAGCTATTATTAATTATTGTTGTTGTTATTTATTATTATTATTATTATTATTATTATTATTATTTAGTTTTTTTTTTGGAATTTCCATGTTTGAAATGTATACATTTTTGAAAGAAAAGCTGTGTATTAACATGCGGCATTTTACTATTTTTTGCTGTTCTGTTGTTTACAGCTTGCACTTAAATATTATTTATAGTATCCAATAATATTTTTACGGGCCACTCAAATAATTGACAAGAAATAAAAAATATTGCCTATAAACAACGTCCGAATGCTTGTCTCTCTACAAATCCAGGCGGGTCCCAAAGAAAAAGGTTGGTTCTGTTAGTTTCCTTTACACTGGTTTGTTATGTTTTGGCATTCAGTTTTCTTCTGTTGATGATTACTGTTTGACGGAATAATGTGACATGAAGAGGTAGACTGAAGCTATAACACCGAAATACACTTTTTACTGTCATATTAACATTTATTGCCGTTGATGTAGCCTAAATTAAAAGTGTTGAAATTATTTCAAATTTTGATAGAAGTTATCGTAGCACGTGCAAGTTGCATTGAAGACTGAAATTAAATAATTGAACTGAAGTGTCCTTTGTTGAAACTGGCAAAAAGAAGTTATCTTTTAGCTTTTTTGAGTGAGGCCGGAAATAACTCGTCTAACGATATTTTATAAACAATGGGGTAGCATATGCCATCACAATGTTCTTTAAATGAGCTATTATACATTTAGATACTCGAGCACTGCTTAGCGTAGCTAATAACTAGTAGTAATGATTTCTAGTTGATGAAGGCTGGTGGGAAATACAGTGATTTCATGGGTCAAGTTTTTATTGAAAATTTGCACCTGCAGTCGTCTGTTTTATCGTTTAAAGCAAAAGAAAAACATCTCTAGTGCGCCGGAGACACTACATTATCTTGACAACATCGAAGCTGTCAATCAGCTGATAGCCCGTTGACATGTAGCTTGAAGGTTTTAGAATCAAGAAACAATCGGCTATCAGTTTAATTCTCAAGTCCTCTGTTGGATTTTGTTCACTGAGGTTAAATCCAAGAGAGTCCCACACGTGGATTTCTCCCGCATGCTCATGATCCTGAGCAGATAATCAAAATTAATATAGCCTAGACCGCCAAATGTTAATTAACATTTAGTATTTGAAATATGATATTTTCTCTTCCAAAGCTAGCGTACGCCGTTGTCTTTCTGACCTGTAAATCCAAAAAGACTGATAGTGGATGTAGCCAAAAATTGCCTACCTGATGTAGCTGCCGCCGTTGCATAGCATACTGGAAAGCAGCGGAGCCCAGTTTTAGAGCTTCTCCGGCAAGCCTACTGCACACAAGGCTCAAGGCATCACGGCATTTATTTGAGCTCAAACTCTGCCACTGTTGACTTTAGCACAAAGCAAAGATTTCACTGCCCCGCTAGTTTAAAAAATGATTATTTTACCAAGATATCGATCAGCGTGCTATAAAAATTCAGCTTAGCACTATGTCTAAAATGAACAGAGCGAAATTTAATATCTGTGTAAATTTACTGATATATGACGTCCTCCTATTCAAAGTTTACTCTCCTGGAATTTGGTCGTACATGTACACATCCTGTATGTATTTATATTGTCCTTTCATTGTTTACTAGCCTTGTTTATTCGCAGATCACTGGTGTTTAAAAGATGATCTGTGGAAGGGAATGGGGGAAAGAGGCTCCCTATATAATTTGCACGTCCAGACATCAGAGAGGAAGCGGATGTCGGACACCGGCACATAAAATGCTCCAGGTTGGAGCGAGAGCAGGGCTCGACCCACCAGCTGACTGAGAAAGATAGAAAATGAACATTTTTTTCTCTCTCTCTCTCTTTCTGGAGGCCGCACGGCATCCCCTTGTTTTGATTTATTCGGCAGACAACTGTTTTATCAGTTAGGATCAGTGGAGAAGGAGACACTAAGTAGTTTAAAAGTATCCCCCTGACAATGGCTGAGTGATACAGAATATAACAGGTTAGAGCATCACGTTCAGCTTCCATTGTTCCTAAAGCTGGCGCATTTTCCCCATCTATTCTCCGAAGCCCCGGGAGGCTTTTATGTGATAATGAAACAAATTTCATCCTTACAGCGCGACTTGTGTGTCCGCCCGCAGGGGGGAACACTGAGAGAGTCGGAGTGACAGAGGAGCGAGATTACTTCAAAGGCCTTCTGTCATCGATACGGTGTGTCTTATGATAGTTCTGAGTTCTCATGTTTGAGACCCTCTTCACTCCATGCAATTATTTGGAAGCAGTGTCACCAAAAAGCCTACATGTGTTGTAATAATAATAATAATAATAATAATAATAATAATAGGCCTAATCATCTTCATCAGGCATTTGACAGTTTAGTATGGACTGTATCGGGTGCGCATATGTATTTGCAGGGCATTCATGAAACGGTTAATTTGGCCTATTAGTTCACACTTGGGCACTGCAGTGCTCTCTAATGCACGTGTGAAAACTATGTAATGCGCATGCTATGTAAAACAGATTACACACAGGTGTTGTGACTGAATAAATGGGTGACTCCCAGTTGTAATTCAGTGTGACAGATTTTTTAAAAATTTTATGAATCAGCAGCAATCACCATCAATGTTGTACTGCGTGTGAAGGTGTGAAAGATATAATACTCTTCAATATTATCCTGCATTCTATTATATTGTAAATGTGTATTTATGTATTCCAAACAGTATACCCATTTTTTGGTGTATTATTATTATTATTTTTTTTTATTATATTATTAACAACCCAACTGGACATATGAACATATACATAGCAGTGCTATAATTGTAATAATAATAATAATAATAATAGAAATGTGTGAAACGCCCTCTTGGTTTCTTATTCAAACAGTTTTGAAGCATAATCGGAGAAAAATCGTCGGAGGATACCGAAAATATGGGCACATGGAATGAAGACAGTGTAGGGGCTACGGTAACGGTGAAAGAGGAAATATGTTTCGTTATGAATATGTCTCATGAAACGATACGTGAAACGGTGAAAAGAAAAGGTATTTTGCAAAGTGTTGTAGAGTTGTCACGCTAATAACTTAACTTATTCTGGCATTTTGTATTTGGTCTACTATTTGACACTGTGTTGAGCACTTAATACTTGTTTACATTTTAGTGATATTTGAGAATACATGAGCTGCATATGCTTGTGAAGGTCTTCTTCGGTTTTCGTCTCATCTGCGCTGTTCCTGAGAATATAGCCCAGTAAAATATTGAAAATGATTCTTCAGCAGTTTGTATCAATGCTTCATTTATCTTATCCCAAATCATCCTGTCATTCATTTAATTTAAGGTTCATTTACACTCTTGAAACAGGCTTAGTAAAACTTGATGTGGTTGGACAGTGAACGCTTGTTTAGGCCTTTCATTTGAAATAAGCAAAAATATTTCATTCAGTGTCAAATTTCTTCTGTCAAAAACCCCGTGTATAGTGGATCTGCCCTGCTGTAATTATTATTGTTGTTGTTGCTGCTATGTCGATAATAATAATAATAATAATAATAATAATAATAATAATAATAATAATAATAATAATAAAACAGAGTGACAAAATGTGCCTTTGACTTTGAAAGATGGAAAGGAAAGGAAGCCAGACGAGCGGGTTCAGAAAAAAATTCAAATAACACTTTAATATAGATTCTGTCCTTGTTGTCAGCTACAAGAATACACATTTACAAGCCATAAATAAGGATTACACTAACGATTGAAGAACTTCAGTCTCTCACATTGCATCTAAAATTCAATTAGCAGCCCGAATATCTCCAGATTTATTTTACAACAGTTATTTTTGGTCTGTATTAAAAGCCGCCGCGTGAGAATGAAAACAACAGATTTTTGTCACATATTACCAGTCCATTACAAAATAATTACTAAACAAACCTGACAACTAAAATCAGTGGGAAACATCCAAAAAATAATAACGGGGAAATGCGTGTGCCCAAACTATCATTTTACAAATGTACAAATTTCAGGAAAAGGTCCATCTGCAGCGGGTCGGTTTAAGTTGAGTTCATGATGGGTCTCGAATACACACCTTGATAATAAGACGTGTCAGTGGGAATTGGCGAGGAATCTAGCCCCGCTTTGCTCGCCATTGAGCTCATAGATAGCGCCCCTGTCATTGGGGAACCATATCCGGAATAATGCATAACCTGCTCGTAGGTCTTCAAGTCCATTTTGTGATGCTGTTGTTCCGATGACATTAGATTGTTAATGGAGAAAGGGTGGTTAAAAGAGTAGTGATGCTCCGGCTTCAGGTGTGCATCGTGCGCTAGGACCGAGTGGTGCTGCGACAGGAGGTGCTGGGCTTGGGTGGTCGGCGAGGCCGTGTGCTCTGGACTCAGCGCCTGCCCCGACTTCATGTCCGACATCGACCTTTTCTGTTCGTTGGGGGAGGAATTGGAGTGGGGAGACTCGTTGCCGTTGCAACTCTCCGAGCTGCTGGTAGATCCACCTTCGGACGTCTTCCTTCCGGACTCTTTGCAGAGCTGTTTGTCGCACTTAAACCGCTTTTGCCGCCTTAGGTAGCAGCCGTTCTCAAACATGTTCCCCGAGTCCGGGTGCAGGGTCCAAAAGGAGCCTTTTCCCGGCTTATCCGGAGATCTAGGCACTTTGAGGAAACAGTCGTTGAAAGATAACGAGTGCCGGATAGAGTTCTGCCAGCGCTGCTGGTTCTGGCGGTAAAATGGGAAAAGGTCCATGATCCACTGATAGATCTCGCTCAGGGTCAGCATTTTGCTAGGCGACTGCTGGATGGCCATGGTGATGAGCGAGATGTAAGAGTAAGGTGGCTTTGCGTGCGTGTAGCTTCTGCGGTACGTTTTGGGGTCCCGGGATCTGTTGATATTTGATTGTCCGTACATGGGGCTCATTGCGTTCATGTTGTTGTAGGATGTCAGGGCGTTCATGGACGGAGGTTGGCCGGCCATGGGACTCATGCTCGGGCTGAGAGCCGCGGTCATGCCCGCCATCCCCGCGCCCATGCCGTTCATGGCCCCGGCGCCCGGTGACATGCCTGTCATGGACGGACTCATGCCAGTGTTCACGTAGGACATGTTCATGGAGCTGGCAGTCATGTTAGCCGTTGTTGTCATACCCGGCATACTCATGTATGTGTTCATAGTATTCATTCCCAGTCCAGCGTTCATGTTTCCAACGGAAGTGTAACACTGTGGAGAGAAATTTATGAAAATTATGACTCCGTAGACATAGGTTGATAACAGATCTGGATAATTCATATTATAACCACATTTAAAAAAAAATTGAATTGAAAAAAAAATCTACCCGCATTCTCGCAAACCATCTGTCATTTAACTCCATTGGTGGTGCTTGTGGTAAACGCCTCGATTGACTTTTCAATCAACAATCGCATATTTCCTGCTGTAATTGTGCCTCTCACCTAAGTATGCCAGTTAGGAGTACACATAAATCAAATACGTTTAATAAGCATGAAGATTTAATATTTCTTGTATAATGAATTTAAGTCATATTAAGCCCAGTAATCAAGGAAAATAACAACCAATAAACAGTTATGTAATAGGCAATAGAAAACAATCACATGACGTGCTTTTTCTTAATATTGGATTTGCAATCAAATATTTAAAAATTAATATTTAGAGCAAATATTGTCAAATGCAATCGTAATCACACTATGCTAGTGAACTGTTTACCGCAAAGCAATCGTATAAAAGGTGTGTCAAAACTAAGTAAAAAAAAAAAAGACACAAGTATGTAAATAAACATGTACATGAAAAGATGATTGAACGTCTGTGTAAATTAGTGCATATGAATACAGAATGAATCGGCAACGGTCCTTCAAACATACCTTAAAATTATTGAATTAAATACTATGTATACATACTATTACAATTCGAGGGGGAAAAAGTTTCCCCTACATACCAAACCCAACTTTGTTAGGATAGTGCAGCGTAGAGATGGGGAGGATTTGGAGGCGCCTCAAGTCAATATTTGATCACACAGTTAATATTATCTCAGGGCTAATATTGAGTTGTATAAAATGGGATCGGCTTTCGACGGAAAAAAAATATATAAGCTACCAACCTCGGGCTCTCCGTAATAGGTGCTCCAGTCTGAATGTTCGTGTCCTTCCATTTTGACTGCGCCGAGCATTGTGGAAGTTTCGTTCACTTTGTTTTTATCCAACAGCCTCTCTCGATGGCAGATGGGCAAGACGTCCTCTAAAATACGGTATCGGACCACGGAGTACCCAGGTCGTTCGTTTGTTCTCCGGTCAAAGATTGGCGCATGTGTGTCTCTGAGCCGGCAGTGCCCACAGGCGCCCAAAAGCGTCTGATGATGACTTGAGCTGAAATGACGTTGCCGGCTGGCTGTAAACGCAGTGATATAGCGCTGTGCGCCAAGCAAGCCTCCAATCCCCACTTCTTTGTTACCCTATTTGAATAATCTGCTCACACCTAGACGCGAGACTACTCGTTTGGACCCGCTATTGTACACCTGCGCTGACTGGAAAAAAAAAAGAGAAAAGAACAACCCCATTTGAAAAGATTCACAATAACCTAAATCTTATTGTTTTTCTTCAGATAGAAAAGAAGAAATTCAGTGCGTTGTTCAATTATACGTTTTATTATGCAAGTTCTTTCGTTCCATTTAGCCTAAAGCATTCACATTTTCTAACTTCTATAGCCTGCTGTTCTTATAGCCACTAGATTTTGGACTGCTTTGGTCGTTTATTTACAATGCGTAATACGTTTATTTACACCGACAAACACGTAAAGTTTAAGGTAAAATGAGATGATTTCATGAATCAATTGGACGACGCTGTACTTCTGCATCGATATTCTATTTCCCATGGAGTCAATATTAACCTAATATTATTTTGCCTGTAATGTATATCATAGGCTATAGCCTGTGAATTATAAGTAATAGACATTATCCAGGTGTAGTTAAATTACAAGAGTTGTCCTGTATAACGTTCTGTGTTGACGGACTACAACAACAAATAAAACACTAAATTGTAAAATGAATTTCTGTAGCATCTCTGGACATCAGAACGCTACAATCAACAAAGTAGGCTATTTATTTTAACAATTGGCATCGCACTGTTGTATTTGCCTTTTAACGCAATCTACACAGTTTATGGAGTGCACAAGTTGTTTAACAGTTTTGATTGGATTTATTTATTTTCGGGGTTCTCCTGTGTGCTGAGCACACTGTGTTGGCTGATACCTGAGAAAAAAACGTTGCTTCTGACACAGTGAGCCCGAGCTAGGTTATATTCTACTTTGGTTCGCTTAGGCCTTCAGTTTCGCAACGAAAGCAAACATTTACAGACTGACCCTGATACAGCCGATTATTTTGCAAACATGAACATCAGAACCTGTCGTAGTTGATCCATTACAAACTCGCAGTGATGACATTGCACTTTCAAATTTGCCTGTGCACATATGTACCCGCCAGTATATTAACAACTACTATATTTAAGGCTAATTTCATTTCTCGTATGTATATATGTATGTATTATTATTATCAGCAGTATTAATAGTATTGTTAATTAGGCCTATTTGTCCCCTAAATGCCGACTATCATGTGGGAAAAATTCACTTATTCCAGAGTGTCTGAATCGTCAAGCACGGGTCATCGGTTTATTGACTCTAGAGGAGTCAAACGCTCGCTGTTTGATGTATCAAACAAAGTAGGCCGAAAGTTTATTCTATGTGTTTGATCATCAGCGATTAAGTGGATCACCTCGGCTACGGCCGATAATTCGGGTTTTAGAGAACAGTTCAGGTTGTTTGAAGTAAAACAAATCTTGCCCATCTCAGTAGGCTATCAATATATTTGAGATTTATGTGACAGAAAAATGACCCACCGTAAATACCATTGCAGGAAAATTTGCCCTTAATCTAGACTCAGGTATTTCCATGTTTGTATCACTAACCCTATACAGGTGATTAGAGTTTTGGATACATTAATGAAGATTATGCTTTTGTGTAGCGGTTATAGCCTGTACGCCCTAGTGATGCATTCATTTCTTTTCTGTGTAATTCACAAAGTCTCAAACAGAGGTGTAGCCTATTCGGTTAGCCTAAATGTAGTTAAACAGAAGGACAATTCCAAATTCTTAACAAAGAGCAATTAGTGTCTATTTGTTGTATGAAACAAGTGCAAGCTTAAGTGTGTATTTTATAAAATTGTGATTTGTATTAGTTGTCACCATTGTATTGTGTATAGTTGTAAAAAAATACAAAAAGTGCAGCGGTGAAAGTGTGATGCAAGCTCAGGAGAAAATAGAGAGAAACGATGCTATTAATTACTATTAAGTTTGAGAGCGCCCTCTTTTGGGTGAAGTGATACCGGAAATTTCCAGATTCCATTTTAAATAGACGATTTCAGTCACACTTTGTATGGGCCAACTCAAGCTTTTCGTTGAATAAATGACATATCTGGTCTTATTTGAGGGGGTTGTTATTTTTTCTAACAGAACTCATTGAATTGGCTTAAATCATCTACATGCGTTACAATTATATAGTTGAGCGCGACCCTCACGTGAAATGGGGAAAAATATATTTTTGTTAGTACAGACACAAGTTTAGACAAGCAAAAAATCACAATTATTCTGTGTTTTAAAACAAATATTACGTTTTTTTCGAGCTCTCTTTAACGTTATCAGAGTAAGCTGCGCTGGTGTGTTCAATGCGAAGAGACCGTAGCAGGTGAGAATGTCACACGTTCACGGAGGTACATTGGAGGCAATATGCAAATGTTGCAGACGTTTTAAATGAGGCGATAGACAAAATAACTAATATTACATTTATTTACCGACAATATCCAGAGCGACTTACAAAACAAACCAACCCGTTATAGTGCATTCAAATAGGCAAGAGGAGTACAACAAACTGCCAAGTTATTCCTCTGGGAATCAATAGGGGCCTAGCAGTTACTCTTGTCTTGTCATAAATGAAGTAGCCACGTACATGGAGTGCAAGACCTTAAGAGCTCATGTCAGGTTATCCTTGTTTGTAGCACGTTATATTTTTTCTTTTCAATGCCAGACTTGTACAGCTCAGGCCCCCGGGGGCTGATACCGCCGTGTTCTGAACACGTCGTCCACGGCTGGCTTGCGAGTTCAGCTCGGGGGCATTAACCTCTTATTCGTTCCCCTCTCTGCTGTCTGAGTCGGGGCCTGTGTGGATATATTCCCACGCGTGACCCGGTGGCAATACCCGTCAACAGCGCAACGACATGAAAAAGTATATGAACTAAATCTGATGAGAGTGAAGCTGTCAATTATTTTCTCTTGTATGTTCTTTATGCTTACTGCTAAAACATAAAAAAACGCTTTTCGTGTAAGTCTCGGTGTTTTGAATTTGTTGTACGTTCTGACTTGGTAAACACATTTCACATGTGAATGCATGTATGAACGAAACACGTTTAGAAGCTTTCAACCGTGAAATCTTTGACACCCTCCCCGCCCACTGACTTAACGTCTTCTCAATAGGCTTTAGGTGACAAAACTGTTCAGTGTTCATGCGACGTCAGTCCTTCTCATCATTCGCATCATCATCATCATCGTCAGGTTCCATTCATCCATGTATACTTCAATACTTTAAAGGAGAGAGCACAAATGACTAATTTGACATTCCAAACTGGAACAAAGAGGCCAACACCAGTAGAAACCATCATATATTAATTCCGGCCTAATAACTATTCATATACCTTGCCAAAAGTAAATCATTACCAGATATCAACAACCAGCAGGTCAGTCACACTGCATGTGAACTGTGGTGAAGGCTGAATTTCATGGGTGTCCTAAATAAATGAGTGAATTTTCCTCACAAAAAACGTGCAGGTTGGCTTGAGACCCTCTCTTTGTGTCCTGAATAGTTGAAGCTACAGTGCATGTAGGAAGAAAGGAAAGATGCATACAACATAAACACTGATTAGGTGATAAACTAGTGAAACAGTGCATTTGTATGTGTTAGCATACAAAGGTATAGGGAAAAACACAAAACACATGTTAATGAAGTGAAAGTTATTGTATTGTAGCCATGCACATTAGCACATAGCCTAAATTGAGGTGGTTGGGAAAGTGAATCAGTCCATCCTGGATCAAACAAAAAAAACAAATGCCAAAGTGCTGTGGTGGGGACACTGTGCTGCAGGAGATCTTATATGTCACATGTAAAAAGGAGGTCCTTACTGTGGACATTTCCAAGGTACTTATTACAAAGAATAAGGGGTTCTCTACTCCAAGAGATAAGAAACCCCCTGATATTTCCCCATCAATTTCATAGTCATGAAAATTTCATACTTCTCAATGACCTCTATTCCTTATGGGTTTTTATCTGACAGATTCCACAGTAATATGACTTTCTACTGATGTATACGAATATATACAGTATTGAACATACCAAAAGACACATAACATAACCCATAAGACATTTTGTTAAAACATACAGTGTACCGCTGTTGTTTGAGTACAGTTTGAACACGGTTCAGTTTAGGTTAGCACATCATAAAAGCCATGTAGAAGTTCTTGAAAATTACAGAGAAGGCAGATCACAGATGTTTTTTTAAAGCTGAGAACAGGACCAGATGGATTGCGTCTGGAATGAGTCAAAAGAAAAGTTCACACCAGCACAAGAAAGAAGGGATGGGATTTGTGCGGAGGTAGTCAGAGACTCTGACATACACAAATGAATTTGCAATTAGTATGCTGCATATGACAGAAAAAAATTGTACTGTCAGAAAAAATATTTTGTGTATGTGTTGTGGCAGGTGTGTCCACTGAGCCAGCTGGTGAGTGGAGGGAAACAGACAAAAATGCTAGCCAAAAATGGCCAAAGGCCTTTTATTTATCTATTTTGGGGGCGAAAAAAGAAAAAGAACAACAAAACAAGAATATATTCAAAAACAGGGTTAAACTCAAAAACAGCACAGCCAAACAAAAGTCCAAAACCCAAAAGTTCTCCTCCAGCCTTCCAGGCTGTGCGTAAATAAGTGGCTTAATTGAAAGCAAGTGCTAGCACCTGGTCTGATTAGCATTCATCCTCAGATGAGCCTGCCTGTTAGTGAGGCCACTGCTGTTCAAGCTCCTGCAGTCTCTCCAGGCTGAATGAGGAACCAGGAACTGACATCAGCTCAAGGGGGAGGAGCAGAGGAGCTTGCCCCTCCCTCCACCTCTCCTGGCACCACAGAGTGTATTCTTCTCCACGTGCAACACAGGACAATGACATGTCACCATGAAATCAATCTATGGTCTACATGTTGACCACCCATGATTGTAATCATTATACCTTAATTGTTTCATGGTCCCTGACACAAAAATTTGTATTTTAAAGTATGCTTTAAAAGTTTTCGTCTGGGACAGACATTTTTTTTTTAAGTTTCATCTCAAGACCCCCCTAAAATGGTACATTTGTGGATGTGGACCCCCTGCATTAATTCTGATTGTCCAACACGCAGCACAGATTGTAATACAATCGTGTTTTAGCACACAGCAAGTTCTGTCTGTGGATATGGATTTGACTGGTGCAGCAGGATTAGAAAGTATTCTCCTCATTCTGGTTTCTGGTCTTTCAAATCTTTCACACCCTTTTAGCTATTTATTTGTCTTAGGTTCTGTAGGTTAAGAGGGGGTCTCTTAAAAAAAAAAAAAAAAAACTGCCACCAAAGTTTTCTGCTTATTTCATTTGTTTGGTGTGATAGAAGAGCTTCAGGTATAACCAACTAAATGGATAATGAGGATCAGCTTTTTGATAAAAACAAAATATTCAGGTCTGATATGGGCACGCCCCACCCAAAGTATATGTGACCAGCTTTGGCCCTTACCATAAAAGTAATTAGTATCTGTGTTGTACCATATTGGCAGAACACAGGAAGTAGAGGCAGTTGATGCCACAATCAAAAGGAAGTTGTAGATGCCCATCAGTCTGGCAAGACTCACAAAGCAATTTCTAAGGATTTCTAACTGTCAGGACACAGACTGGGATCCAGTTGCAGTCAGAAATATCAAAACACAAGGGCAAGCAAACAAGTTCAAAATTGCAGTAGGCAAACACAATAACACCAGCACAGGCTTGGTAAAGTCTCACAGACAATACCTCACAATGAAGCAAGACAGACAGAGTCCTTAAGTAGCCTGGAGCTGAGTGAATGATCAGGTGCAGGTGTGTTCAATGAGCCAGTGAGGTTGAGCAGGGCTAAAGTGGGTGTGGCTGAGCCAGCTGACTGGGAGCAGGTGTGATGCTAATGCCCTGAAGCTCCAGCAGAGCCAAAGAAACCACAGTCAGACCCATATTCTCCAAAAAAGAGAACGTTTGGGACAGTAATTAATCTTATAAGGAGTGGCCATCCTACCAAAATGTCTCTAACAGAAAAGGGTGAAGTCTTCCAGGAAGTTAAAGAGAGCCCAGAACAGTATTCAGTGACCAGCAAACATAAGAGATTCAACAATCATAAGAACACAGGCCAAAAACGGAATTTGTGGTGGAGTAGCAAGGCAGAAATCACTGCTCGTAAAAAAGTATGAGTGCTTGTCTCTGTTTATTGTCAAAAGTTTAAAATTTTGAGTGACATTGTACCTGCTATGGTTGGTAAAAACAAAAAGTGCTCTTCACAGGAGGAACCTCATTCCAATGGTCAAGCACGGTGGTGTTAGTGTCATGGTTTGTTGACGCTTTGCTGCCTCAGGACCTAAATGACTTTCCATCATTGAATTCTGTTCCTGAACCATGAATTCAACTCTGTATCAGAGGATACTACAGGTGCGAGTTTGATCATCTGTCTTGATGCAGAAGTCAAGGCATAGCAGGGTAGAACAGTCACACAGACACACAAGCAGGTCTATGTCTGAATGGATGAAGAATAAGAAATTTTACGTTTTGAAATGACTTGGTACATGTTCAGACCAAAACCCCTTTTCAAACTTGTGCCAGGACCTGAAATGAATGCCATTGAGCTGAACCAGTTCTGCATGGAGGAGGAGGTCAACATTTCTCCACATTGTTAACTACATGATACCATTGGTCAGTTAATGAAAATTAGTAGCGGTTAATGCTACTAATGGTGGTATAACCAGTGACAAATCTATGGGCAAGATTCATTTTTCACTCAACAGCGCTTGGTGTTATATCATTTTCTGCAATATCAACAAATTTTCATAAGATATATGTTTAATATGAGGTTTTGGCTGAAGATCTGATTACTTACAGAGTCAAAATATATGCAAAAATGCAAAACATCAGACTCAGATCAAATAGTTTTACATAAAATAAATACAAACACAATAAATTACTACAATAACAATATTGCCAATTTGTGAATTAATTATATCTGAATTTCTAAAATATTTCATGTATAAAATGAGTGCAAATAAACATAGTGTTCTTAAAAGGAAAACATGTTTTTCCGTTTTGCACTAGACCCTGCCATGGGACTCCCAGTTTGAAAAACCCTGGACTAGAACATATCACCATTGGTACTGCTGGTGCATGTCTCACTAGCACAGATGCTGGAAAACACTGGATGTGGTGTGAAGCAGTAGTTATGAAGTTGGGCCGAGAACCCAAGAAGAAGGTTAATGGGCAATGGTCAGGTAAGGCATTGTCTCAAAAGTGCATTGAAAAACAGTAAATATCCATTTTCTTAATTCAATCATACACAAAGATACAAGCACTGGAGGACACCCTGGGTGCTTTAAAATGTGTGTTAAAATGTGTTAACTTGAGTTAATGTATTTATGATACTGTTGCCATATTTTGTAGGTCATACATGTATAGTGTCTCATTGGAGTAATATATAAAATAACTCATATTTGAAGTCATGGTTTCCCTCTAACATCAGATATATGATGCTCATATAAACTGACTGCTGCTTTGGAGAGAAAAAAAAACTGGTTCCGGAATGCACCCTTACGCCCTAACACTCTGTAAATATTTCCATGGGAACTTTAAACGTTGCGTCAAAGCCAGTCCCTTGATGCTATTCACAAACACAACGAGTCTGACACCATTGTCAAAGCGCCAAAGAACTCTAATTCCATGAGAGTGATCACTTACGTCATACAAGGGATGTTGTGCATTTGTCCAAAGTGTTCTGATCATTGAACTAAACTGAGCAACGCAAGCTTTCTCAACCTACAGAGGAGCCATCCTTACATAGGCGGTTCGCATTACCGAAAGGGCACTCAAGTCTTTACAGGACACTTTCAAAATGGTGAAAACATTTTCTTATTATTTTCTTTTTGTCTCCAGTTACTCTCTATAATATCAAAACCATAACTGAATTGCACAATTATATTTTCAACTGATTGTCTGCCGCAAATGGTAATGATATGAGTTCCGAACCTTATTTCACAGAAATTTTCTATTTTGTTCTTGTTCAAGTATTCCATTTGACTAATTCTTTCTTAATATGGATGCTCTTTTTCAGTAACAGGATGTCTATGCATGTTTTATTATTGCTTTTCTGGCTTCTTCTTATGTGCCAGGAAGCTAAACAACATTCTTTTATGCAAGCATGTTTTCCCTAAACTTCCGTACTTACCACCATATTCTTCCAAGCATATTTGTCCAAATGTACCTTTGAAACTATTAACAATAGTAACAATTGGTCAAGCAATGAAAATTAATCTTACAGGAGGATAGAACCAAGAACCTAAGGAATGTTTTACTTGAAACAGTTTATTAATGTGTGCATTCAATTAACGTGACTGAATAAATTTTTTTGTTTTACTGTTTCCATTTTTCTGAAAAAAAAAAAAAAAACAAAAAGAGTTGTGGGGCAATGGGTTACGTTTGGTTAGGTGTAATTAATACTTAAGGCTTCTTTTCTTTCCGAAAACTATGGAAGATGTTTGCCGCTAGCCGCCTGTGGTGACAGTAAACATACCAGAGAAGGCCGAGGCTTGGGCTCGGGTTTGGGTTTTTCATCGGCCGCAGCTGTGACAACGCCCATTGGCCGCAGGTTTTGCTGCCCGCCCCGAGTGTGTTTACCTGGAAATGAATCTGAAAAGCGACGACACTGGGAAGACACACAACCTGGCCAAATAAAAAACGGCGGAGTCCCAGAGAGAGAACGGGGCGGACAGGGGTCAGCTCGGTTATTGCTCCGGCCCACAGTGCCAGTGTGCAAACACTATTGTAAATGCTTAAGAATTTCCACAAATATGTACCTTTTGATATAGGGGGAATTCTCCCCATTAATGACAAGCGGGATTTCTGGGTGTTTCCAAGGCCTTGCAATTTCTTTGCTGATTATTTTCGTCTCTTGTCATGGAAAACACTCCCGCCACCTCACACAGTCAACCACACAAAACATAAATAGGTCAAAAATAGACAAAGTGGACCAAAGAGGGGACTGCTCTGATTCACAGATGTTAATGATCACAAATACATTCATTCACATAAATAAAGTGAACTATGATGGCGTGAAATTTCTGTGAGTTCTTGGAAGAGGGTAAATTGTTCCCACTTTACTCATAAAACGTGTTCAATGAATTAAGCTATTGAATCTCAGAAAAGGGAACTTAAATTATCTTTACAAATGGATGGTGTTTGATATTTGAAAGGGTAGATTTAATGAATCCACATTCATGTATATTTTATATAAATACAATACCATGTTTATGAGGTAAAAATGTATTATTGTTCTTTCACACTCTATTATATTGAATTACCAAATTTGATATCAAAAATAAAAATGGCCTGTGTAGCTATTTGCTGTGCATAATTAGTAAGGCCTGTAATGTCATACCGAAGAAAACCACGCTGTATTGTTTGCTTTTTGAGCATTTTATTGATTAACCATTGCTATGGTATGAAAATGTATTACATTAATTACTTGGATGAAAGAATCATGTATTTAAAAGACAGCTGCAAGCAAAGATGTTGGAGTAAGGGGTGTATAGCCTTCCCTTGTCAGCAATGGGTCAAAAATATTTTGTTTTCGTTACAAGAATTTATTCCTACATTTGTCACTACTTTCATCTGTCTATCTTGAATCTTCTTGACTGGAATTATGGAAGCCATATTTTTTAATGTTCCATTCGAGGTTATCTTGCCAGTAGGTACTTTACATCATAACATGGCTGACTCAGTCCCAAAGCTTCCGCCTGAACCCACAAAACCTCATCCTTCACTACCTAACACGTTAGCTCTAAGGTCCAACTAGACTAGGGACTACTATAGCAATTAGCTAATTAGCTAGTTAGCAAGGATAAGTGAAGTTTGGCATGTGGCAAAATGTATTTCTAAGGTATAAAACATTTAATAATTTTTTTGCTGAACCACATAAAGCTGGTGATTTATTTCACTGGTAATTACCAGCTTTGGTCTAATATCCTTTCAAAACTTACCAGAATGATCCAGAATGATCAAAATTGTTTCACAAGTGTTTTTGCTCTTATTTTATTCCCAAATTTGGAATCTGTGTGTATGTTGCCAACTTCACACCAGATTTCCTGTTGTTGGATCACATGAACACCTACAATATTTACTTGGCTGAGAAGCCAATGACATTTTATTCACCTATTCAGAGGCGTATCTCTCCCTGACAACTGGTAACCCATGTGTTGGGTGCACTGCTGAAGAACTACAATAGCCTGAGGAAAACGGACTTCAAATCAAAGGCCAGCTGTGTTCCAGCAGTGCGGAATACCCAAGACGTAAGCCTATGACCTCATAACCCAGCCTCAACTGGTGACGAGCGCCCTCACACACTCATTAACATATTTTTTTTAAAATTATTTCACTGTTTAATATGAATACCACCTTAAATTGCAGTTATTTAGCTGACACTTTTATCCAACACAATTTACAGTTGATTAGACTACGCAGGGACTAATCCCCCCGGAGCAATGTGGGGTTAAGTGCCTTGCTCAAGGGCCCAACAGCTGTTCTGATCTTATAATGGATGGACTGGGACTTGAACAGACAACCTTCAGGGTATCAGTCAAGCACCTTATCCACCAGGCTTCCCCTTGAGAAGATTTATGTCAGGGTTTAAACAGCAGACATTTAGTCTTAGCCACTTATGATAACCTGAATTGTTTTAATGATTATTTTTCATTATCTAGATGCCAATGTCCACTGTCAGTATGGCTGCATTAAAAATGGTCGCAAATATTGGCATCTGTTTGGAAAGAGGCTTGCCAGAATTCCACATCTGGGAGGGGGTTAGTGCTGTCTACTTTTCGTTTATGAATCTGGATTTGTGTTCGCGTCTGCCAGCGAATGTTTGAGTTGGAGACCGCCTTAAACTCATACTGTTGCAGACATTATTGTGAGCGCCACTTTCATGTAACTCCCAATATCCTCGACTGCTTTTGTAACTGATTTTGGGCCTTTTTTTATTGCTTGTGGAAGAAAGTCAGAGAGTTTCTGCAACAAAAGAAAAGGAAAGAATAAGAGCACAGAAAAGGCCATGTTTGGTCTAGGAGTTGCTTCCTTCTTCCATTACCTGCAGTCCTTCCACATGCTAATGGATGATTTGTAGTGTTTACTGTGAAACGGCGTGGGGCACAAGGACCGACCGGCCAAACACATGCGTTACGTGTCACCGTAGGCCCCCAGCAACAAAGCTCCCTGCTGGCCCAGCAACATAAGCGCCCAATCTGTGTTTGCTTAGCCAGGGGATGTTTCTCATGGAGACCCGGAGAGGCCCGTAAATTTTGCCTTTACGAGTCCTGACAGCTAACAGGCTAACCAGGGGCTGGGACCCGGTGGCTAGGCCTCTGAGCAGATTAGCACCTCATCAGCCTCCCGCTGCTTCGGACAAACATCGCCTTCCCCCTCGCGTGAAACACAAAGCACCTGGGTGGGGAGGGGGAGGAGGGGGCTACAAACAGCCCCCTCTGTAGGGGGTTGCCTCCAAAACTTCCTGCCCCCTCCCTTCTTCTCAGTAAGGCAGCTGTTGTGGGCCCGAGCAGCCCCCCGATCGGGAGATGAGCGTATTTCAGGTGAGCAAATATTGCCACTAACTCGAGAGCTCAATGACCGGCCTTTTATCACGGGGCTGCGTATTCCTCCGGCCATCAGGAGGTATGTGAGGGCCCACATGGTAATCCCGCTGCCCAAGTGACACAGCTGGGATGGGGGGGGAGAGGGGGGCGGTGGCGATCCAAATGAAGACATGTGGATCTCCCTTTAAGCTCACAACTTGAAAGACATTCCAACTTTCTTTCTCTCCCCTCATTTCCTGCAACAAACAAGTATTAACGTTTAAGAATAGAACTGAAGTGACACAAAAAGCAAGCCACATATCAGTGTTTACCATGACTTTTTTGGAACGTTAAGAAAATGAATCATTAAGGAAATCAGACAACGGTCCACAGCAGAATCACTGATTAAGCCATTAATGGCAGAACCACTCACTGATTAAACCTTTTCTGTAAACCGTTTTTGCCTCTTCTTCTTTTTTACACAAACGGCTGAAATGTCACTGACTATATGGTTCATTAAACTGCAACATCACATAATTCATATTCACCGCGCTTATGTGCTCCCTTTTTCATTATCATCCTCTGGTGATGCTGAAAATTAAAACGACGTGGGATTCTCCTGCCGCCGAGTTACCGATATTGGCGGGTAAACAGTTTACGCACTGGGAAAACTGATATTGTCACAGGGTTTGTTATTTCAAGGTGCCTTCGTCCCCAATACACACAGCCATGGGGCAAACAGGCCCAGCAATTCCATTAAATTCTTCTGTCTTCCCAACCTGCATGATGAAAGTGAGCTTGGAACTGTTATCATTTCTCAGCATGCCAGTACACTTTCCCCCTACTTACCACAGTAATCAAACATATATTTGATGTTCAGAGTGGATAAAACCAAAGCAGCCATTAAACTTCAAGGCAATCCAGGTGAAATCTGCCAATCACACACACAACCCAAACTAAATACTGCCAGGTTTTGTTGTTCTTCTGCAATTAATCAACCAATTACAGCAGTTTTACCTGGTTTCTTGGGCCTAATGTGGATAAGGATTTAAGGCTGAAACAAAACAAGCACAGCCAGTAGCTTTCCAGGGATATGGTTTCAGGTCCGTTTTTGGTAATTTAGATTCAAATTTTGGATAACCACTTTCTGATCAACCATCAGTGTTTTCAGTGCACAGTTAAAAATGGCTGTATTTGACATTTTTTAAACAGGAAATGTAAAACAGGAAACATAAAGACAGCAGTACGAAGCATGTAAAGTGTAATTGGATGGGAAGGCATGGTCGTGACTGGCTCCTGCAAATGGCGATCAAATACGAAGAGGTCTGTGCATGGAGGTCAGCCCCCACAAGTGTTCTCACGCTGTCACCACGAAATGGAACAAGCCCAAGGAGCAAATAAGATCTTGCGCCATCGAATCTTGTTTACCTCAAGCTTTTCCTGTTTGTTTGGACTTACACCTGAGACACCTTGTACTGCATGGAGAAGGGGAACACTGCAGCGGTCTTTCACACAGAAGACCACCCTTGGAGATGGCAGAATAATGACAAATATGGAAGTCTAAGATATGCAGTAGTCACATTCTGATCTTTGAGGCCTGCTTGAAAACCTGTTTCCCTGAATACTGAAGCATGAAATTGGTTTTTTTTGTGCATATTTCGACACATAAAAATAGTTCTCTCTGGTATAAATCATATTAATAATCATGCTAATAAATGCAAAAATAAGATTCTCTCTCAACAGTGTCAGTGATGACCAGGCTCCACCATTAAAATCCCCACTCCTGAACAGTCAGTAGGCTAAGGGATTCTGTAATGCCACTTCAGGCAAAGCAATCTGCTGTTGTGTTTCAAAGGCCTACTTCACTTGACTCATCCTATAGTTTGACAATGGTGTTGCTCAATCCAAGTCCCAACATTTACGTCAACAAAAACATGAGTAATTTTCCTGTGAAAATAAATTTTCTTACTTCCTCTTCCAACAATTTCCAACATGCCATGGTGTATGTTTTGGAAACTTACAGATGTGACAGAGAGATCTTCTTTTGTACAATTACTGGACAAATGAGAAGGTACTAATCCTTTGAATAATTTAACGTGCTGGCCATCATTTTTCCATATGTAAGACCCTCATTTTAGGTCACAGTTACTGCACGTCTAAGAACAATGACTCATTTGTGAGATTTGGTACATTAACTATGCGGCGATGTTGGTGCAAGGGGTGGCGGGTGACTGTTGACAGTTGGTGATAAGTCATGTCAACTTTTTTCCAAAAATACATATATCTCCTAATTCCCACTATATCAAATTTTGGACAAGGATAGTTACTTTATCATATTTCTTCTAATATGTTTATCAGACCCCCTTGTGATTGGCTACAGCTAACTCTCTTAACCCCAGACTAACTCTGAAAGCGAATGCATGGTCTATGACACATCTCTTATTTGAAATGTAGAATAACGTTCAAATACGGAACTGAAATGTTCTTTGTCATATTTGAAAACCACAGCATGTACAGTAGAAAGCAACTCATTAGTACAGTTTCACCAGTGGACCAATAAAAAGGGTGTACAGGATGTAAATACGTTTAGCCATTTTGTCTCAACCTATAATGCGGAACCTCTGGTGTATAGAAGTTTGTGGAAGACTGAGTAAGTTGTTGAAAAGATGGTGCTGTCTTGAAACCCAGACAGACGTAATTTATTCTCGGGATTAGGCCATACATTTTTTCTGCACAGAATTCACTCACCAGTTGAGCCAGCCATCTGTCACAGCCCGCTGTAGCAGGAAATTCCCAGTACCGCTTTTCGGCAGTTTGAACGAGTCGCGCATGCTGTCCAGCAATCAGGCGAATGCGTTCGAAAGTGTCAGATGGGCCAAGTGGATCAGTTGGATATTTGATGTTAACATGGCCGAACGCGTTCACCAAAGACGTCCCCACTGTGATGAGACGCTCTTGTGCCAATCACATTTGGAGCTTACACGGACACTGTAAACTTCCAGAACAGCCTAAACCGGGGGTGGAGGGGGTCTTGGGCGATCTGTTTCATGAAAATCAAATGCATTTTGGCGGAAGGAGACAATCTCAGTATCTGTCACTCAAAAAGCTAATTTACTGTTACACTTTTGAAGATAGCATTTGAGAGGTAAAACAACCATTTTTTCATGCAGGTGAAATATATATCTTCAGTAAAATATATCAATATATATTTAACTTATGAAAATCAGGTTCACTACCATTCAAGAGAAAAACTTGAGATTTGAACCTGCAACCTCCCAGTTATAAGCCCAGCTCCTCATTCAATACTCTACTAGAAAATACACCAGAAAACTCTGGCTTTGACTGTTTTAATTTGACTTTAAATGCAACCCTGTATTTTTGGTCACATCTTCCTTTTGCTGGAAAAATAATGTTCTGTTAATTGATTTAGCCTGGATAAGAAATAAGTCATTACTTTAAAACTGTGTTTCCCATCTGCAGTCGTCAGATGCATCCTTGTACAACCATATAGAAAGTCCGTGCCTTATCTTATCATTTCACTTTAAAGAATGCAAATCATTGGATATTTTACCTCTAATACATTTTTCACTCCCTCACCTCCTTTTGGTCCAGCCAAAATTTCAATTAAATTAGTTATTTCACTTTACCTTGTGTCATTTCATTAAACCGACACCTTCATGCAGTCCACATTAAAAATCAACTATTCACAGGCATTTCACATAGATTTATAAGAGCAATACAAACTGGAAAAAGGAATAGTTAACACTCTTAAAGAATGAGTACCTCCAGCTGACAGCTATTTCAGATGGTGTTTTGCAGACCAGTGGAATTAGCTGTAATCTAAGTCTAAAACACATGTTTTAACAGGGGATCAAGCAGACTCTTAGATAACACTTGGTGAGTATTTATAAACCTGTCTGGAAAAATACCACTGTAAAAATACTGCTTAAACAACAAATTATTCTGTAGCATTATATAATGTAAAGATGATGTATATGGAAATTCAGTAATTAATAAGAGATGACTGCTAATGGGCTATTGTCAGAATGCATGCTGTATGGATAGTTCATTGATCCTTAAAAATACAGTCACATCAGGAATGGCAGTCTTCGAGAATTCTCAGGAGATTGTAACAATCGTAAGAGAAACAAATATTCAAATACAACACACTAAATAATTTAATGGAATTAATTTAAACCAACAATAAAACCAATAACAGAATCTCCTGTAAAGAAAAGTATGCAAACAAAAAGTATGTTTACAAACAGTTTAAACAGGAAAGAAAAATGAAACTGACAGCTATTAGCCAAGAAACACATTCAAGGATAGATGGATACATGGCGAGACTGAGAGTGTAAGGCTACCACGGATGGTTGTTTAAGGTGTCATTGAAGATGTCAAAAGTCTGCAGGAAGACCTTAATGCTTCAGCACATGTTTCAGCACATAATTATATGACCTCTCTTCTCCATCCTCTTACTTAAAAAATAACTGAGTAACAAAAACTACAGAAGATGTTAGCTGTTAAAACCATATCTTGTTCTTCAAGCTTTCATACGGTATATTTTGCAGTACCACGCTGGAAAGACAACTTACAAATGCAACAACATTGCTTCAAAAGTCCCTGGAAACTATCATTTTATATTTTAAATCCATGGCTTACCCTCAGAACCAGAGTCAAATCAAGCTTCTATCGTCCCAAGCTTCTGGCATCTGTGGAGCCTGCCTGGATTTATCAGATTCTTACCATCTTTTGTGCTATGTCTCTCTGAAAACAAACACACTGGAGTTTACACAAATGGTACTTTAATTGGTGTTATGAAGGGCTCGCTGCATACAGTGGAAAACATAGCACAATACAGTAACTACACACATTAAAGATGGTTTCAGATGCACTTATTCCTACTGGATGTCAAATTTACTATAAAAACCTGATTTTAAAATATCACTTTTTTCTAATATTCCATTGACTTTGTTACATAAGAGAAGTAACTTTCAAACTGCATATCGTGTTGATTCAGCAATCAGTGGACTGAAGAAAGGGATAACACTCAAATCAAAGAACAACATACAATATGAATACTGATGCAACAGAATACCAAACAGGTTTGTTAGTATGAACACCACACATTCAAATATGAGAGTACCTACAAGATTTTCTGAGGAGAGTTCATATCATCATCAAACTGATATATTCTTTGGTTAGAATTATTCGTACAGCATCTACTGGAAATATTTGCCTTGTATAAATAACTTTTCTCCACTTAAGTGTATGGGGCCAATTGAAAAGCTGATAAATGCATGTTATACTTCAGTAAAGACAAAAATATCAACCTTTTCATGCAGCCTACCATAAAACACAAGTTTCAATGCATTTGGTGAATTAGATACTGTTTGCTCAAGATCCTCATTAATTTCCTTGATAGCCTGAGAGTACTTTCAGAAATTGCTGCCCTAATGGGCGTAAATTATGGGGTGGATGGGAAGGTTGTAACCCCCTCAATGATCGAAACCAGCCAATAGAACCCCCCCAAATAATCATATCATCATGATGAACAATAAATATTAAACCCCCCCCCCATGTTCAACCCAAAATGATGCCCTTGGTGGCCCTATAGATTCCATTCTGAAATCTCTGATTGGAGGTGGAATGAATAGACTAAATCTTTGCTCATAGCTCTTCATAAAATTGATACACAGGTGACACACAACTTTCTCATCCTGCAGACCGTAACGCCACAAAACTGCAACTTGTTGTTTCTTGTTTGGATTACTGCACCACCCTGCTAGCTAGTCAGCTGGTCAGTGTAATCAAACATTGGAGCTGATCCTTTATGTTTGGTGTTTAACCACCAGAAACACTCATATATCGCTCCACTATTCACCTCACCTCACTGACTTCCAACAGCAGCCCACATTCAAGTCATAGGTGCTGCCAAAGCAGACCATGATAAATTCTGCTCCCTGTTATCTTCAAGCACTGATCATTGCATTCCCTCCTACTAAGCTCCTCCTTTGTTTTGCTTGTATTTATTTCCTTTTTGTATGGCAGGTCCTATGGCGTGTAATGCTATAATGACAGATTTCATTTCAGCTTCAAACTTGAAAATTCCATTCCACTGAATCTCAAAGTTTTTACTTTTCCGCCAGATAATCCCTATCCTCCCGTTTTAGAGTTCCGGTCTCAGTTTAATTTGTGTGATAATAAAGTTCCGGTACGCGTATGCTAGGCTAAAAATGCGTTTAAAAGTGTATCCTTGGGATGGTAATTGGCGAGGCTATTCTTTCACTGTACCCACTAGTTTGCGCGATTAATAAATTAAAGTAATCTACAAATAGTTGCTTATGAAACTAAACAGTATGCCCACATTTTTCTGAAAAAGTGCAACGCCAATCAAAATTTCTTTGGTCAGGCAATCAGTTCAGGGTCTCGCTGCAGCGCTTGCGGTGAATATCAACCACACAGCTAATAACACATTGCAATAACATATTCATATATGTATACTATTCTATAATATACTATATGTCCGCATATCAAGACAATCTTTACATCGAATAGCTTGTTGCGAACTGGTAGGTTTTTATATCGACAGCATGGCCAGAAAGGTAACTGTAAAAAAATGAGCATACTCCCCGTAAAATACACGTATGTGATACAAATAAAAATGTAACAAAAATACTGTAACTTTCCTACAATTACTACAGTATATTTATGATTGGTAAATGGTGGTAATATTTTTATTTTCTGTTATCGATAGTAGACATTGCATTTTTGTGCAGATAGGACCTCACCATGTTAAAGTGCAAAGTTCACAGCGTAAGGTAAGTCGCGATAGTTGGTTATTAATGAGATGCTGTGAACTCTACGCTCACATTGGGTCGTTCATAATACTTCCGGTTTGCTCTACAAGCACTTAGCAAAATAGTTCCGGCACTCGATGAACGACTTCATGTGGTGTATTACTATTGCAGTTGTAAGAGGCACTACATCTTTTTCCATCGACAGTATCTTTTGTGCAATAGCGTGAAGCGTCCAGTGACAGCTCTGTCAACTTTGCACATGACAAAACAGTAGAAAGCAGAGAGATATGAGAGCATTAAATATTTTACATAGGACTTTCGTCCAAACTACATTTGCGTCTTCAGGTATGCTTATAAGCTATTATTGTAATGCTATTGCATGTAGCGAACCCTCTTACAATGAATTAGTGTTTTAGACCATTGCTAACCTGATAGCCTGGTGTTATGTCAGGTTCAGCATAACTATTAACCCAAATTAATAGGTCACATTCATATAATTTACAGGGGACATCATTCAAAATAAATATTTTACCAACGCTATCTTGCTGTCTATTTAGGCAACTACATAGATGTTTCACAGGTCGCATTACGCTATCTTAAGTGTTCCCATAACCTTGGGAGTAATAATTTGTCTACCCAGTTTCAATGTCCCAGAATGTACAGTTAATACTTTTTTGTTTCAAACAGCAAGATGGATCCAGAGCCGGAGATGCTCCAGCACAGTAACGGAGAAACACACGCAGAGTAACGCTATGCTCAGACACCTAACTTCCAAAATTAAGGCAACGGGTCCGATCTCAGTATCAGAGTATATGAGGGAAGTTTTGACCAACCCGGTTTTGGTGAGCATTTTATCTTCCTACTTTTATTTACTCACAAAATTTCTTCGAGAAATGAATTTAATTACCACAGGCCTGTTTTATTGGGGGGATTTCTGTTATTTTAGGGATATTATGTGAAGAATGACATGCTGGGAGCGGATGGGGATTTCATAACGTCACCAGAAATCAGCCAGATCTTCGGAGAGGTTGGTATGACTGTTATCCCTACATGTATCAACGTTACACTGTTGTCCTCAGTAGTTGCCTAAACGCATATGGAACATACATACAGTTGTTTGCAGTGCGCAGATACACTCGCACAAACCCATTGTAAAGTTGAAAGGGGGTGTATATGTCTACACTGAAATATATGTGAGTATAATTCTGTGGGACTAATGTTTTTTCTTTTCCCCATCTTGATATCCAGTTGCTGGGGATCTGGTGTGTGAGCGAGTGGATGGCAGCAGGGAAGCCAAAGGAATTACAGTTGGTGGAATTTGGTCCGGGAAGAGGTTCTTTGGCTAGTGACATCCTGAGAGTGAGTTCATCTTCACTTTACGTTATGTCCTGAAAATGTACCATTGCAGTTCACGGCATCCTGAAAGTTTCTCCTTATGCTACATTCAATCCTTATGGCAGACACTGTTTAACAGGGCAACCAAGTACAGAAGTGTATTCAGATAGTTTTGAACATTGTGGTAGTTTCGCAGAGAACAATTTTTAGAGCCAGATGGAGTGTATCTAACTCACAGTGTGAGAATGATGGCATACAGCTTCAGGCATGGAGGAGCATTGTGTCTGCAGGTGTTTTGGATTCCCTCACAATCAGCCTGTCTTCACACTGGAAAAGAGGTGTGTGGACTCAGAGAGCGGAAGTTGTGCACCCCTGGTTTAGAAAGGAATGATGGTTCGAAGAAAACGTATTCACTGTAGTTTCATATTGCAGCCACAGGGTGGCGCTCTTCCCTAATCTAATTTACAGAGTGGAGGCAAAGCTGGGAATGTTTTGTTGTAGGGATATGATTTCTGTTTTAAATATTTAAACAAACACTATTAAGGATCATAGTATTGCAAGTAAATGTTTCATTCTGTTCTTTCAGTACAGCACAATATTAGTGTTAAACAATTATGATTTAAATATTATAATAAGTAAATTGTAAATAAGCAATAAACATGTATTTTATCTCATAGTCTAGAGTTTGAAATTTGTATGGGAGTATCAATTACATTTTCTTAAAGGGGTTACAATTAGGGAATATTTTTCCATGCAATAATACTTCATTTTGGTGAAGAATCACTCATGGAGCCCTGGCAGCCTCCTAGAGGCCAGTTTTGGAACTGCTGTCTTAAGAAATGTAGAAATGACTTGTGTGATCTTATGGGAACCGTGTGGTCTTGTAGGCCAAATCTGACACCATGTCATCTTTCCCAGGTGTTCAGCCAGCTGCGGGGGGCGCTAATGGGGACGACTCCATCGGTTCACCTGATAGAAGTGAGCCCCAGGCTCAGCGAGGTCCAGGCCCACAGCCTGACGGGCAGTCAGAACCAGCTGTCCAGCAGGGAGGAGGAACCAGCTTACCGCTGGGGGACCACCACCACAGGCCTGCCCATCGCCTGGTACCGCAGGCTGGAGGACGTCCCAAAGGGTGTGTGGCCTTTTTATAATACATTATAAGGCTTGCATGTAAATTTAACCACTACTTAGCAGAGTGGACACCACTTCCCAAAAGACATGCAAAATCTGCTAACGTTTCATAGGGCTGGGCAAGCTCAGTGAGGTGCATTAAGCAAGTTCAGGAGATTTACCAGAGTGGGCAATCTTTTATTTTATTTTATTTTTAAATCTATTTCTGCTTGTTATGAGTTTGGAGCGGGTGGATTGGCTTGTAACCTGGGGCCTTAGGCGTTTAAACAGAAAGCTGACCCAGTGCTCTGCGGATATATTTGGCATACAAATGAAATGCACCCATTTTCATCAGAGAGTGGACCACATTTGCATACACACTGCCATCTCAGTGGATGGTCCACATTTGCATATATACTGTTACCCCATTAGTGGTTGGACCACATACTATTAGCATTTGGCATCGTCAAGTCCTCCAGGCTATGGATTTTCCTCATTTCATTTACTATGCCTCCAAAATACAAAAAAGGTTAAACAAAAATGATTGGCATCATGCAGTGTGTGAACGTAAAGCTACAGTTATCACCCTACAAACACACAGAATAAACATAAAGGTATGACAATGGCTTCCTGTAAGTTTGAGGTTGCTGAAGCCAGTCCTGCACTGTCACACATGTGCTTTTGTATATGGTCTTATAGTTACCTAATGAAATGTTTGATCTCTCTTTTATTCAGGCTTCAGTATCTACCTTGCCCATGAGTTCTTTGATGCCTTGCCGATCCACAAATTCCAGGTACATTTTCCTGGGTTAATAGTGACATATTGCATACTTCTCTGTCAGGTTTTCACATTGTTGCTCAGTCCTTGTTATGGCTTTTATGGCAGATATATGCTCCTATCTTGCAAGTTCTCAAATGTAGGACTGTGTGGACCTGTAGAATTTAAAGTCGTCACTAGTTCTACTGCAGTAGTGTGTGGACTGTATTATGTAAATCACTAATTCGTTTGCAGTAGTGTGTGGACGATAGGACGATAAAGTAGTCACAAGTTCTCCTGCAGTAGTGTACAGTCTGCAGGGTGTACCAGTCCTCTTTCAGTAGTGTTTGAATATTTAGGGGTGTGAATCATCACTAGCTCACAGGGAAGCACACTGGAGTGCAGGAGTGCACACACTTCAGCCGGTGTGGTTCTGATGCATGGGGGATAGGGGCCTAGCAGTGGCCCGAGAGGCACTGTTAGCAAAGTTTGGATGGGACAATTATTATTTTAATAAAAAAAAAAGGATGAGACTTTGACAGACGGTGACATGTGACTGTCTGTGCCCCTTCAGAAAACAAAGCAGGGCTGGAGAGAGATGATGGTGGACATTGACCCCGAGGATCCACACCGGCTGAGATTTGTTCTGGTGCCAGCCCCCACCCTGGCCTCCTCCACGCTGATACAGGTGACACACACTTTCAAAGCGTCTCGTTTTCTCACTGTTCCCCTATGAGCGGAGATGCAGTCGCACTGCGTGTGAAACGGCTCCTGTGCTCCTCAAAAGCTTGTTCCTTTCCATTACATTTAATCACTTTCTTATGGGGAAAATGGGGGGAGAGGGGTTAGACAATAAAGCAGAATTTACTGTTCTGGCATTCTGGCATTTGCTGTTGAGGAACTGGAGCTCATCAGTGGGCATTCATGTGAAGAAGTTGCTGGATCTCTCTGAGCCGCAACCAGTACGTGGCATCCATTGGGGTCATTAGATTCCAGTGAGATCCCTACAAAATCGTTGAAATTTATCATAATTATATAAGTAAATTAAAACAGATGAAACTTTAAACAACACATGTCCACAGAGATACTGCATTTCTGTTCAGTTTTTTTCTGGGTCCTGAATTTTGGGGATTGGGAATCTGAACAGTCATTGACTAGGTGGAAAGTTGAAGTATTGGAATTATAATGAATACGTACACTCTTCTAATCATCATTTCTTGCTGGGGTGTTTGACACGGCTAAGACTCCAGTGTTTACAGTTGGGGAATTGCAAATCATTCAAAGGCAGGCTCTGGACCTCCGTGTTTATAAGGCAGCATCTGGTCTTGGTTATGCGAGTTGATGCGGCGTGCATGTTACTGGCGCGTTTGATCGAGTTTGACGGGGAGGCCGCTTCAACGTGCTGCCAAGCCTCACGTCATGGACACCATTTCTCCACTCTCTGCTTGCAGACCAGGGCAAGGGCCAGTCCTTGGTCCGTGCAATTCCTAGGTGTCCCCTCTCCCCTTTCCCGACGGAGCCCGGTTTTGTCAGCTTCTCTGCATAGCAGTTGACTGCCTTTGTCAAAATAACCATGTGTGTTATTCCCCCTTCCCAGAGGGATGAGAGCAGGGAGCATGTGGAGGTTTGCCCAGAGGCGGGCGTAGTCGTGCAGAGGCTGAGCGGTCGGATCGCTGAGGACGGTGGAGCCGCTCTGATAGCTGACTACGGCCATGACGGGACTGGAACCGACACATTCAGAGTAAGCATGCTATCCCTTTAATGCTGTAATACTATACCAGCTGAGATGGCTGCAGCCTATGCAGCAGAACATGGGTAAAAACACAGGCAGCTGTAAGAGTGAGATCAGAAGGCTCTCATCAAGGGTGCAGGTGGGGGGAGGTGTTGGCTACTCATTTGATGTCAGTGTCAACAGTTGCCAAATCTGTCATCCATGCACTTCTAAGTCCCACCTCAGGAGGGTGCTGTTTCTGCATTCACAGACAGGGAACTGAAATGCAAGGTTTTCTAACCACTTTTTCTCTCTATCCCCTTCTGAAGAGGGGGCACTTGGTAAACCCACAGCCATGCCGAACATTTGTCAATTTCCCTGCAGGGGTTTCGGGGACATAAGCCCCACGACGTCCTGACTGCCCCTGGCAGTGCGGACCTGACGGCCGATGTGGACTTCAGTTATCTGAGGAGGATGGCGGGGGACCAGGTGGCCTGTCTAGGCCCCATCACCCAGCGTCAGTTCCTGCAGAACATGGGCATTGATGTGCGTTTACAGGTGAGCCAGACTCGGATGGTCTCTGTGGTGTATAAAAAAATCAATTATGTCAATCATGAAAAACCTGGTAAGTATTTTCACTCGGTTCAGCAGTCCTAATGACAGATTTTCATAGCTTGTGATAAATCTTATTTTTGGGGGATAAGCAAATCCAATCACTCCTTTTTTCGCCTTAGTTTTTCCAGAAAACAATTTACATTTACAAGTTTGTTCCACATTGAACTACTCGTTGTTTAAACATAACACAAGCTGCCATTTATCATTCGAAACCCAATTGACAGAGCACCAAAAAAGCAAAAAAGGACAAGAAGAAAAATGGAGAAAAACAGACTAGTACATATTTTATATGATTTGCCTCATACAACTTTTACCCATGCTTGACAGCTGGGTGGGTGACAGTTTGAGGCACTGGGTTCTCTAGTTGAGAGCTCTTGGAGGGCACTCTGGTTTAGTGATGGGGAAAGGCGTCAAACCAGATTGACCAACAGCCTCTATCTGTTGTGCTCCCTCCCAGGTCCTGCTGCGGAACACTGCTGGACACCTCAACCCGTGGCCAGCTGGTCCGGGGATTCGACATGTTGACGAACCCAGAGAAGATGGGCGAGAGGTTCAAGTTCTTCGCCATGCTTGCTCATGGCCGGCTGGCTCCGCCTTCACCGGCGGAAACGGGGAAGAAGAGAGCTCCAGCACCCCTCCCGGTGGCAGGATTCAGTGAGCTCAAGCTCTAAACCCAAAGAGGACTCTGGCCTTGCCCATACCTAGGACCATTAGCCGAGCAATCTCCTTAAACCATGTGATAAGCCATCAACATCCTGGGATTGGCAATAAAAAAAAGATGTAATCTGCCTGGTCTATGACAGACTATCCCTCCGCCAGGTCTGAAAGCCATTAATCCACAACATGGTGCCTCCAACATCTTTATGTCTTTCTGAGGAGGAGGGATGGGGATCTGCTCCCAGCATGGTTTGCTCTCTCTCCTCAGCAAAGCAGTCTTATACACTCCAAACCATTTGAGCAATAAACAAACAATGAGATGACGCCAAGGAGTTGGTAATCACAGAAATATCTAGGCATCGATCCGGTCCACATATTGGACCACCACTACAAGAGGGTACACAGGGTGGTGTGATCATGAGCCACAGAAGGTGGGCTGTTTTCCACCTGGACCCATTTCACAAACCTAATCATATCTGAAAACAAGGCTTGCTACCCTTGACTCCCTCAAGAATATTGGAAAGACACTTATTCAGCACATTTCATTTGTGCCCAACTGGGTTTAGTCACTCTAGTTCTTGGATTGTGTGTATTCTAAGGTAAAGCGATTTACTGTAAAGCAGTGTGCGTTAGATGCAGGGTTTGAACTGAATGAGGGTTCATCCATCTTTCTCCCACTTCAAACTGAGGGCCCTCCGCAGCGCAGGGTCTGTTTGCGGCAAATCCTGGGAAGGGGCAGTAATCCGATCCAGCTGCTGAACAGTGGCGTCGGAATGCAGCCCCTCCATTATGCAGTAGTCCGCTCACGCTCCGCTCCCCCGAACCCCCTCCCCCAAAGCTACTCCACACAGGAGCCCCAGAAGAACCTAAACAAACCAGCAAATTTGGCCCGGAGTCAAACCTCATACGCTTTTTTTTCCCCCTCAAAACATCTGGAATGGTGAAATTTTTCCATCCCATGCAGCGGACTCGGTCAACTCGGAGCACGCGTTCTCCTCTGAACCTCCCATATAGCGTTTCTGTTTCTTTTCACTCTGCAGCCCTCTATTGAAACTCATCGCAGTACGTTTTGTTTGCAGCTGGTGCAGGCGGACTCTTGCAGTTAAACACATCAGGGCAGTCACACTGTAACCTCCCTGACCAACAGTTTGACCAGCGCACTCAGCTTTGGCACAGCATTCCGTTGAAGACCATGGGGTGCACCTGCACAAAGGAGATAGGGCCTGCTTTGAACTCTTCTTAGTGGAGCTCTCAAGAGTTTACCATGAACTACACCTGCTACCCACTGACCTTCCTTCCCCTGTTGTTCAACCTCAGCTCAGCTTTAGCAAACATTCTGCTAAAGGAATAAATAGTTTGAGAGACTTAAATATTTAAAAAAAAAAAAAAAACTACATGAGTGAGTTGGATTTTTTTTTTCTCTTAAACCAGTGTAAAAAGGCTTAAAAAACAACTGTGTAAAATCAACTTAGAAAATCAATTTATTTTAAAAACACAACCACATACAAGTGGCAGTCCTTCCATCTCTCTGGTCTCCCTCTGCCACTTTTAAAGGCTTCACCACAGATTACACCTGACTTCAATCAGTCAGGTGTTGCCATTTTCTTAACCAGGGACAATTAATTGTAAAAGCTTTATGGAAGGGGAACTCCTTCACATTTCCTCCCCCTTTCCAGTCTTTCAAACTTTGGAAATAAAACAATTTTAAAAGCCTTTTAAAACGTGGGTCACCCCAAGGACAGGGGCTAAAAATCCCACTCTGACACCAAATGTGAAAAGGCTTAAAAACAACCGAGTAAAATCAACTTGGTAAAATCAATGATTGATTTTAAAAACACAAGCACATACAAGTGACAGTTCTTCCATCTCTCTCTCTGGTCTCCCACTGCCACTTTTAAAGGCTTCACTACCAATTACACCTGACTTCAATCAATCAGTCAGGTGTTGCCAATTTCTTAACCAAGTACAATTAATCAATGGTAAGAGCCTTAGGGAAGGGCCAGTCCTTCATACACAGCTTTACGCACTTCAATTTCACTCAAAAATAAAAGTTAAAAGAACTGTAGATCTTGTAGGCAGAGTGGTTCAAACAGCATTTCAGTGTTTGGTTAAGGGTGAGGGAGAGGAGGGCGGAACAACACTATGTTGAGTACAGTAAGCACTGCTTCACCGCATGATCCTACAGCACTGGGACAGGCACCAACAACCTATTATCTATCCAGCACTTGAGACTCAGAACAACTGGCGGCTCATTTGATCTGTCGCTTCCAGCGGCCTCTTGCGGCTTTTGTTCTCCATCATGCGACGGCATCTGGTGAGCACCATTCGCAATCTCTACCTGCTAAGTGTTGGCAAAATCAAACCATTGTAGTGTTTGAGGTGGGACAATGAGGTGCATGCAATTTCAAACACGAGTCAGATATTTAGATTATGAAAACTGAGACAAAAACATTATAACAAAGTTTGAGGATGTTGTTATAGAACTTTTATTATACAAATCTAAATGCTAAAATGTACAAAACACTGACACCTGCCAATCCAGTGGCAACACAGGTTAAGTCACAAGCCTCCACTCATAGTCATCACCAAGGCCTAAACTTCAACCCCATTCCCCTGCTTTCATCCAACTGGCCTTCTTTGCTCAACCTTCAGCAATGACACAAAAATGGTTAACCTGCCTCCCCCAAAACAAAGAAAACATCGCTCCCATTTGAATTAAATACAGAATCTGTTTGGGGGTTGGAAGTTTCAAACCAAAGCTGATTGGCTCCGCATGGAGATTAGTCAATATTCTGAAAACATGCCTATCTTTTGGAAGATGGTGTGCACCCCTGCAGTGCTCCCATTTCCACTAATAAGACACTGTCCCTGTGTTGAGCTTCCATCTCTTCCGTTGGCCCTATTCAACGATTCTGCATCTGTATTTACAGACAGACAAGTGTATAACTTAAATGCATATGGTGGGTAAAGGACAATAGCTTGTCCATGCACCATTTATGTCTGAGGGCCCTTGACTGCCACATGGAAGTGTCACACTGCTTGCTTTTGGCCAGAACGGATAGACAGTCCCCAACTTGGACCAGCATCAATTCAACTTGGACCAGCTTTAAAAAACAACGCGACTGTCATAGCAAAGGTTTCCCACTGTCTTCATTATAGTTTTTGCAAAGGCAGCACTCTGGATGATGCTTTATGGAAGAGTTGAACCTCGCACCCATCCCACCCCCACCCCCCCACCCCCATTGACATCGGTGTACTTCAGGAGAGGCCGTCTCTTACTGTGTTAGCATTAGCATGCTATCCTCTGTTCTCAAGGCCTTGAGATGGTCGCGTCGCTGGTGCATAGTGTTCTCAGGAATGTTGCAGAAGAGGAAGAAGTAACTGTGTGGGTTTGTTTCACTGCATTGCACCTTTTGAAATATGAAATGAAAGCTGGAGCTCGAGTCTCTGAGGCATACGGACAGCCGGGCTGCGCTGTAGAGGAAGGCATTCAGCTGTGCTCCACATCTCCATAGCTCTGCATACGACTTCGCTAGCTGCACTGCTCCAGCGCTTGCATTCACTCTTTGGTTAGATTTACGGACAGTACTGAGTAGGGACATCAGGCCTACGTGGCTATAAGGAAGAATGTATGTATATTTCCCCCTTCACATCCCACATAAAATAAACCATGTATGTGTTTTTGTGTGTGATGTATAAAACACAACGATCACACTATTATCAGCTTTCTTCAGTCTTTGAGACGGGTTCTTTACCTCAGTTTTTCTTGCAAAGTATAAAAAAATAGGTTATTCTTAAATTTAAGATATTATTTCACCTTAAATAAGGGCACCCATTTCACAATACCAAGAAAAAACTGCACTGAGATCAAAGGGAAAAAACAATTATTAAAATGGTCATTTAAATTATACTTAACCTTTTGGATGACAGAGTGTTGTTCAGAAAACACAACAAATCATGATTTTTTTGGTCTTCACCAAACCTTTCAGCCAGGGTTATGATATCCAAGAAAAGGTTTGAATTACTTAAGACATACCAAAGATCCCTTTTTCTCCTTCACTTTGGTGTTTTGTTCGAATGGGAATGGAAACAACTCGTATTCGGCATGTTTTGTGTTTTCAAAAGTACACGAAGTACATGAATTTGAGCAACCACATAACTTCTTTCTCGGGATCCTGTCAAAATATTGTAGATTTATGACATTTTTCATTTTAAGTTGTTTTTTTATGGGAACGATAAGTGAACACAAGTAAGTAGCAGCTGTTGTTTTCCCAACCTTTCCTAGAATTGTTAAGGCCGTTCGGAGCAAGGGTAGGTGCCTTGTAGTGCAAAAACATACTACCCTTTGTTGAATACAAATATATATTGAAAACATTAGCCTACATATTATGTGTTCCAGTTTAAACAAACAAAACATTGTTTTCAATATTGAAAGTACAGTTTTTCTGAAAAGCACTCTAGCATAAGCAGAATTACTTTAATCAGGTAATTAATCGGGTTTTAAAAATGTATACTTTTTTATCTCTCATGTAGAAAAATAGGATGTGGAAACTAATTGTGAAAGTGCTCTTTTCTCTTCCATTTGCTTTTACCCCTACTGGGTGGAGGGGTTGTGCATTACCATTTTTGCTATTTTTAGGCACCGCAATATAGGGGAAAATTATATTTCAAACTAAATATGTTCAACATCTGCATTTTTATGGCTTCTAAAAAAAAAGGCAGTATTTCAAAAGTAGAGAGAGGGGCCTTCATTTAATCCCTGGAACGAGCTTCAGTCTATTTAAAGAAAGGCATAAAGAGAGGAAAGTCCATGAAGTGCTTTGGTCTCGTGTCCACCGCGGTGTAACGCTCACACTGTCTCATGCGCAGCGCCGCCTGCCTGTTTCGTGCGGTATTGCACTCAGCCGACCGGCTCAGGACGGAAGGTGCTCCTTCAGGCGGAGGCCCAGTCTCGGGCAGCGTCCAACAGTCTCTGCGGCAACTGGGTTTCAGAGGCGGGAGCGCCTCCCAAGGTCTCTTACAGGCAGTGGGGGTTTCCGTCGTCTCCCCTGCAACGTCTGCAGGTGGTCCTCCCCGCCTCTAGGGGCCCTCGTCCATGTCGTCCAGGTTAGGCGCCATGATGAAGTGCTTGGGGTAAGCCAGGTTGTGCTTCTTGGCGTGCTCTTCCCAGCGGGCGTCGTCACTCTCGTGGGTGATGTAACGCTCCCCTCTCCGTGTCTCGAATTCCCTGAGGTCCAACCAAGTCTGGTAGTCCTGAATGAAGAGGTAAGGTTTTAACATTAGCACACACATGGCTGACTTAAACATATCTGAGTAATATATGTTTATCTTAGAAGAAGTACCCTCGTAGTCACATCACTGCACTGGACTGTAGTATCAGAGAAGTATAAATGATCTTAGCAACCTGACCTTAGTCCATGTCTCCAACAGGTATGGCTTAAAATGCTATCCAGAACTGAATATACGGTAGTATTTCATTAATGAAAACATTGAGTAAAACATTGATAACTACTGTGAGTGATTTCAGCAGTAGTCTATGACACTACACTCATCAAGCTCCTTATAATCACTGCTGCAAAAATCTGAAAGTAAAAATCAAATCACTTTCTGTGTTGATACACTTAAAATATCATGTGGCTAAGTGCTGTGTTTGAAATAAACACATTTTACATAACAGGCTACACAATAGCTGCTCAAGGAAAATCAGATTCATTATTCATAAAGCCATCGTATAAAATAACTCATGGAAGTTCTCATGACATCCTGCTGCTCTCATTGTTTCCTATTAACATAAATGGTAAGACTGTGCCCTACAGGGTTCACTTTCAAATCAAGTTTCATCCTTATTAAAGCAAATGTCCAAAATGTTGGCCACCAATTCTGATACCCTTATTGACATGGAGCATAACAGCTGTTTGCTCCCACCACAACATTTCCACTGTGAGGAGATTTTATCACTCTCAGACCATATCTTCTCCTCATTTCTGAATTCCTGATTGGTCCGTATAAACGACAGGACTTCAGGTGGCCCAAAAAAATGCCTCTAGAGGCATAAGATTCATAAGATGACCATAGGCACTATTCCATGGGACCGAAATGACATGACACTAAACAATCTGAATTTAAACCCTATAGAGCGGGAGTATTTTTGTGTATTTTCAGTACATTTTTAATGTTGCGAACATAGTTAGATTGTAAAACTGGATTAAAGGAAATGACTTAAACCCAGTGAGTATCCCCCACTTCTCATACCTTGGATGTGGAACATGTGCGGTGTACAATTTTAAGGTCTTGGGTTTAGCATGTCTGCCGATCAAATGTCACAAAGTACGAATAATCGACAGCATTGTGCATTTACCTGCAGCCAGGGGTGACTTAAGGATTTGTCCACACTGTACCGTTTCCTCATCTTCACTTGAAGAAGGTTGTTTATCAGATCCGTAGCTATGCGAGGAGACAAACAAAACAAAGGGCGAACATTCAGAGTCACACGGGAACGCTGAAGCAAAATACAACACTGTATGCAAGGCAAACAATGTGGGCTTTGTACTTCACAAAACAAAATAACACCTAACTTTACTCAATAAGGAAAATGTGTGCTCGAGATGGACGTCACTCCTAAGTCAAGTACGCAAGCAGGGCACTGTTGTGAAAGGACCCGGTTACAAAGTGGAGAGTTTGGTATAGCTACATTCTTGTGTAATTTGTAAAAAAAATTAGTAAATTCATTTTTAGATGAACGTGTGAGAGAGCAAGCAAGCATGACTCAAAGTGGACAGTGCATGAGCAGATGGACTGTGTCTCCTCGTGTCAGATTATGACCTACAGCTGAGTCATCTCTTCAGGAAGCAGTCTGCTAAGACTCACTGTTCAAATCTGCAGCACGTCTGCCCTGCCACAAACCCCATCTTCAACTTAACTATGAATGGGTGTCAACAGGGTATTTTTGAGTGTGCTGCTGCTCATTTAGTACATGCTATGCAGTAGGAACATGCACATCATGCAAATGGATATTATTAAATATTAAAATTGGTATTTCAAGCTTTGGATTCGTCACAAGTTTTCCCAGATCTGCTGTTCAAATGCTCATCAAGTCAAAAAAATCTGCACTCAGCAATGAGCTGCTAACTACTTTACACAACTATCACAGAGATTTAGAACCAATCAAAGTACCCTGCAATACCTTATGGGCATCTAGTGCATCCTGGGAGGAACTAAAACAGGCCAACTGCGTCATGCTGCTATGGACTTCCAGAGACATTTAAACCCCTCCCCTTACTTTGATCACAGCCACGCCCATGGTCCGATCCACTTACCCTCCGTGGAGATCTCTTTCCAGGGTGTGGGCGGATACATGAAGGCGGCGTTCTGGATCTGGTCGTTGATGTCCTCGTCTTCGTTGAAGGGGAAGGTCCCGCTCAGGCTGACGTAGACGATGACGCCCACGGACCACATGTCCAGCGAGCGGTTGTAGCCCTTGCTCCGCAGGACCTCGGGGGCCAGGTAGGCCGGGGTGCCCACCACCGAGCGCCGGAAGGACTTCTCCCCAATGATGCGGGCAAAGCCAAAGTCACACAGCTTCACCTGTGGGCAAAGACGAAAATGTATACATCTGGGTACTAAGAAAGCCTTGAAGCAAATCTAATTAGAATAATAGAATAGAATAGAATCCAACAGAATAGATTCAACTTCAAGGGAAGTAGCCAGCATGTCAGAAATTAAAAAATAATATAAATATTAAAAAATACATATTACATAATATTGCATAATAGGTTTGCTTTTGTGGGGGTTCAGGCCAGGGTTTACTGTAGATTGCATTATGGCAAATGTTTGTGAAATGTGCTGTACAAATAAAAGTTGGTTGAATGATTGATTAATAATTCAACACAAAATAATTTTGTATCACTTATGAGGCAAATGGTTTAAAAAATAATTAATTATAGTTATGACGTAACTTTAAATGAAGTTAATGTGCAGTGGTCATTTCCTGTCTTCCGACCACTAAATTCCTTGGAACCAGATCATTCAGTTGTGCCATGAAAGTCTCCCTTTCAAACACATGTGTGCTGTATGGTAATTTATTCAGCTGAATTTAATCTGGTCTTGAAATACTTATTTGTAAGTATTACTCTCAAATACAGAAAATTATATAAACAGCATAGTAGCAAAAAGATCATGAGTCTTACTGCTGCGAAAACCTTTTGAATTAAATTATGTTCAAAACAACTAAATTTTAATGCTGTTAACATCCAAAATGAAATTTATCCTGTGATCTGAATTTAAGGCTATACTGCCCACCCCTACCAACCCAAACAACACTGGTTTAAAAAATGCCACATAATTATATATTATGCTTAAGTAAAGGAAAAAACTGAAAACAAAAAAACCATAACAGTCCTATCCATCATAAGGTCTTATTTGATATTCCTAACTTTTTTCCTTTACCCTCCAGGTAGCCTAATAATGCCCACAATGCATTTGGATAATGGCCAACCCTGGGCTGGACTTAACACACCTGAGGAAAAGGTTCAGCGGAAGCCAGCAGTACGTTCTCCGGCTTCAGGTCACAGTGGACGATGTTTTTGAAATGCAGGTGTCTCAACGCCACCAGGATCTGTAAGACAGTAAAGACAGGCACACTGTATTTGCTGACAGTCATTGGTTGTGATGTAGTGTCATGTGATCTTGTGATTTTTTTTATCAGGCTTTATTTGCCTCATCTGTCACTATCTTGGCTGAGGCCTCTTCAGGAGAAACAGATACATTTGCACAGTGGGACCACTCTGGCCAGATAAATCTTTAATAAATTCACAAGAAATATTGTGTCCATACACTGCTTGTGTTCAGGTGACCACCAATTTCATGTTAGATTCAGGTATCCAACATTACAGTGCTGATCAGTCATTTATTCGCCTTTTTAATGGGATTTACCCAGTCCAGCAAGAACACCATTTATCAATTCAGGGAAGACGGTTTTAGTTAATCAAAGCAGCTCAGAAATGACAATGTATTCGTTTTTTAATGATTTACATAATAATTTATCGATTTAGTAGACGGTTTCGAAAGCAGACCATAAGGAGGGGGTGGGGAGGGGGTGGGTGAGGCTATCGTGTCATTGTCTGTTGGGGGCTGACCTGCGTGACAAGGAACTTAGTGATGCGTTCCGGGAGCTTGCTCTTCTCGCTGGACAAGATCATCTCCAGCATGTCTCCGTGGAGCTTCTCCATGACGACGAAAACCCTCTCGGGCGTCTCGAACATGCACTCTAGGTTGACTATCCCAGGGTGGTGCAGATTCTGTGAAGGAGAGAGAAAACGCCCACAGTAGGTCAAAAACAGTAGGCGCTTTCAAACCAAACCGTTCTGGGGACTTTTTTGAGAGGAAGGAAGGCTGAAGAGAAGTAAGCTGGCAGTTGGTACACCGACATCGTTTCTGCGCAGTTAGTATACCAATGTCATTTATGCGCGTGATACAACAATAACAATATAGAGCCGTGATCGGAACTGTCTGTTTGTTGTGTGTCGTGGGTTTCATGATAATAACGGAGTTGGAAAAGAGACATGTGAATTACGCAGGTTTGTAAAAATGACAGTTCCCGATGTTGCATTGGCTCATGTTTTCGACCAATCAACGTACACTTACATCTGGACCTATCACTGTGCAATTATGTCACTCAGGTTCCTCTTGTGCTGGGAGAGTACCTTACCTGAAGTCTCTCACACTGGTGTTCTAAGAACTATGATCGTTCCCAGTTCCCACAGTGCAGACACAATAAAAAGTGGTAGTTCCTCTAACAGTTCTTAGAACTCCGAAAAAGTTCCTCCACCCTGAAAGTGCCTAGTGATGACCACAGTTGATTGTCTAGTCTACAAAAAAAATTCACATCGTCTTCACTGTCTGCCATTTTTTATGTACTAGCAAGCCTGCACTGGAGGATGGAAAATGATACCATTTGAAGAAGGGCAGCACAATACGGAGAAAAAATGCAAAATGCAATCAACTTATTGTGATTACAATATCTGATGCAGTAAATAAAAGATAAATTTACTTAGTACGTTTAGATTATTATTAAGTATATTTAAAGCCTGGAATAATGATATTTCCAATATGCACGTTTCCTGTTCTTCCTGGGTAAAGAAACATCATTCCCAACTTCTCTCAGTGACCAGTAAATCCTTACTGCATCTCACTTCGGATTGAGTGTATTCGTCAAGTGTAAAACTGAAATACTGCCTCACAGCTGAGGTGCTTTGTTTATTGCTTCACACTGGATTCACTGCTGCCTGTTCGTCTTACGCATGACGTCTCACCCTGATTTCCACCAGGTGCAGATCCGTCACGTCGCATAAGCTACGCGTTTTTGTTCCGTCCTCTGCGTGGCTTCATACCCCACCGGGTGCCCTTCAGAAGCGGAGTGTCTTGTTGTGTTGCTGATTTTATAATACTGTGATTTCATAACACCATAGCTATGTCAAGTGTTTTTTTCAATTATCTTTATTTCGAGAAAAGTAAAACAACAGCATTAAAAAAATGGTTAAAATTAGGCATAGTATAACTTATAAAGATTACATAGACTACCTGAAAAGCATCTGTACAAAATTGAATGATTTCTTAATATAGCAAATGTATGTACGGTACCAAATTTGCTTAGTGTACATAAAAGCTACCATGTACAATTTACATGGTAGCTTTTACTAGGTTATACTGACCTTCCACTCCCAAAACTCTGAGAAAAACAGACAAAACTTTGTGGCTGGTTGCACAAAGCACCTTAAATTCAGATTTCCCTTAACCTGCGAGTTAAGATTCCCAAAGGAACAGCGTCAGTTGCATGAAGCATTGTAAACACTCATCCTAAGGACATTTCCTTAAGTGTTTAATTTTTTCTCCTTAACCCGACTGAGCAATTCCTTAAAGTCCAGTAAGTGTTGCACAAAAGACCTAACTGTTTTACTAAGGATACAATCTTAAGGTTTCCCCTGGATCAACAAACATTATCCAACATGGCTGAGTTCATCCCTGCAATTGATAACAAATACGAAATTGTGCCACAGAGAGTTTTATATGGATATGGACTTTCATGTCATCCATTAAACGTATAAGTTCAATATATTGCCCAGTCCTACTATACTCTAGCCAAAACCCTCACACTGGCAAACTTTAGGGTCACAGTCGGTTCAATGAAAAAGTCCCTTAATATAAAGGAAGTAGCCTTGGAAGGAACTAGACTGAAAAAATCGGCGCTAATCAAACCAAGGAGATAATATTCCCAGAGAAGGGTGGAGCAGCTACCAAACAGAATTAACATGCCCCTAGACAGGAAATGACATCACACCTTTTTCACTCTCTCACCTGAAGGATGGCCACCTCGTTCCGTAGCTGGCTCTCCTGCTTCGTGGGGAATCTCATCTTGTCAATGACTTTAATTGCAACGTCCCTTCCCGTTTTCCTGTGTTTCCCTTTCAAAAGGAAATAAAACATTGTTTCACACCAGAATGTAACTCTCTAAACAATATTATTTTTTATGTTTCGTGGCTTGTGAAAGTATTTAGACCTGTGCTTTAAAATCATGGCACAAAAAATAATATATTATTATTATAAATATGCTCCACACTGTCAAAGCAAAACTAGGAGAAAATAAATGATCAAATGAGAATAAAAATGAAACCTTGCTATGGCAAGGTGCAAAAATCAATCAAATATATCCTATTAAGATTAATGGTCATTGTCTGTGTGAAATACAAATGAGTCACATGAATTTATACGTAAACAAAGTTTGAGAAAGCATCTGTTTTGAAATGTTCCAAAGGCAGTGAATTCCAAGCACATAGCATGGAACATGTATTACATTTCAGTTATGTCTATTACCTACAAAACATTTCAGTCATGTATATTACCTACAGAACATTTCAGACTGTATTACCTTTTAAATAAGAGTGACTGCTGAAGACCGACTCAACACTGATCTCATCCAGACATATTATTATTATTAAGAAGAAGAAGAAAGAGAAGAGGGGAGGAGCAGAGGGGGAAAAGAAGAAAAAAGAGTAACTGGTGTACCGTGTTTTGCTATCATAATTGCATGCATTGATTTGAAAAGTCTCGGTGGGGTATACGGACAGGTAAGCGCAATGTTACAAAAGAAGGAGGAGGCAGCCTGAATTACACACACACACAAGCATCTGAGTGGACCATCTTACCACCATACACAATCCCAAACTGCCCTGAACCCAGTACTTCATCAGCAAAGATCTGGTAGACGGAGCTGACATCCTGTATAAAGACAATAGCATGACTACTCATAATTCTATCATTACAGAAACATCAACAACTCGTGTTACTGGTGGCTGTGTTATTTCACAGACTATGTGTGCTATATATACACATGGCGATAAATACATTTGATGTCAGACTACATCAAAGGAACTGACATGTTGTTTGCTGTGGCATCCTAACCTATTTCAGGAAACCATCGGTTTCAGGTACAAAAATTCATTTGAAAGGCTAGGCCAACTGACAAAGACTTCGATACCTTGTCTCATCACCAAAAGAATATTTTAAAAAACCCAGAGCTGGGGAGTTTCACCTTATGTTCCTATCACTAAATGCAAATTCTACAAACTATTCACAGCTTCCTTTTTTCAATTATGAAGATTACTTGTATACTCAGCAAAAACAGAATACAGAAGTATGAAAAAAACGGAAAAAAGATGACTAGTTCTGGTAAGTCACCACACCAGTGACCTCATCGATACGATACTCACCACATTCTCCTGGATCTGGCAGTTGGAAACGGATATGCTGATCGACAGCTCTTCTGGAGGGGGAGCACAAAAGGAGAAATGGGTTTCGTGTGTACATTTGATATATGATACCCCAATCTTATTATATGAACAACAGGAATGAGTTAATCGATCTTGGAAACGTACAGCGAGGCAGCCGTGCATACTGGAGCTCATTGTGCACTGCACAGAATTTAAAACTCTTTTTTAGTTTTCTTTTTAGTGATTCTTTAGAGATACTTTTTAGCTTGTGCTCGTCATAAACATCAGCAAAGGAAGTTAAACCATCTTCCTGAGACCTTGAGTAAACTAAATGCATCGGATTTACAGTTCACCCTCCCACATCGCATCGCTACGATTTTTCACGGGTCGGCAACAAACAAGTAAATGGAAATTTTTAGGGAGCCCTGCAGCCTTGTGCGAGAAACCGTGTAGCACTGCAGACAGACTGCGTGTGGCTGACAAAAAGTAAAGAAAACATTAAAAAGTTTAAATGCATAAAATATGTGTATAATATCAATGCATTTAATAGTTTAAAACCATAAATATACACAAATTTAACATTTTATGCAGTTTTTCCACATTGTGGGGGGGCTGAGCCCCTAACCCCCGAATGTAGGAGGGTCAACTGTATATTAGTGCCTGAAGCCAATACTTGGTCACTTGATCATTATCCCCTCTGATGCCACAATAAAATGATAAATGCATCATACACAATTTACATTATGAACATATATTATTGACTTTGTCTCAGTACCATATAATGAGAGCTGGATAGTGAGGATTGCTATGGTTGTGAGCATCTTCGATGAACGCTGAAGTGTGCTGATGTGTAAGTCACTCTTAAACCTTGCACAACATCAAGTGGAGTCATGATCTCCTCCTACAGAGGTTTCGACTCAACACAACCTGAAACAGTTTGGGACACATGAAAAAAGGAAGAGAGGGAGCGAGGCTCACTTCTGCTGCGGCTCAGGCCGCTTAGTTGTGACCGCACCACCACAGATTACCATCGGGGGTACTGGTACTCAGAATCATGCTGCTTCAAAGCCCTTTAAACGGGGCGGGGGGAAGCACTTTGAGCTCATCTGTTTCGGTTTACCCCCGGTCTAGGGTCTGATTTATGTCAGGCGTGGGGGGCAAGCTGCTTTCGGGGGGCAGGGTCCTGGAGGTCACATCCCAATACTTCTCTCTTTTTCACCCATCATTTTTTCTTTTCATCCTGTTTACTCTTGTTTTGAAACACTTTGAACGGTCAGCTTAACAAATACAATAAATATAAATATATATATATATACAAAGTATATATATAGTTTGCAATTATTGAACAAAAACCTTTTCCAATAAATGATTAAAATAAAAACATACACTCATCTGTCTCCATTCATTGATGTTAATTAAGTGTAAGAGTGACATGCAGGAGGGTGCAGCCAGGTAATGTGGGAAGTGACTAAATGTAGGAGTAAAAACTTGGTAAAATCAATAATTTATTTTAAAAACACAAGCACATACAAGTGGCAGTCCTTCCATCTCTCTCTCTAGTCTCCCACTGCCACTTTTAAAGGCTTCACTGTCGATTACACCTGACTTCAATCAGTCAGGTGTTGCCATTTCTTAACCAGGCACAATTAATCAATGGCTTAATAAAAGCTTTAGCGAAAGGCCACTCCTTCACAAGGGCCACCATCTATGGGAGCCCATGAGGGCCAAGAAGGAGATTAAGCAGAAAAAAAAACTGGCTCCATAGTTCCCTCTGCAAATGTCTAGCATTGTTTACAGGTACTTTGGTGTACTGAACCAAATGTCTTACACAGTAAATGCGCACAAAGCAGAAATGGTTTCTGAGAGGTAGGTGGGACTTCATGATGGTCATACATTAGAATGGACAATCATGCTGTCTGGTGTGACTTATAAAACCGGGATTCTTGTAGCACTTCATTTTTGGAGGATTTTTCCCTTCCTCCAGTACAAACTCAGCTCCTGCCGACTCTGGAGGGGGATTCCCTTACAATGTGACTGCCCCGGCTCACGTGAAGACCAGTCCTCACTTCTTTTCGCCGCCAAATACATGCTGCCTGTGTCATTGAAGGATGGCGAAGACGGCTATATCCTAAGCTCGTGCATTGTCGGGTGGCCGCTAATGAACTTAGCTGGCTTACCCTGATCATTCCCTGGTATGGCTGACCAAGTTGTTGCCGCGTCAACGCGGACCTCCAGCCATAGCCCATAATAGCATGGCTGAGAATGGAACCCCCAGTCACAGGACTCACATCTGCTTCCCACGCAAACATCTTACTACGGGTTTGAAAGCTCAAAAGGCCATATCTGTAGATAATCAATCTTAGTCCTGCCAGCATTTTTTTGTACAGGATATGTACAGGTGTATAAAAACAAAAACAAAAAGGTTTACACAATAACCTGTCCGTCTAGAATCTGCTCAAACATATGTTTGAACAGAACATAATTAGATATGTACATAAATTAGATGTTTAAATAAGTGTTTTTAGCATGTGTCATAGAGATTTGTTATAAACATAATTTTTCTGAAGCTATATGTTTTCAAAGACTCAAATGAACATAACAGGCTGAACACCACAACATAGTAGACATTAAATTATCAATATTCATTTAAATTTAGCAATAGCTACTGTAATCTGTTCAAATGGGTGCATTTGTCAGGATGTTTAAAGTTTAAATACTAAATTAAACTTTCTGAAACCGGCACAGTCCACAGTCCTCCTACAGGGTGGCCCACACAAACGACATGCAAAGCTGTCTGTGGGGTTTTTTTTTTTTTGCATATACGCTCTCCTAAATACGACTACACACTACCCAACTTTAAGGTCATTAAATCCAGCAGAGCCAGTACATGTGTGGACCAGTCAAAGAGTTTCTCTGTCCTTGTGATGCACTGTGTTAGATCACAAACCTCTAGCATGTGGAGATATTGCGTGAGGTACTCACTGTGGTCTTTGCCCTGCCCGCCGGGGGTGCAGATGCTGGGCTGGGGTGTGACGGGCATCAGCGCCTGCCGGATGGCCTTCTCCCAGCTCTGGGCCACCTCCAGGCCCACCCCCGAGGCAGCCAGGGCAGGGTTGGGGCAGCTTCCCTCATGGTTCTCGCCCACGTAGTAGACCATAGTGCCAGTGATGATCTCGAAACAGTGCGGGTTGCTGCCCTGCGGAAGGTTGCTGTAGCCCCGTGCCGGCTCCACCTGCAGGATCTCCGACAGCGGGATCTCCTGCACCAGTCAGGAGAAAGGACCCAATCACAGAACAGCTCGGGGGAGGTCCTCCAGCTAAAAATGTGTCCTCAACACAAAGATTCTCTCCACCCCCTGCCTCAACAGCCTGGGGGAATGGTATCTTCTGCTACAGGGTAAGAGACAGGCAGCAACAAGGGGACTTTGAGAAGTGAAGCGCAAGGCGGTCTGAAAGTTCTTTAAAATCGCGCCCTTCTCCTCCAGCTGCAAAGTCACGTAAGAGCTCAAGAAAAAAAAAAAAAGGCGGCCACCTCCCGACCAATGGAATCTCGGCTGAGTTTTTGCTCGAGACTCCTCCGTGCTTCTGCTCGCAATGAGCGGCGGGCGAAGCGCCTGTGGTTTTTCGCAGCGCACACCATGTGACCGAGCGCTCCCAAAGATTAAAGCCCTCCGCTTGATTAGAAGGCAGGGCGCAAGACTTGAGCCTGGGCGCGAGCCAGACTGGCAGCAAGCGAGACACAACGACTACTGTTCTGGGGTGGCCGCTGGCTGAGCACGAGCGAGAGACACTGAGTGGAGTCCCTGGTCCCTCCCTCCCCCTCCACCCAACCCCCATAGAGACTCATTAAAACCACAAGTATAGGGTCTGAACTACAAAGCAGCAGGCTACATAATTACCAAATGCAAAGATGACAATAATGCTTGGAGATGCTGCACGCCACACTGCCTCTTGCTGACCAGAACACATGAAAGGAGGAACGAAAAGAAACGAAACGAAAGCCACGCACCCGCGGCTTTTGGAGACAGCTGTGGGTAGTTGGGGTGGGGTGGGGTGGGGGAGGAAGCAGCGGGGGTTTTGGGGGGAGGGAGGGAGGGTATGGGGAGGGGGTTGAAAGACACACTACAGATGCCTGGCTTTTTCTGGGGCAGCCGAATAGCATCACTACAAACACAAACTGTCCAAAATCCACTGAGGATTTTTTTTTTTCGATGTGGAAAAGCAAACAGCAAGCTGCACAGGGAAAACAAATTATAATGCAACACCCACATCGTGAGAACTGCAGTAGCAAGCAAAAAAAATGTTAAAAATTACAGGCAACTACCCCTTCATGTAGCTTCCTCTTTCTCTCTCTCTCTCTCTCGAGCTCTTTCACAGCATCGATGATCATAAACTCCCCTATAAAACTGTCTATAAACAAACCTCGAATGTTCAATTACTATGGTAAAGAGGGTTTTTTTTTCATCCTCGGTTCCCAATCCTGGGAACAAAAAGAACCTGATGTCATGAGCGGAGAAGATTTTCCTAACAAAGCAAAAAAAAAAAAGGAACATTCACTGTTTAACGTAGTGTCTCACGTCTAATGAAAGTTATAGTGAAACTGACACTGTGGTCTGGTATTGAAAAATACAGTAGACAAGTTCACCATTTAAAGGAGACATCACTACATTATGTCTTCTCAAATTCTGTCAAGGACTTTTTTTAATTGATTCACTTATTTTAATAACCCACACTTATTAAAATATATAATTTTTATTATGTTATGCTTATGAACTTGACATTATAATATCACTCACTTAGAGCCATCCAGTTCCACTTCAAGTAGTTCTGCATTATTTAAGAATTTAAGAAGTGCCTACACCTGTAGAGCCTGAGAGACATAAACAGTTGATAAAGATGTACTTTTAGAGCGACTGTTTCATTCACTAAAAATAGAATACACTGATGCTAATGGACTGAAACCAAACCATTTTTACAATTGGAAATCACCCTTAGAAAACACCTAACTAGAATTTTCAATCCATTTTTTTTATCAACTGTAAAATTATGAGCTTTGGATAAACTACAAGCTTAACAAAAGACTGGGAGATACCCTATACCTATTAATACGCAAATGGACATTAAATAAAGTATTTCACGATTGCAGCTGAGGATGGTAAAAGATACAGTGAACTTGCTATCTTTGATAAAGAAAAACTAAGGCTGTACAAGACCTAAAAAACACAGATAATGAGCTATTTTTATTCTCAAGCATATGGGAAAACTTTTATAAAAATACAACTGCTCTTTAAAGTAAGACTTTAACACATGAAACATTTGTTTCCATAAGAACATAAGAAAACATTCTGTTTCACTCGGGTACAAAAATTAGGTAACATTCAGGTGCAATCTTTGAAAAATCCATTACCAAGACAAATAAAAAGACGCTTAAGCTTTACAAATCAGGTAATGGGTACAAAAACACATAAAATGTTTACGTACCAATTATCGCTATTAGGGAAATAATCAAAATGTTTCAGACCACAAGAGCAGTGGCTAACGTGCCAGGCGGTGGATGCGAAAGAATTTCGAGGATGGTTTGGGAGTCCGAGGGTCACAGTTGGAGAACCGCAGAGTTTGGTTGCATTCGGGTAAGTCTCCAGCTCGGAATTAGATATCGCATCCATGCCAACAGGCTATATGGAAGGGTTTCCAGAAGAAAACCATTACTGAGAACAACAAACTCGCTTAAGCAGCTGCTGTTTGCCAAATGCCATTGGAAGTTTGACTGGAACATGGTCCTATGATCAGATGAGACCAAAATTTAACTCTCTGGCACACAATACAGACGTTTGGTGTCAGAAGAGGGTTGTACAGAAAGACCTTCATGCCTACTGTGAAATGTGGAGGTTGATCAAAGATATTATGGGGCTGAGTTGCTGGGATCCTTCTTAACATAAATTGTGTCATGAATTCTCCGGGGTATCAGGACACTTTGGTCAAAAACCTGATTGCTCCTGACAGGCAGACCAAAGGTAGACCCTCTCGCACAAGAATTACCCCAGATAAACCTCAGAATAAATAATTGTTAACCGTAGACAAAATTTAAATTTTACAATAGTCTCTGGACCAGGAGGAGGGCAGTCTATACCTCCCAAAGGACATGAAGGATCTCAAAATGATCTGCAGGGGGGAACATCTAGGATCCCTCCCAGTGTGCTCTCAACAATTATTAAACATGACAGGTAAAACATCAGTGCTCTCCTTGCTTGGGGAGAGACTAAACAAAGCAGTAAAAACAGAAGTGCCAATCATTAACATAAACAGAATTATGCATAAGAACAATGTATCTAAACCACTGAATTATAATAACAGAATATACATTTTCCAAACATTTGAGAATAAATAAAAGCTCATTGTCTGTGTTGTTTATTCTGCTTAGTCTTTTTTGTTCTTCAATAAGAGTTCCAATAACTCTGTAAAACCATTCACACATACATACACACTTTTGTACTGAATGTGAACAAGACAAAGTAGCCCAGGAAGCCCCAAGTCCAAGGCCTGTAAAGAGAATCCCATTCCCCCTCCCTCTAACCCCCACCACCACCACCACCCCCCAGTTCTCTGGCCGCATGCTGGGGAGGTGACGAACACACACTCTGCACTAAATGGTTCACAGCACCACGCCACATTTGGAAGCTGTTTCACAGAGGCAACGAGGGCGGCTGACTCCAGGCCTATTTTCTAATTAGACCCTTATTAGGCTCCTGTGGGACGATAACAACCCTCTCAATGAGAGCCGTCAGTTGGGAAATTACACCCTACGCCGTGCTTTGTAAAATTTTATTTTTCACACAGTCCACTATCGCAAAACAAATATGTACATGGTAAAATTTTTGTTTGGATTATTTTCTCTTTAAAAAAATGACAAATAATTTTATCCAGATGTGTCAATGGGGAATTCTCATGCAAATCCCATATATAAAAAGCCTCCAAAAAACACATGGAATAATTTTCATCCATGACTGAGAAGCCAACTAATTTCCAGCCAATCAAAGTCCTACCATCACTGACTTAATGACTGACTGGCACCAATTTGTTTTACCATTAGATCGACCCACCAATGTGAAGGGGGCAGTACCATCCATTCCTACAACATATTTTAAACTGATCTGTGTGCATAAAGCAAAGAGAAGATACATATATGCTTCTGCAGGAAAAGTAACACACAGTAATATTCTACCAAATATACCGCAGTAAAACTGCCGAGCTCAAGGGACGATCATGGCCACTTCTACCATGGTCGTTATTTTCCTGCCTAGCTTATCTAATAAATGACAACATAGCGGGCTACCCAACATTATTGCAATGTGTGTTTGTGTGTGTGTGTGTTTATGTGTGTGTGTGTGTGTCTCACACATCTGCAGGTCTGACTTGCTCAACCGCAGCCCGCCCCCTTGGTTTATCTAGACTAGATATCTGTGGCTGTCTGTTTGGCACCATGACCGCGTCTTCGATGATGAACACACACAAGTTTTGCAGACACTGGCAAAAAAAACAACAACAAACAAATGCAGCCACGCCATTCAAATGTCACTCCGGTCAGATAAACAAACGCAGCCACTCTGGTGTCTTCTCCACCGCCTACGCTGTCGCCACTTGACCTTTCCCTCCCTCTGCATGATCACCAGTTTGGCACAATACTGTTCAGCTAACTTGTTCAATTTGTTCCCTGCCATGGTAAGAAATACGCTACAAAAAACTCGAAAACTTGTATGCTACGTGAATCCGATGTTGAAATCCAGCCTCACAATGACCCTACACGAATTGCTGCAGTGCTACTGTTAATCAGAGAGAATTCTGCAGAGCAGTTTTGCGCCACTCAAAGTCTGATGGTGATTGGCTTAAATCAAGACTTTCTGATTGCTGATTGGTTCTTTTCTACAGTCATTTTCATTCAGGTTCTCATGTCACACTTCAAAGATGAAATATTCTGCAGGGAAATCCCTTTCAGCCGATGAAAAAAGTGGAGATCTTCTTGAGCCATTAAACGAACTCCTCCTAGAAACAGAAGAACGTGCGAACACGTTCATATTGAAGAGGTACCCTGGGACTTCAGAAATTACTTCTTACCCTGTCCACTTACTCAGAGTAAGAACAACCTGTTGGTAATATGGTCTCTGTGGGGAGTACGTAGATATCATAGTGAACGATTCTTAGCATGTAAAGCAAATGACTGGGAGTCAATGGGACCAGCTACTCAGCGCCTCCCAAAAGAGAGGAAACAACATACAACATACCTCATAAACACACTGTGTATATGAATCAACGTTGCACCATTACTTTGTAAACCATCAGCATCTTCACAGGTCGAACGATAATACAGACAGGGGACCCATCCGCCTAAGTACTGGTCCCAATGTGAGCGTGCATTCTCACAAGTTACCCCGGCAATGTCCATAGCTGTATTTTTCTGGTGAAATACCTAGGAACTTTCAGAGACCACCGAGACCGTTTGTGTTGGCAACAAATCGTTTTCTCCCGCCCTATATGGTCACAGGACTGACTGTGAAACCCAACATCATGAGGAGGGGATTTCGCTCACTTTCGTTTTGTATCGCACCCCCCCACACCCCCCCTTCACCGCTGTGGACTCAAAGCAGTAAAAACCAGCCCCAGATTTTTCGGTTTCTCAGCTGTGGGTGTTTAAGATGATAAGGGCATTAGGATGACCTGCTTAATGCCAACAGAAGGCTCATTTCCCTTTATCAGTCAAAACACGAGCAAGAGTGTATTTGCTTGTGACCAGCAAATATAGGTCACAGGCAATCAAACATATAGACAGCATGGACGCTAACTGCAGTTGAGCAGTTATAATTAAGCTGCATACTTACTTACACAATGCCAAATACAATACCCATAACAGCTGGGGAGGTCCCAGATCACAACGGCATCAAAACAGCAGGTTGATAAAGTGCACAGCCACCATTGGTCCAACAAGTTTCTCTTTACTCAGATGCATTAAAGTTTTGCTCTTTTTTGAAGTTTCTTAATTACCTTGTAGTACTTGGCTCCGGTGTCGTTCTGAAAAAGGGTCAGGCTCTTACTGTCCAACCTCCAGTAATGTCTCTTCCTCTGAAAAGATAGAAGGCGAGATAAAATTACAGTCTTCCACACAGGAGAACAACCACGTTTAACAGCACCTAATTTATTTAGCTTACCTACCTTCTGCATTTATGCAGTTTGATATTTCACTGAGGCAATTCAGATAAAGTTCCTTGCTCAAAAGTATAACTTTCGTGCTTCATCTAGAATTTGAACTTGCAACCACTTAAGTAGACCAATTACTCAAACACAATACTTCACCATGCCTTTCAAATACAGAATGACTAGCAATGACTAACCCTTAGAAAGGAGATTGAGGCCAAAAAGGAAGCTAATGTTTGTTGATGTTTGTTCTGTGTGTTTATGTGGACATTTTAATTGAGTTAACACAGTCACACTCGATCATTCATCCGACATTTACCCTCAGTGTGAACGAATGAACAGACTGCATATACTCTCAGGAGTTTTTCAGTCACAGGGCTCTGCGGTTCTATTCTCTTCTTTCTTCATGCAGTTTTCCTTCTACCGCTCTGTTGCTTTGCGGGAAGGCTTCATGACTACGCTGATCAGACAATCCTATCTCTACGTCATGCTCCTTGCTGTGAGCATTTATCTCTCGATGACAGCTACATTTGACTGATTTCAGCAATTGTGATAGCTTCTTCACAAAAACATGTGGGATGTCTAGCCAGCAACACAAAGCAGCTGAATAAACTGAACTGTTTAGTCATTTTCATGACTTATTTTAGTCTTGTATTTGTATTTTGTATATGCATTGTATTTTTGTGAGGGGTTAAAATGTATCTGTTAACCCCGTCTGCATTCCGGCTCTCACCAGATTGTCCCGGCTGGTGTAGTGCACCATCCATCCCTCCCGCACCATGGTGGAGCTCCTCCTTTTGGTGTGTTTGATTGACTGCACCACCCGCATCAGGGGAATGTTACTGCTGGTGGAGGGACTGGGAATGGAGACACACACACACACACAGATATACACACAAACACACACATATATACTGTTAGACCGGGTACTGTGAAAACATTTAAATATACACATTCAGCACACATACACACACTCACACACACCTGCAATTTAAAGGAATATGCATATATTTAAATACATACTAAGTATATGTGTATGTGTGTGTGTGTGTGTGTGTGTGTGTGTGTGTGTGGTATATAACATGGTTTGAGAAAAAAGTATGTTTCAGTCTTAAGTGCAAGTCTGTATTCAAGTTTCATCGGGGTGAAAAAGTCAAGTTACCATAAAAAGTGCTGGTTTGCATAGAGCTGAGTCAGTACACATGCATATCAACTTTATTGTTTCACATAGGCAAAACAAACTGTTATCACCATTCTCCATGTATCAAGACCAAACTCTTGAGGGAGCAAGTCTTATTTTATATACTTTCCCTATACACAGGCACACATCTGTCTATCTGCACACGTGCACACACACACACACACACACACATGCACACACTCATGCATGCATATACACACACACAAATATCCACACACAAGAACATTTCTATACAACCCTCTCTCACATACAGACACACACACACACAAAAGCATTACTATACAACCCTCACACACATACACAAACATTACTATAACTCCCTCTCTCACACACACACACACACACACACACACACACACACACACACACACAAACATTACTATAATCCCTCTAACGCAAACTTACACAAAAACATCACCATACATCCCCTTCTCTCTCTCTCACACACACACACACACACACAAAAACATTACTATACATACCTCTCACACACACACATTCATAAACACTGCACATCCACACACATATTCACTCACTCAATCACACACACACACACACACACACACACACACAGATATCAATGGGAAACATCTCAATATGTCACTAAAACACTTGCAGAGACCCCACTCCACACACACACACACACACACACACACACACACAAATATGCATCAGAGGATATGAAACCACAAAACACTAAAATACAAGTTCCCAGCTACATTATATATAGAGTCACTCTCTACATCCTATATGCAAACTTGTCAGTGTTCTGCAAACTTAGATCATCCACCCTTGATACAAGATAATGTCAGTAAATTAGGATGTAGACTAAGGCTCTTTCAACACTCATATCTGATAACTGACAAGTCAAATTTCTGCATATCTGGTAAATTCTGTCATCTAGTTTACAGTTCATTTTTAATGCGTTGCATATCTGATTCCATACATTCTGTCTGAGATCACATCTCTCGTCTCTGTTGCATTACTTTGTGTTACATATGACCTGACAACCAGCTCCACAACAGGGAGTCTTGTGACTCCCACATGCTTATTATGGTATGGTCGATGGGAGAATGTTGATGACAGGGGTCCACATTGTTCCACATTGCAATCCGATACCAGGGAAAACTTCACCCTGACTACGAGACACAATTTAGACCTGATTTCGAGAAACCCAATCTATATGCAATTTCTTCTATATAGATCATACAATATTTGCATGTAGACCACAATCATCAAATGCAAGATGTGTCAGATTTTTCAACAGATGGGGTATATGTTGTAAATGGGAACATAAACAGACACACAGAAATGGAGACAGGCACAACAGACAGAAAATGACAAAGGCAAAGACACTGATACAGTGAGATACAGACACACACAAACACACACTTGCAACCGTAACAATAGGGTAAATGATGAGTGGCACCACATGTGGGGTTAACCAGCTGATGGGGAAGAGACCAATGACCAATGGACCAATCAGCACATTTCTGATTGGTTCACACAAGTCATTGACTGACAGCTGAGATAAGCTCAACCCTAACGAGGGTTCATGACACTTCATTTCAGCCATCACTTGCACGACTCTTCCCAAGACCCTTCCCCAGTGCAGGGGGACCAGAGCCTGAAGCCCATATCCGAGCCAACGACAGCCCGGTTTGGGACATGGCTCCATGTTACCTGATGGTTTTGCCGGCCTCCTCGTCCTTTTCCCCATCCAGGAAGGGCGGGTCCATGAAGAAGATCTTGCCCTCGGCTGGTGATGGCTCCTCCGAATCGTCAAGACCGCGCCCACTCTCGCTCTCGCTCGTCCCGTCGGTGATGTCCACCTCCATTGTGGTGTCAGAGTCCGGGCCCGGGCTGGCTGGTTCTGCAGGGCCAGGGCCCAGGGGGCAGGAGGGATAGGGAGATGGACAGATACAGTGAGAGTAGATGGGTAAACAGATAAACATAGAAACAGAAGGAACATAGAGACAGAGATTTAGATATAGGTAAACAGACAGACAGTAAAACAACCAGAGGGAGAAACAGACGGACAGGGAAACAAAACATACAGGTAGACAGGCAGGCAGACAGACAGAAATGCAGGCAGGCGAGCAGGCAGGTAGATGGACAGACAGACAGACAGGTTCATTCACCCAGTAGTATTCTCAGATAATAGGTTAACAGGAAGAAGCACAATTGAAAAAATGAAAATAAGTCATACCTCCATTGAAGACCACTTCACCAAGGCAGTCTTTCGGTACCTTCGATGCACATCGTTTGTGACAATTAAATTTACAATCTGAAAGTGAAAAATGGATGAAAATGATATTTCTTTGACCAATGGCAGATGCCTAAAGTACACAGGATTGACCAAAATGCATTGCTGCATACCGCACTTTAGCGAAAGTATAAATATCCGCTGATTTGTCTGTTTGTGTGGAGCTCTACTGTCTCATGATCCATTATGTCTACTGCCACATAACTATAGCATTCATTGAATTTAATCTATACTGGTGCTCATCATTTAACTTTATTGTGTGCACTGTTTTGTAAGTGACTCGGGATAACGGCATCGGCTAAATAAATGTAACATGTGCAACTGTGCGGCCACTATTTATGAGAGCAACCCCCTACTCACTGATTTATTTAAAAATAACATAATCTCATAGCCCTTTCTCAGAACTGCTAATGTCATAGCCCTTTCAAGGAACTGCTCTAATTGGTCTTTAGGGAAGAGATAAAACTTTACATTTCATAATATAAGTATCTTTGGGCAGGATGGTGTGGTGATGAGAAAGTCTGAAGACCAATGCAAATGTGCAAATGTGTCATAAGTGGGAGGAGCATGAGGTGTCATGACATCAAAAGTGGGTGGAGCTACCATATGCTACTAACAGATCACTAGATTTAAACCAATCACTGTGGTTTGCTGTAGCAGAGCCACACCTTTTAATTGTGGCAAACAATTCCACGATTGACTTGTTCAAACTGTGGCTCTGACCATTGTGTGATGTCATGATACCTCATTCTCATTGGGCACTAAGAGCACCGGAGGGGGTGGAGCCCTGACCTTTGCACTGCATGCCCTGTCGGAACAGGCCCTTCAGCAGACGCTTGCAGTACTGGCAGATGGTGGGGCGGGTGTAGGTGTGGACGGCGAATGTGTGGGGGACCTTGACCCGCCCCAGCACCATCTTCTCCATCCAGATGGGACGGCCGCTCCAAGATGGGACCCTCTTACCGGCCTCCTGGTGAGACCTCTGCATGGGGGAAGGGGGGTAGCAGGTTGGAGAGGCGTGATACGGTCAGAGAAATAGAACAGAAAGAATAGGACCACAGTCATGTTTGGGGCAAGAACCAGGCGGTCAATGGGACAGAGCTGATCATATGGGTGAGGGCATTCAAACAGTAGGTCAAAACCATAATCGCTCTGGAGGGGGGTAGAGGAGGACTTTGTTGAACAGTGGGGCGCAACCATAATCATGTTCACAGTGCGGTAGATGGGGGATAACAGACAATGGTACAATCCATCCACAGGACCTTGTTAGGCCATGTCAGGCCAGGTAGATCATACTCCGACCCAGCATTTTCAACCTCTTATCTATCGGTTCGAATTACAGAACATAGCTGTAGATTTAAATCTGACACGTCTATGTTATGTTAAGTATTCACAAACGCCTTTCTGTACCAAGGGTCCTCGTTATCGCAATGCACCCCAAGTCCGCCTGCTACTGATTGCATCTCAGGACAGGAAGTGGAAACACAAACGGCAGGAAGGGGTTACTTGGCTCCGACTGGACTTCACTTGACTAACCGCGTCGCCACTGACCTTCTGTGCCGTAAAACAAAACATGCGACGGGATACTTCACCCGGGGTTTGTGACGGGACCATGCGCAAAGACGGTTGTGTAAACCTCGACTGGCTAAGCTTGTGGTAAAGTACGCTTTGTGAAAATCGATTGTCTGTGTCTTTCTCTGAAATAGCTGGGGTGGATTTGCCCGAACAAAACAGCCCATTAATACATTTAGATGCGAACGCAAAAAAACTGAAATCATGGGGACATTCTTAACTATCTGCCTGAGGGGTATTATCTGTTGAATGATTCAGATAATTAGCCCATGGACTGGACAGAGCTAGCGAAGGGGAAAGCAGTGCACAAATACAATGGGTGTATTTTTCTGATAAAAGGCTCTATTTATAGAAACAAGCTCTTAGATGGCCAGATTCATTCAAATTAGCTGTGGTTCAGACTGTACTCAGAGAGCCAAATTTAGATCCAAATAAGCTTTGGGCCTACCCCAAAACCTTCGCTTCAGAAAAACGCCTGGAAGCCTAGAACCCTCATTTTTCTATCCATTTTTACGTTTCCCTCTTTTAAATCACTATTGATCGTACTAATTGGACCATAATTAATGTAATCATCACAATTGTATTGACTGCATCATCATTACTTTTCCCCAACAATTTCTAATCTTGATCTCTTACTCATTTTCCTATTTTTCAGATATCTTTTTTTCTTGTATTTTTACAGACCGTATGAGTCTTTATCCATTTTCATGCAGTAATACTTGTCACATTTTTGTCAACGAGCACAATAAGAAGAACAAACGTTTCCCACCTCTTCTGGGGGCGGGGCATGCTCCGTGGGGGCGGGGCGTGGGACAGACAGGGAGGGTCCAGGTAGTGACACGTTGGACAGGCGTCTCTTCCTTACCCCGCTACAGTTGTTTGGGATCTTGAAGGCACAGCGCTTGTGGTAGTTCAGCCCACAGCCTGGGGAACACATACGGGTCAATAGGGTCATCTTTACATGAGAGCCCACACACTCTGTCCTGACCCCAGCATGGCAGCCACATCATAAGTCATGCTTAGAAGCGAAAGAGTTCATCTCCAAAACTCTTCACTTCTCATTGACATCCAGCAGAGGTCTCCACCTATGAGAACGGCCACATATGATTGTAGCCTCACTGCTTCTTTTGAATAAAAAAAAATCATATTAAATGTATGTTTTCAAAATAAAAAATATCCTATTGCTCCTTTTGAATAACAAAAGAAAGTACAATGACAAAAAAAATCATATGCAAGGCATGTTTTTAAAATGAAAACTGATTCACATACATACTGCTTTGTGTTTATGTTGTATAATTTATGGAGGCGCTTTGAACTGACTGTGCTGGAAATGGGATGATTTTGAGTGTTTGCAGGCACTGTGGACAGACCCTTACCTTCGCATTTGAGGCCCTGTCGCACCAGGCCCCACAGCATCTCTCCGCAGTAGTCACAGAAGGTGGGGGCCTTGTAGGAGTGCACATACAGAGCATGAGGTCTGATCTGGAAGTCCTCTACAGTGGCCAAAGCTGGAAATCAACCAGTCCACTGGTTAAGATATATGTTTGAAAAGCATAAAGTACATTACATATTGGATGCTGTAACAGAGTTACTTAAACAGCACTTTAAAACTTTTAACATGTCGTTTGACTGTTAAACTTCTTTTATATGGCTGGGTATTTTAACTGAAACAGTGCGGGCCATGTAAAGTAGCTTAAGACACAAGGGCACAGTGCCACATTGGATTTGAACCAGCAAGACCAGTTCCTTGAACCAAACATTATGCTAACTTTTAAATAAAGTGAACAGATTTTAGTAAAAATATTTAGTACAGATGAGTGTTCTTTTTTTGGTAAATCAATGAGAACAGATGAAATAAGGCTGTGATTGGTTAAAATGGCCGAGCGCCTACTACTACATTATATCTCTGCCCATGACGGGATCTCAAACCCTCACTCTCGCGTTATTACATGCGGCTAAGCTACAGCTGCAGGCCAGATGGAGCCCGGTCCAGCAGAACACACACTGCTTCAACTCAAAAGCCACCACTGAGTCACGCTCTCCAGAAAGAGCGAGTAACACTGGGAGAGTAGCATGGCTGGGAGAGTACTCATATTGGTGTGACTGACATTGTTCTGAGTTACTTTTATTCTAGTGTCAATCGTAACCCGGTATACGAATCCCACTAAACAAAACAACAATAGTTGTAATTAACTACCCTACTCTAGTCCATGGGCAAGACACAAGATAGCACAAATGCAGTGTGTGTCAAAATCTCATACATCATGCTACGACTATAGTTTTAGCCATTGTCAACCGCTTGCATCAACTCATCAAAGACTACACTTTTATAGCCAATAATTACTTTCAGGATATAATGACGTTTACTGAAATGTTCACAAAGTACTACAGAAAGCAGCACCTCAGTGTGGAAAAAACTTGAGAGTGACATCTTAAGAGTGGGCATGAGGTCTTTTGTCTCTGGAAATGGCTTTGGGTCATAGATGATAATTTCACCCTCTTCATTTCCTTCACAGGGTGATATGTTTAGGATATTCAACATACAATATCAAAGAGCACTACATAAAGAGATCCAGTAGGCGTTCTGTTTTAAAAAGGATTAAAATAAAAGGGTCCCAATGTATATTAAGAGGGCATTAACTACTATGTACTTATATTGTAGTAGGTACAGAGCAAGTACAGTGTAACACATTTGTAGGTACAGTGTAATAACTGGTGTAACGAAGGGTTGTGGTTTATACAGCCACATGCGCATTTTAGAGGACATAGACAGAGGAGAGGAGACACTGCTGCGCTCTTAAGAAACAATGGACGCGCGCAACGTACGGACAGTCTTGCCATGGCTTACATCTTGAAAGAGTGAAGCCTGATGTACTAAAGAATTTAGTACATTCAAAAGTGTTTCACTGGTGCAAAGAGACTTCAAGACCGTGTGATTGGTCGAGGAAGTTCATTTGCTCCAATCACAAATCGTGTCACTCAGATTTCATGCACAGACATTTTTAACATGTGCTTTCACAAGATTTTGATAAATCTACTCAAAAAATACTGAGGTGCAGCTGATCAAATATGTACGGTATTTCTAATTTGTGTAATGAATTTTAAATTTCTTGGACATACCTTCCCAGACAGACTGTGGGCATAAGGATACTCTGCTGATTTAAAACTATTCCTTTCTTCAACAAAAACATTTTTACAGGGTTTAAAAACAGTTTAAAGTCACATTCGATAAATCTCTTTCGAGTCGTCATGAGGACAGCCAACAATAAAACCCTATTCCCTTCGCTGCTGAGTTGGGTGTGTTCTGTGTGTTATGTACATCTGACAAAGTCGTTCTCACGATTCTGCGTGACTTGCAATGGGAGCTTCCCCAAAGCATGACATATATTTAATTAGGAGCAGGAATTCACTTTTCTGTCAAAAAATCCCCAAATATCTGTGAGCTCTCCCTCAAAAAAAAAGTCTCTCATCTAGAAACCGACTTTTAAAGGCGTGAGATGAGCAAGGTTGGTAGTCATAAAAGGAGCACAGATACAGACGCAGATAAAAATAGGGGCAGAGTGACCTGCGGTTCACCTGATAACCCTCCTCTTCGTCACCACCTCTGCCGTCTCGTTCACAGGCTCGGAGATTACACAAGACATCCAGTCTCTCATGAGCAGCTTAGTTTTTTTTTTTTTTCTGTGAATTGATTTATGTCTTATAGCACTCTTGTGATTTGTTTGTGGTGACAAACTAGCTCCCCAGTCCCCCACACACACGCACACACTCGAGTCAAGTATACGCTCAGCCTTCATAGCTAATATGAGTGGTCTGTATCCTGCCTAGGCCCTGAGGAACACGGTTTCATGGAATCTTTAGACAACCCCCTTGCCTGGCTGTTCAAGAGGCAAGTTTGCGAACCTGCTTACCCATCTGCTCCAGACTGAGAACCAGTACTGGAAAATGCTTTTCATTTCTCTTACCTTACATTACATTATAGTATAATCATTTTAGCTGACGCTTTTATCTACAGCAACTTACAGTTGATTTGGCTAACCAAGGGCCAATCCCCCTAGGAGCAATGTGGGGTTAGGGCCTTGCTCAAGGGCCCAACAGCAATGGTGTTCTTGCTGTGGCTGGACTGGGGCTTGAACCACCCAGTCACCAGATCCCAGTCATGTACCTTAGCAACTAGACTACAGGCTGCCCCTACCTACCACTCATTTTCAAAACCCCCCTCAACTTCAGTTGACTCTTCTGCAAATTCCCAATGACCATTCCTTCTTGCAAAATTCTCCCTTCATCCACTGTTGTGTGCCAAAATGTATGTCACGGGTTTCTTAGAGAAAAAAATACCCTACAGTTAGGGGGAACGATGCCCCTTTTCAAGGTTTATACCACACACAACAAGGCCATAGGTGAGGAGGACATAACATGACCTCACAGTGTCATCGGCCAGCTGACCAGTAACTTGGATATCAGAGGATGGCCCTTCAGCGGATTTGCTTTGCAGACTGTGGCCCGTGGGTTTGACAGTTTTCCGGAAACTTCTTCTGCAGATGCAGCAAAGTCAGACATACCTCTGACAGCAGTATGGAGATTGATGTGTTTTAACTTTTCCATTCTCTTGTTCAGTACCTCTTGTAAATGACTTTCAACTTAACTGTTGAAGAATTGAGTGAAAGAGCCAGAGTGCTAATAGAAAACATGAGTTGACTCCTTCCAGTTTTCCTCTCTGAAGCGAGGTTGACTAGTTTTCGTTTCCATTTCAAAATCCATGGTATCGTCACCAGCTACTAATAATTACATGTGAGAGGTTTTTCCTCCATGGTTACTGGCAATGCCTTTGAGATCATTGCACAATACAAATAAACAATTTCATTTCAACATGATTTATGATGAAGGGTACTGGTTGATAACTGACAGGAGTTGCGGTCTTTTTTTTTTCTGAACTTAAAGAGAGTGGTTTGGAATAGTTCACAGAACTACTTCAGACATATGAAAAACACACGAAACTTAAGTTTTGATGTTAGGTCTATTTCAATATTTCAATCACACAACAGTCCTACTGTTTGAGGAAGTTTTTTGCCATTAAAAGTAAGGAGATGTTTAATTAGATTCTAGTCTTTTCCTTATGTGCGTCTTCAATTTCACCAGCAGAGGTCACTGTTTACTCCACAACTACATCCTTATAAATACCATTTAACTTCCCAAACACCAGTTCATTTTTTCATGGGAGATGCAACAAAGAAATGAAAAGATTGTGAATTAAATACATTTCTTTCAACTTCCAGCTATCAGATTTTCTATTTAAAATGGTTTAGACCAGAAATAATGGGCTGAATTAGTCACATCGGAGCCATGATAAAATTTCCTACATTCTTGACACACCTCACAATACCAAGTTCCTTCATCAAAAAACAGGCCGTCTCTAAGGTCTGTGGTATGACAGAAACCACAAACACAATATACAGCATTGTCCACACATCGACTGAGCACAAGTTAACACATCAGCTTGTAGAAGAGTGACATCATCCTATTCCTCCCAAAGGAGATCAGACTCAACTTGCAGACTTCATGCCATATGCACACAGGCTGTAAATCCTATTAAGTAACTTAATATTGGTGTTTTCATTTTTGTTCTCTATATGCATTAGAAGTGCTGCAATCTTTCTAACATTTAAGCATACGTGACAAAGCTGGCTGCAGCTTTGTACACTGACAACGTATTAGAAGAAAAGTATCTATTCTGGAGTTTATTTTAGATATTTCTTAAAAAAAAAAAAAAAAACATGTGCAAGAGCAACCAGGCTTCACAACTGTGAGACATAAAGAAAACCATGGCTCTGTACTGTTTACTTAAAAATGGAGATCCCTCCAGCTTATCCTGCACATTTACTTTACACACATTTGACTGAATTACCACCAGGTGTATAATAGCCTTTTTCTTATCCTGGGTCACATGACACAATGACATCACAAACAATTAACAGACACTGGTGATAAGCAAGCAGATTCAGAATTGGGAAATGAATAATTTACGTAACCTTAACCAACACAAACATAAAATAGAGTGAATCTTAATGAAGATAAAGGCTTAAAATCATGCGGCGAGCAAGAAACAATACATGTGACGAGTAAATACATGTCACCGGATGTATGCACTCCACTCTTCTGAAGACAATACTCCGGACAGTTTAGGAAAACTGCCAGATCCTAAGGAGTCTACCATACTGCCTAGGTGATCCCAGATTTTTTTCTTCAGACAGGCCTATATCACATGTATAACACAATAATACAAAGAAGAAACCTGATGTCATTTTTCCATGTAACATCGATTATATTGAGTATATGACCATTCCCTTCGAGGTGGTGGAATCGATAGGCCTTCTGACTGTGATTCCCCTTTTTACCACCTAAAAGGAAAACAGTAGTAACATTACTTCACCAAATTGGTTACGAGACCAACCTAAATGTTAGGAGATTTCATAATCTGCTTTTGTTATTTTTTACAGTCAGGAACATGTTTTCGAGTTGGATTGGGATAAGAACGCACCCAAATATTTTTTTCTGTGGGAAGACCAAAGAAACATAATCATAGATTATCTTGTGATCTTTCTGGATGACCACTTAAAAGGGAATCAGTAGTGCCAAACAGAGATTGACCCGAATGTTAAAAGATCGCACAATGTCATTTTTTATTACGAGTTTCTATAAACAGAAGCATCTCAAATTGGGATGAATGATATAAGAACTGGAGTACGAACAGCCGTTACTGTTTGTCTTTTATACTGTACTGCTATATGTTGGGCCTGGTTTACTAAAGCATTCGTATGTGCAAAACTTTTTCTGTTGCACAAAGACTAAGAGAGCATGTGATTGGTTGAGGTAGTTTTTTTTCTGCTCCAATCATACATCCTGTTACTGAAATTGCATGTGCATAAATCTTAACATGTTCTGAAGGTTTTGATAAATGTGGCCCATGGTGTTTTGCACTTCATGCATTTGACACTATTGCATGTGTCTATGAACATATGTGTTTCCCATAGGTCACTTTAAATTAAAAGTGTCCGCTGACTAAAATGTAATTTTAAGTAAGAATGCACGAAAATGAATGTTTTATTTCTGTGGCCAGACCAAAGAAACATGATCCCTGTGACCGGCCAGCTGCAGTCAGGAATTTTGTTTCTGCCATCTTAGGGACCTTACGGCCTCAGAAACCGCTCTTTAGGAACGTTGTACCGCATCTTCAATGAGATTTAAGAACAAAAAGTCTCCTTCGTTTCTCCAACAGAGAGCTGCTGATGGCCTTATCTGTAGTTCTTTACTTGTGCTTTGTTTCACGTACCTTGGTACATCAATAAGGTTGAGTAATGACCCATGTTCATTTTTTCTAGAATTGGGTTTCAGTCTCCTCGATCACAGATAACTTTTCAGAACATAACGGTATCAATGAACCACCATTTTGATCCGATAATGTTCTTTCCATCTCCTGTTAAAAAGTGGCGAAGCTGATCTGTAGTCCAGATGATGGATAAAGATATAGTCAGATAAATGTGTCACTTTTGTCTGACATTGCAGACATTGGGTCATTCAAACCATGCAAAAGAAATTGATGCTGTTTAATCTAAAGCGCAATGAATGGTGACATCTGTGGCTGGAAGCCCAGAGAAGAGGGAAATTTAATATAAACTCTTCCGGGGAGAGAGGGTTCCATTCAGCAGGGATTCCGCCGCCTCACTACATAACAGCTGCTCTTCTGCAACACCAGCAGCCTGCCTGCGCTATCTGCGTAAGAACCGCCTTGCAATCGAACAGTGTCTGCGCAGCTCAGGCAGAGTGAGTGAGACTGGAAGCTGATTGGCTGTGGCTTGGAGGACACGCCTACTAGTCTGCACTCTCCAAAAACGGATGGAGAACACTGTAGCAAAGGTCTGGGCTACATCCATACAAACACTTATGCATTTTACAGACACTCTCATCCACAATGACTTATAGTAGGGTATCCAATTGGTTAGAGCAACAAACAGATTATCATTTTATTTTATTGACTTATTTCACCTTTATTCAACCAGGCAGGTCACTTCAGGACAATTTCTGTTTTACAGGGGTAGCCTGGCAAAGGGCAGCTGGTTCTACAACAGGCCCAAGAAGGAAATTGACGAAAACATATGGATAATAAAGTCAAACCAGAAGAGGTGCTCAGCATTCGGGATTAATTTAGCCAAGAGGTCATTTGAACAGGTGCGTTTTCAGTCTGTGACAGCACATAGACAGAGACTTGGCTGTCCTGATTGTAGTAGGAATGTAATTTCACCAGCGAGAGATGAAAGTGGAGACGATTGTTCAGATTACACTTATCTTTGTGTCTAAGTGAGGTAGTTTGTGTTCCGAAAAAAGGTGCAATACTGCTTTAAAAGAAAGCTCTTTCCAGGCCAACGGCCAACAGTAAATACAGCCGCTCTTGTCCACCAAAAACGTCGCAACAAGCACAGAGCACAAAGCTGAGGCGAGACACCACCTCCAGGACCGGACCCAGACTAAGCCATAAAAGCCAAATCTGTGAATACTAGCGAAGAAAAGTCTGCTTCCTCAAGACAAAACAGGGCAGCAACCTAAGCAGACTGAGAAGAATGAAGTAAACATCAGTATTCTTTATTTACAGCTCGTTAGGCTGAACCTCTTCTAGTTTTACACGTCTCATTTTTTGCGCGATGTAGGCACTAATTTCATTATTCCAATTGACATTAATGCACTGGCGTCTTGGGACCGTTTATTTTTTCAAAGGCTCCTTCTGACTTATGTGGTAAACAAGCTGGCACATGGGAAGCTCCAGCGAAATGAAAAGATAAACACGAGGAAAGAAAGCCAGGACGTTTCAATTCCATTTTTCAAAACTTTCACAGTCTGGTCTGCATGGTTGTGTGTGGAGGCAATTTTATGGGGTTACTTCAAAGGAGAGTTTTTCAGCTTTCAGGGTGTCACATAAACAGGCGACTGCTTCACAGAAACATGAGAAAGTGATCTTTCATCCGAAATTCATACAAGCACATAAGTTAAGGATCAGATAGAAGTAAAAAAAAAAATAGAGACTAAAAGCCAAATACATGAACATATTCATGCTTTTCAGAACATGAAATAAATTATTTGCAGATCCATACGTAAGGCTTGTGTTGAGAAAACGGCGTTATGCACCGTTTCGGGCATGCTCTGCTGAACGTGCGCACTCTGTGAGGCTTCAGACGGGCCGTGTCGGGGGGCACGAAACAGGCCTCACCCCAAATGACCTCCACTTCCATCACCGCCCTGGTGGACTACACGTGTACACTCGCCATATTCCCTGTGGGGAGCTCTATCTTAAACAAACCCGCGGTACTAGCCCTCTGGCCAAGAGGAGAGCTGCCGTTCATTCTCTCTGACAGTGCGCAAACTCTTGTCATTTAAACTTACACAATACAGCCTACAGCTGATGCACTGGGCTAGAGCAGGGCTTCTCTTTGTGGTAACATACCCCGCAGACGGGAGCAGAACCCAGACCGAGGCACTGTCAACTGCAGCCACAAGTTCTGTGATGGACATCGTTAGCCATAGCCTTAGTGACAGTTTCTGCTCACAGTTTACCTCAGCTAAACACGCATTAAGTTAGCTATCATCACAATTAATTCACTAAACCCTGTGAGGAAAAATACATGTCTGGATTTCAGGAACATCTGACAGATTTAAAGAAATCTGGCCACTTCTCCTCGACTTTCTGTCTGTGCTACTTCAGGCTGTGCCAAAATGTGCCATAAGAATAGTTTATTTTAGATAATGACTGCTTTTCTGTTTCTCAGTTTGAAGTGTGACATTTGTTGCGTCTCTTTTGAGTTTTTGTTTTTCGTGTTTTTATTTCTTTTTCTGTTTTGTCTCAGTTACAATGTACCAGTACTTCGGGACAACCATTTTCAATGGCTATTGTCTGTGGCCTACTGTATTTCGAGAAAGCCAAAGGTAGAAATAAAAAAAAAAACATTATAAAAAAAGACAGTCTGGTCAAAGCAATCTGCTTTAGAAGCTTTCTCACTCAACGTTGGAAATGCACACTCATTCCCTTCCTGCATGTTTCGGTTTGGACGATGAGGAAACACTTGGCGCGAGCCACTGTTTCCACAAGCGAGCCATCTCCCGGAACACACTCATGAAGCCCGATAATCCTCCAGCAGCCCTACACTGAATAAACGCTGTGCTGTTTAACCGTATGCGCGATAACTGCATACTCAACTTCACTGCACAGCATGAGGCTGCTCCCAGTATAACACCAGTTGAAATTTGCATCCTGTTATATGCATACTCGCGTTAAAGAGCATGACATTCCCCCAGTTATGACTGCATACAGCTGTCTTCTCGAAACGTGGATTTACAATCGAAGAGAAACTGGAGACAAAATAACAAAAACTTGTACATGTGTCCTCTCAAAATGTAACAGCCTTAGCTAAGACATCAGTTGAGTTTGACCAGGATTGGTTTAGATGAAATATACTGGTCCTCAGTTTGTTTCCTAGAAAAATTAAAATTCATTTTCTAATTAAAATAAATTGACAGCTGTGTTGATGTGGTGCATCTTGGTTGCTATAAGGTTGATGTTTGATTGTGGGTATGGCTTGACTGTGTTGTGAGAGGGGCTACAGAAACTGGCCCGAACGGGTCATAGAGTGCTCACCAGAAAGGACCACCTCGATCAGGTCGCCCTCGTGGATGTCCTCGGCGGACGTCAGAAGCTGCAGGATGTTCTCCGAGCTCAGGTCATGGCGGAAGAGCAGGATCTTGTCGTACATGCCAAAGAACCCGCACTCAGGGAACTGATGTCAGGGGAAGAGAGGATAACAGCCGACAGACAAAGGTCAAAGTTCATGGCTTACTCAATGACACAACTTGTACAATTAGACTTCAATCAAGGTTTAACTTCCCTTTTAATCAGCTTTGTTTCACATTTTACTACCACCCGAAATAAAATCGACAGAATTGAAAGCAGTCGCTGGTAGTCGGCACTGCCAGACAGGTGAGTAAGTGACAGTCCACTCACTCTCCGTAACTGATGGGAGGCACGACAGTGATAAGGTGATCCTACAGAACACGAGAAAGGGGCAGGAGTGCTTCTAATGAAGCCCAATCTGGGCAAATAGGACAATTTTAATCACCTGATATAGAGTTTTCTGTTCTACCTTATTGTTTCCACCTTCAGACATATCAAGTCTAAATTCTGCAAGTATTTATTTATTGTAAAACTGTATTCACTCACTTGTTTAAGAATTCATCTCTTTTAAATTGTGAATATCTGGTCTGTATCTGATAAACAGTAAACACATTCTGGGCATACCACTGCACTGGAGTGATGACTCAGCTCGTGGAGAGATTACCCGAGCCGACAAACACGCGGACATAAAGCGGGGCACAGCCGTGTCGAAGATGGACGGCTGTGCGTGGAACGGGCATTAGCTGTGCGCATTATCGAAAGGGACGGAGTGCCTGACGGCGTCTGCTTTATTCCGCCCCTCTGTGCCATACCCCCTCCCATCCCCCGTTCAGCTTCCCATCACCAGGACACACAAAGAGCAGGTTAGAACTCCACTCAGTTCACGTCAGGCTAAACCAGCAACCGGCTAATGTCACCCTTCAGGAACGGCCGAAGACCTGTATCAATATAAAGCTCCGTCATTAACTTTCTAGTATTACTACAGCAGCCAAGTCACGCACTTGTATTTTCAAGGGCAACTTGTCATTGCGTTGAGTAGGGTGATATTTTACAGTAATGAGGCGACTGGCAGGCCTCTGTTCTGCAGAATTAGCGTAACTGCTGGGGTAGCGTTCCGCATGTGATCTACTGTTATCCATGAGGATTGCGCATCGTCTTCCATGGATTTTCCTACAAAAAAAAAAAAAAACACAAGCGCGCTCTCCTCCAATGGCTTTGGAACCACAATAGCCATATTGCATGCTAATTCAAAGTGTTTGTACTGATTTGTCAAAACAAAAACCTTTTGATTTACGGATTCATACAAACATTTAATATTATAATAACCTTAGAAAGTGAATTTCTCAAAACAACACATGCACCACTGCCTAGCCAACAACATGAAAAAAGAAAACAACAACCCCCCCCACCACCACCCTTCAGTTAATGAGCCATCTGCTAAAGCAAAACCCATGGAAAATTGTAGCTAGGGGCCTGTAAGGGTGCCACAATTCTTGTAATAACACTCAATATATATACAAAACATTCAATAGACAACTGTAACTAACCGCTGGCTACACAAGTTGTGTTGTGTAGCATTATGGTAGTTTCTCGGATTGTGCTGTGTTGTATTTGTGTTATGTTGTGCTTACTGCTGGTTGGTAAGCAGCAACAGTAAAATTTTGTTGGACAGACAAATCCACAGCCTCCTGCAGCTTTGACAGGAAGTGACCACAGCTGATACTGACTCACTTCCTGTTCCACAGAACCAGAGGTTACAAACACACTCTCCCTAGAGGTGTAATACCATGACAGCTTTCTCACCCGCAGACACATTCAGGCACACGTGTGTACACACACACACACACACACACACACACACGCAACAAATGCTCCAGCTCTGGCACAGAAGAGTTTTTTTTACAAAAACATTTTTTCTCTTAAGTGTTAGTTTTGACCAATGTGGAACATTTTAATTCATTTTTCCAAAAAAAAAAGATGAATTTGCTTTTGTTCAATTATCTGTTTTTTTACTGTTTATATGCATGTGTATATCGTCAGGGTTCTGCACATGCAAGATATTCACTGGGTTTTACAAAACAAAAACTGTGGTGTCAGTTTTACGACGTCCATCAAATTTTCCCCACCACATTTTAAACAGTCCTTTACATCCCTGCCAGAGAGGAAAGCCTACTTCATGCTGCCAGGAAAATCCCAGTATTTGTAGAGTACGGTACTATATTTCCCCACTACACTACGGTACGGTACTATATCTCCCCACTACACTGCTTCAATTGTGCAGTTACCCTAATCTCCTGACATCTGATCAAAAACAATTTTCATTTCAAAACTAAATTAATGAGACTTTGGAGCGAGCAGAGAGGAACAGAGGAATATTTTTAAATCGTGACGTCTTACTTGGCCTTAAAGGTGAGGATATTGTGACACACCACCCCCCATGAGGAGGTGTCAGTGGGGTGGGGGGGCAGTGTCAGAAACTGACTGATGTGTGAGGCTAAAAGGTCAGGCCAGATTTGTTGGTCGTTATATACATCTACCAACAGAAAACTGGTTTAGCAGGTTAGGGTGATGGAGCAACGGGCTATCTACATATGGTTCCCTACACTATTTACTCTAATAAACCCCAAAGCAAATGAGTCTCAGTTCGTCTGTCTAGAGTGATGGTTTAGTCCACATGAGCACAGTGGTATCTGTAGGCTAATTCTGGGTGCTCAAAACACCAATTCAACAAACTCAAATTAGCTAAATCGGCATGACCACACATCAGCACATGCATCCGTTAGTGTGAATTAGTCTTCCTGACAGGTTGAGCCACGAATCTCGTCCTCATGTGGCAGAGGAGGATACCAGCGTGCAACGCGGGGGTGCTCATGAAATAATAATGACCCCCAAACAAGCGCCTGCCCTCGCTTTCAACTCCTGCGCTGAGAACGCACGGTTTATGACAAAAAGATAACATTCCTGATTAGAGGAAGGCTCTGTGGTGCTGTCTGCCCTGAGCCGTCTGTGAGGAACACTTTGCTTTACAAAACAAAGCAAAGAAAATAAGAAAAAAGGATCGGGCCCTTGTTAATCTTTCAGTGGCTTCCTGTGGAAGGACATCCAAGGGGCTCAGCTCTTCCCGAAACAAATCACAACAAGGATGAACTGCACTGCAAAAACATCGGTGCGGCGATTTATGACCTTCCACTGAAAAACGGACAGATATTTTATCCGAGAATCACTGACACAAGCAAAATAATCTGAGCGGCTCTGCAGGCCGTTGTCTTACCAGTTCAGGTTAAGAACCTTGCTCTGCTCTACCCTGGGTCTACAGACAAGCCCAATTCTCAAAGCATTTTAAGTCATCCAAATAAAATAAACTGTCTGGTCTACAAACTCTTGGTAACATCATGGTCATTGAGCATATAAGATATTTTCATTGTACAACATAGCTATGTGTCTTACATAGATCGATTATCTATCATATTATGACGCCTGGGTTACGATACATCCCATAAGTGAGTAGCACCTTGGGTGGCTCCCTCATGTGCTGCAATACATAACAGAGTGATGAGAACCATCTCCCACTATAAGCCGTGATTAAGCATGTCTGTGGAGGTGTGCTGACAGGAATTTTCCACCACACAAACTGCTCACTTCATCGCAATGTAAACATCGCCCTGCTTTATCCCCTGCATAAATCCAAATTACACTTTTGTTAGACCTCTCTCTCTCACTCTCATTCTCTCTCCTTCCACAGCTCATAAACAGCCGTTGTGGGGCGTTTAATTACAATCAAGTCCCTGCGAGCGATCAACGTCCAGAGCACAATTCCGACGTGTAAAATTCTAGACTGCGATATTGGCACACTCACTGTTTGGCTCAATATTAAATAAAATGCAGATATTTGAAACTAAACTTAATGAAAAATACCTTTGCGCTCATATACATTCAAAGCACAGGAAAGGGAACCCTGGGAGTGAGGTTCACATCAGTGACGTTATGGAACTCCATCTGTAAGACGTTCCGTGAAGCGGGTCATTTCGAAGCTTACCTGTGCCTGTCATATGTACACAGCCAAGACCCGGCTGTGCCACTCCACCCCGTTTCATTATATCTGCATTGAGTCCAGACCTAATCTGGGGTTCTGAAGACAACAGAGTAACTGCGATGGATGAATCTCACACCAAAAGCCCAGCATCAAATAAAACACAAACACAGCAACTGCCTGTGAGAACTTTGACTGATTGCCCATGCATTTCGCTGATAGTCCATGTCGGTCATCGCAAACCTACATGCAGGGCCAGCCAGAGGAGTATAGGCTCCGCCAGTTAAGTCTGGTCTCTCCCAAGGTTTGGTTTTCATGCTACTGTTACATCAAGCTTGCTTTTGTGGGGGTTAAAGCAGGGCTTTATTGTAAAGTATAGTGGCCAGTGACTATGAAAACCCCAGGCACCATATGCCCAGCTCTGCCTCCGCTACGCAGTGTGATCCCGCCCCTCATCATGACCCGAGAGTCCGCAGCTGTGGAGCTCTGAGCGACTGAGACCGAAAGGCGGAGACACAGAAACCCAGGTGACACTGACCTGCATGAGTTTTGGAGGAAGACTAGGGGCCAAAGGGCTGTATGTTAGCTTTGTGTCACTGCCCAGCTAACAAGCACTGCAGCCTTCACTGAAATGCTGCTCCACCTCCTCGAAGCTGTCCAAACTGGCTAAACATCGCATACATGCCTGGAGGGGGGTGTCTGGGTGAGTGGTCACTCATGGCCAATTCCACAGCTTCTTATCACAAATTAGGAAAAAAATTGCCAGTCTTTTAAAGTTTATATAAAGTAGCTGACCTTCAAGCAAAAAGTTCCACATGGACACACACACACACACACACACACACACACATGCTTCAGACCCACTCATGCAGTTGAAGCAGCCATTGAAGCAGCCATGGAATAAGGAGCTTTGCAAGGACTAATCTGTGAATAAACAGAACAATCTGTCATCGATATGCTAAATCCTTTTAATGGAAGCAGAACAGAGAGAATCCAAAACGTTTGGTGACACAGGAGAGTGAGAGAACAGCAGGACGGTGTATAGTCAGAAACTAAGGAGCAAGAACACAGTCCGCATAAAACCCTCTCACAGCCTCCTACAGTTGGATAACTGAAGAGAACTGAAAGGGGGAGGGTCATTTTCTTCGTAAGAAATGAGAATAACTGCTTTCAGTGGAAATTATCAGTTGGTGTGCCTTCGCAAACATGTGGTGGACAACCCTGAACAATGATGCATAAATAATGGCAGTGAAACTGCGGGAAGGATTTTTCTGGAAGAGGGACTGTTCTCATGTGCATACTGTGCATGAGGCCAACCAGATGCCTGCTTTCTCCCTACACCAGCTGCGCATAAAACATACCGCTGCGCAGCTCGACTGGTGGACTGCTGAGTGAAATGAAGTGGAAGCTGGCTAATCATGTTTCAGTGCATGAGCTCTCCAAGATGTACGGAGGACACGTATGATGAGACTGGTACACATACATGATTACCAATCACAACTTTGGAGGAGAAAAAACAGTGTTAAAAATAGGCAAGAAATACTTAATTAAATAGATTAAATTAAATATAGGCCACCACTGTTGAGCATTGTAGTTAATCTATTTGTGTTCCCCTTCAGATCCAAAATACAGTGGCTTATCTCTGCCCTAAAAGAGAGAAGTAAAAGTGGGCCTGGAATCGCCCCCAGGGCATGAAAGAGAAACAGTTATTTTGCTTTTTAAGTGTCTGCTGCCGAGCTAACATGCTCAATAAACAGCCAACCAGACTGGGCCTTCAAAGATCACTATCACCAAGCAAACACCCCCCCCCCCTTTTCTGTCAATCTGCATGTCAAACTTCATCTGTTTTTAATGACTAACACTCAGAATTAAACCAATACATATTTTTTCACCCCCTTTTCCTCCAAATATAGAGTGTCCAGAAGTAATTTGTAGGCCCATTTCATTGATAAATTTTGACTCCAAAATATCAAGAACACACATCAACTTCAGCTTTGATCTGAGTCATATTTATCTCCCTCTCTCATCACCAGTTAACAATTTCTCCTTGCACTTTCAGCATAATTTTTGTCTTAAATGTTCTAGCTACTTGAATCTACGACACCAAAAACCGGGAACGAGAGCTTAACCTCAAATTCTTTGAGGTTGATGCGTTAACCCCTGATACAATGACGTTCATAAAATGCTAAAGAACACTACTTGTGACAGGGCACAAATCCCGTCGTTGGCGGGTTACTCTTTAACAGCGCGCCATCAAACGTGCCTGTCTGCTGCCAGATCATGCTAATACCAAATTAGTGGAAAATGCGCCGAGCGCACAGACCGAATGTGTTTGCTGGAAAGAAGCGGTTTCCTGCACACAAGGGTTTAGGAGAAGTGATTGAAGTGTGCTAGTAATTACTTCCACCGCATGCTCTGGAAAACAACGTTCGTTTACAAAAACAGAAAGGTTTTCTTATGCATCCAGTGTGCCGGATCGTCGGCCTATTCGTTAAATTATAAATATAACTGGAACGGCATACAGCCTGCATGGTGCACAAATGAAATAATCCATATCCACTTTCAGTTATTTTCAACAGACCAAGCAAGTTTTAAAAATGTCACTTGCAAAAAATGTCGGGAAAATTTATTGTATTTTTATACTTAGAGAACAATATGTACAGATTTTCCGGAAAGACAAAAGGTTATTGTCTTCATATGTAATGAAGAAATGAATAATGTCGATGCACATATTCAAAAGTCTACATGTTTTCATTCAATCCTCTGAGTAGCAGAACTATGAATATACTGAACTATGAATATACATATTGTGTTGCACACCAAAGTAAAGGAAGACATTAACTTTCAAATTGAAAATATCTTAGCTAATAAATTGTAGATTAAAAGATTATGCAACAATACACAGTATTTTGCTCTTAAAGCTGGCATTCATTTTTGCATTCGCTTCAATGTTTCCTCACAAATACAAACTGCTTAAACAGCACAATTGTTAACCCTTACGTTAAGGACAAAGGCCCAGTTGTGCTGTGTCAATTCAGCTGTTACACACAGCATGTGCATAAAAAACACTGATTCACTAAAGGGAAAAGCAAAATGTACTATAATCCCTGAAAAGTAGAGCTTAGCTGTGAGGCTGACCTACTGCCACCCATTAATAAATCCAAAGCAATTGTTTTCAGAATGGAAACCTTAATGCTACTTCATCTCTGGTCACATTGCATCATTAAATAAATCTTTGGCCATGGAGTTTCTGAAAACAGACCAACTACAGATAGACATCTGGCCACAATCGCAGCAGAATAAAGCGGTCGCATTTGGCCGTGTGCGGAGAGGGGAAACTTTCTGACAGTGCGTTCATTTTCTTTCTCCTTCAGCCAACTGTAATGGTTATACATTAAAAAACGCTATCAGTAATTAATCTTGGAGGGACGACTTTACACTGATGTCATTCATAAAGATCCTGATTATCTGGAATTCTGCAAAATTGCAGTTTTATCAGAGCGCTTTCCTGCAATTCATTTTTTTATGTGAAAATTGCTGGAAAATTGCAGATAATTTTTTTGCTTTGCAAAAACCAAAGCTCCACCATCAAAATGTGCCTGTATATAGACAAAACTACTAACCTTATCCATAAAACATATTCTGCCTTCAACCACTATGTAAAGTACGTTGACTTGGCTTCTTGATTAAGTAGTACACAAATCTTTTGCTGTTTGGAATGTACGTCTAATATGTGTTTAACTTTATGACACCCCATCTGCCACACTGCTGTAGAAGCAATGGCAAACGGCATCCTTTTCTTCAGAAATGTCACAGCCTTATGAAACTGTTGCTGGCACAAAGGCCGGCTCTCAATGGATTCCCGTGCGGTTCTGTCTGAAGTGTTCTACTAAACCGTCTCCATGGAAAAGCGTATTTTAGGTGCATTTCGCATCGGGAGTCCGCAGGGCTCCAAAGTCTCCGCGCGGCCAAAAACGCCACAGCCCATCTGCGCTGTTGTTAGCCTCTTTCATATGGTTTGGGTTTTTTCTCGGACTGCTGGTCCACTCATGAGAGCCATCAGACGGGCCTGCAGTGCTCTCCACCTCTCTCCGCTACAGCCCCAACAGCAATTTTCCACTGCACACAAAAAAAAAAAATCCATCAAGCTGCCAGGGCAGCGGCTGTACAACAGGGGAGGAGCGGAGAGGCCATTCGCTCCACTTTTTTCCCCTCTGTTTTTTTAACCTGGTTGCTCAGAGATGAACAGCCTTTTACCCAGGCCACAGATGCGCCATCTCTCCTGTCGGTCATAAATTATCGTGTTTCAAGGAAATTACCATGATTCAATTCCAGGTAAATTATCCCAGCAGAATAGAATGTACCGTTTCATGCGCTTTCAAGGAGGAAAAAGAAACTACAGTATTAAACTCTTAGGTATATTTCATGTCATTTGAGTTGGGAAAGGCATATATTTTTCCATATACAACAGGGCTGCCTTGACCTTTTCGAGAAAAAAAGTCATCGTATTTCCTTTCTCTACTTTCAAAATACATTCAATTCCAAAATGAGTAGTTTAAATATCTATATATATATTTATATATATAATTAATAATATATATATAGAAAAAATATTTTTTATCTCTAAATTATAGGATAGGCTTAGCGCCCCTCTTCTTTGGCAAGTACCAAACACAGAGGTGCCAATAATTTCAAAAACTTTGTTGTAGGGCTGGCAACAATTTTGAACTCTTTATCTGTGGTACAGGAATAAAACATAGTTTGCCCATTTATTTGAACATAAACTACAGCTCATTACTGTGTTTTTCATTTTGTTTAGTATTTTTTGTTCATCTTCATCGACGGTTGTCCACAATTCTGCAGTTGATTGTATGTATAGGATAATTTAAGTTCAATTATGTTGAGTTCAATGTCAACTTCATTCAACTTCACCTAAACTGTAATGAAAAGCGAAGGCCAAACTAAACATATGGACTCTGTGAACAGAGTAAGTTCACTTTATCTAGGAAATTAATATAGCAACCTCAGTGGAACAACATAGATGCGGAAGAAGACAGGAAATTAGCAGTGAAGTTAACGATATCATGGAAGAGTTTATTTCCCCTCTTGTCAGTCTAATGAAACGAAGCATCACTTTTGCAAAAGTGGAGCAAAAATAACAAAAAAACCAAAAAAAAACAGTTCAACTTCAGAAACACAACTAACTGATGACGGAATGGAGGTTGCTTGGAAGTAGTTGTATTCGACTACTGCATAAAGACTTACCATATTTAATGTTTTCCTCTAGAAATCCTTCATGAAAAGCCAATGCATTTTAATGGCTTTTTTTTACCAATACTTAATTGCATATGTTACCTATGGTTGCCACTTGACCTGTCAGACCTGGAGGTTTGTATTTTTCAATACTCCACAAAACATTGAGTTGTTTGTTTTTCAACATAATTGCTTGTTTTGTTTTTAATTTTAGAAATGTTTTGGTTCACCAATGCCGATATTTAGCGATAACAAGTAGATATTTATGAGGCTGGCTAGGCCTGTAGTTATTGGGGGGGGGGGGTTGTTGTGCTCTTGGGATGTGAGGAAACAACATCACTTGCTTGGGAAGCACGTGCATAACACTGACAAAACGTTCACAGAGAAACTGATATACCCAAATAGGGCAACGAAATACATTTATTTCAGAGTTTTTCCAACGGCATCACACTCCAGTCAATATTCATGTGATAAATAGATAAACATGTTAAAATAGGTAATATCATATAGTACTTGTGGCTGTGGGTAGGGGCTATGATATGTCAATACAGAAATAATGTAAAAGTGTGTTCCCCTGTGTGGGGGGTGGAGGCAGGGGCGCAGCGGTAGGGAAATGCTGGCATGCGGTAACTCCGTCTCTGTCAGCTGCTAGCCGCACAGGAAAGGGTTGTGAGATCTTCACTTGGGCGCGATCCACATCCTCGCGAAAAAACGGGGCCTTCCGACGAGATCCCGCATTCTTTTCCAGTGACAGAGCCTCGCTCGGGGCAGCGTGGGCTTCTCGTGAGCGCGCTGGGCCGTGTGTGTGTGTGTGTGTGTGTGTGTGTGCGGGACAGAGGAAGGCTGACTCACAGGGTTTGAGATCCTTCAGGAAGGGAAGGGGAGGCCTGAGAGGTAGACTGTACCCAATTAAAGCAGAAAATCTGCAGACTGTGCTTGATATTGAAGGCCAGGTTTCTCAAAGCCTTTAGCTCATTGAAGTTCGAGCTTTTGGACACGCAATTTCATTGACATGATTTGTGACTGGAGCAAATGAACAACCTCAACCAATCAGAATCTCTCTTAGTGCATGAGAGAAAAAGTTTCGCATGTACTAAATGCTTTACAAATTTCCCCCATATGTTTTTAAATCATGAAAAACCCTGAATAAATGCAAAGTTATATTATTATTAGTAATAGTAGTAGTACTAGTCATAGTATTATATTAGTACGACAGTCTCAGATGATGATCTTCTGTATCAGACATAGTTTTACTCCACTTGCCTTTTGAAGATTTTTGAGTAGCCGTATACAATGGTACATTATAAGCATGCATTATTGAAATATGAAAACTACTGCTGTACAGCTCATACAGCGCAGCGTTTACATGATCACATTTCTGCTGCATGCTCTCACAAGTGCTGTCAATCCCTTACAACGCAATGCTATCGCTAACCACATAATTGGGATTGTAACTCACAAATTACAAGTTCAGATCTCAAATGGGGCATGGCTTCTGTACCCTAGGGCAAGGTACTTATCCCGAGCTGCCTCAATAAATATCCAACTGTATAGATGGATAGCATGCAAAAATGTAAACTATTTAAGTGAGTATGGATAAGGCCCATGCTAAGGTAAGCTAACTTCTGAGCAAATAAACAAAAAGTATAATTGCTCTGGTGTTCTATGGAGCTTTTGCTTCTGTTTGTAATATTATTTCAGTACTTTTATAGTCATTTTAAAGTGAGTGTCCCTCTTCAGCAGTTCCACATGTAACAATCTCAGTTCTTTTGCTGATGTAATGGAAAAACTGCACAAACTGACAGACATGCTACTTGTTTATTTCAATATTCATTAAGTATGCTGGACATGAAACTGCGGCCATCCGCAGTGCCAACACGCTGACGGGTCCGTCACAACCTCAGGATACATGGGAGAACAGTAACTGAAATAGACAAGAGAACCCTGTTTTTTGGATAAAGGCGGACGGTTGGCTAAATACAAAACAGAACGTGGTGTACTTCTCCACTAACCACCGTCAACTGAAGAGTGGAAAAAAAGGGAAAATGTGAAAACAGAGGGAAGAGGGAGAGGCCGAGAGTCTCTAAGTCTCAAGCGACACGAGAGGAGACGGTACTGTGACCGTGTCGTTGACCAGGCTAGTCGCCGGTCTCCCGCCCCTCTTGCCCTCTCGCCCTCACACCACACCCCTGTTAGCACGATAGCTCTAACGCCATGTTGAATGATTGAAAATAACATTCATCCTTTCTTGAAAGGAGAGTGGGCAGTCCACCCTCCTTTGGCATTTTTTTAACTTATTTTGACAGTATAGGCAAGATTGACAGGAAACAGAGCATACACAGAATGCAACAGCATGGTATAGGCTGGGACTCAAACCTATGCATAATGTATTGTATTCCCAAAGATCGAAGGGGTGGGGTACAAGTGTAGAACATGAAAAGCAACAGAGCATTAACATGAAACATCATACAGAAGACACATATCAGTTGCATAGACATGTCTGCAGACATTTACAAAATCGCATTACAACAAGAGAGACATAAAGGAAGACAAACAGCCAATTTTGGCCAAAAGCACAAACACACAACCGTGCAACGTATAAATCAAAACCCAATCGGGCTGTTTACCAACCAGGCTCCGCAACACACAAACAACGCACCTCTCACCTTTTCCCACAGTCCCATGCTCGCATAACACCCCACCCCCCAACCCGTACGCATACATGAATGTGCAGACATGTAACTCAGTACACTGGAGTGGGCCTATTGTCTGTGGCCTTCCATGTTTTTTCATCAGGAGACACAAACAAGGAAAGACAAAGACACACATCTGCCCCACTGTTGCAGCCCAGTGCCCCCCCCCCCTCCACCCGTATGGCCTCCTGCTGCGTCTCGACATTTACGGTCCAGCAGGACCCGATGCAGACCGCACAAGCTCTTTCATCTAACAGCTGCCAAAAAAAGAGTGCTTCAAAAAATGACAAAGAAAAAAAACAGAATCGCATAATACTAATGTGCGGGTTTCAATCAGGATGCTTGTCCTTGGCTCGTCAGTCATCACACACCAGTTTAGTCTCAACTCCTCCAGTCTCAGCTAGAGCCTGTAGTCTGGCTGCAGTATGTCTACTACAGCGGAATCCACAGTTCAGCTGACGGACTGAAGACTGAAGACAGAACGGAAGTATGTGGCAATAGATGCTTCACAGGAGAACATGTGCATGTTTGAGCCCTCCCAAATCACTACAGAACGGGCCCAAAAGAATTACATTCCAAAATGTTAGGGACAAAAGTCAGGGTTTGAAAGATGCTTTAAGTAAATAAATAAGACAGTAGACAAAATAGAGAAATATACACAAACAACACTGAGACATCAACAGGAGCCACGTTTCTCTTAGGTTTCGTGAACCTGGTGCACTTCCTGGCTACCAGCTTATCGGCTTTGCGGATCGCTCCTGTGGTTACGTCAACGAGGAAGAGCCAAACAGAGGCGAAAAATAATAATCCTCTCAGATTACGGGCAAACGTCTGTCTTTCAGAACTCTGCATGCACATGCTCAGAGCCGTGGCTCTCATTTTAGACAAATGAAAAGACAAAGGGGAGAAAAGACTGGGATACATATGGTTTTCATCATGCAAACCTGCAGCTCGTAACATAATGGTAGGAAATCGCCCCATTTCTGGGCTCCGACAGTAACCCCATTGTTGTGTCTCCTCCCATCTGTGGATCCCAGCCTCTCATGTGAGCTAAGGAGTGATGTCATTGGGTCAAGAGGGCAGGGTACACACAAACACACTCACACACACATGCACACGTCAACAGGGGCAGACATTTTGACTGGTCTCCTCCTCTAGGCTTCTCCCAATTGCCTGTGTCACCAACTCCAGATTTCCAAGTCATTTCAAGGTCTCGTTGCCCTTAGTTCTATAAGAGTCTATAAAAAATGTACCATTGGCTAGACCAGAATAACCCAATCAATGAATCAACAAAAACATTATCTAAATATGACAATATTAGATATCAAACCTTGAATTGTTCTGCACGGAATGTGTATTCTGGTCGAGTTCATAAATTCAGAATGTTGTTATTCACCACACCACTGAAAATCACCATAACGCTAAAAAAAGAAGCAGTACCTTTTTAAAATGGCTGCCTGTGCTAGATATGAATCCTACATGGCCGATCCAGCGATCACTGAACAATCCAGACAGAACACCCCGACCGAACAACAGAAACCACAAACACCATCAAAACCTTTTGGCAAAATGCACAGCTAAGTGAGAAAAAAAACAACAAAAAAGTGTATTCACACAATGAGCTTTGACTGAACTCTCCTCAATAGAGACCCTGTTATTTTCCAAGTTTTTTTAATGAATTATTTATTTGACAGAGAAAGTGTGCAGAATGCCCAGTTCATTTGGCAGATTCTCATTCCGGCCACTCTTTGTGAATATTCATGAGTGACCGGGCCAGACAATTACTTGCATATGAGGGATTGGCCACTATGGTGAGAGGCCTGTACTCCCACACACGTCTGGGATGATTATAATCAGAGACTAAGGCCGAGCCAACGTTCGGTCACTGCTCTAAACTGACCGAATGCGAGACTTCGCCTCTTTCTGCAAGCCTGGCGGGTCCAGCGTTCACCAAACTGAACTCACAAAAATAAACATGAAGAAAATAAGTTATATCGTATTTAAAATATGCGAATGTGTCAAAAATGACAAGGGAACGTGAACAGAGAGAACTGTTTAGGGCTACTTGTGAATACTAATATGAGACGGCCTCTGGTGGCACTCAGTGTCCAACAATACAAGAACAGAAGTCAATACATGGAGAATGGTGCTAATTGTGACTATTTTAGTGGAATTACGGTAAATCATCTTAGGGGTACACATAAGTGCTCATGATCAAAAAAAATTTGAAGGCAATTTGCATTCATTTTCCTGAAAAGAAAGCATATAGGGGTACGATTCTGGGACAATCCTAAAAAAACAAGAGAGGCATCTCTAGTTAACCAATTCTAGTCACTGCCTAAACTGCATAGCAGACCAAAGGAGACGCATAGCATTCTTGTATAAAAATGCTTTACTTTAGTTTGTCAAAAAATAAGGTTTTGTCAGTTGGGAAACCCACAGGATGCACAAAGCCGCACGCGAAAGCGTCCTCCTCGCAACCGGATCTCTGTGAGGTCAACTCGCAGACCAAGGTGTGAAGGGAAGTGGTGACTGATGACCCGTATCTCAGAGGAGATAGCCTTTTAGCGTCCGTTCATAGCAACTGTCATAGGAGTAGGCTCTTTGAGCAAGTCATACTTTTGTACCAATCAGTCGTTTCAACATTCATCAGGTTAAAAAAGGAAAAAAGCTAATAAAACTGCTTATGCTGCTGGCATCAAGCTTGAGTTTATTTTGATCTGAGTTTATCTGAAATTCAGTTTTTCTCAATTTGAGTTCATCTGAATTTCATTTTTGTCAATGTGAGATAATCTGAATTTCACTATTCAACATAATTTTGAGTTTTACCTGATAATTATTTGTTTGTGGAACTGACTGGCAAACAGAAATCGACACCATCAGCAAGCTACGTAACTGTTCCCCTTTGACCTCGCGACATTGAATGAGGCTCCTTAGAAACAGAAGAGGTAACGCTTGTGTCAGGTTTCATCAAAACCCAAAACCAGACCTAGATTTAAACGAAGCATGAATTTATTGACCTACTGGAAGCCTGTGACATTGACCTCATGACCTGAGAATCAATGCGGTTCTGGGGAACAGAGAGAAACAGCTGTGTCAGGTTCTATCAAAATCCAACTGACTATGTTAGACACCACAAACTGGTGGGTATAGAAATACAGGCTGGGAAAAAAACAAAAGTTGGGCAATGGTGGATGTGGGCGAACGGCGAGAAAGAAATGGGGCAAGCTGGCCGTTGCCTGTTGGGAAATTCACAAACTTCTGTGGCACCCATTGGGGAGGGAACACGCACAGTTGTAGTCACTTTCCAGAACCTGCCATGCAGAAAGCAATGAGCTAGCAGAGTTCACCCCCAACCCCCCACCAGAACACCATTATGCCCTCCATGTGTACCGCTCCCATCCCTTGGTCAGCTCTCAGGACGATGCCTGTCCCGCTTCACTAAAACCGCTGTGCGTTTCGCTTAAACGACCCTTTAGAAACACACAGATGGGAGGAATTACTAAGTATGAAGGGAGCGCTTAAATAATAGAGCTCCTCTTAGACCTGCAGGCTGACCTCTCACTGGCTGGACGTCTCTTCCGCATTTTATTTTTAATGATTTCATGCAACCATTTAGCAGGAGGCGTACATCACAGGAAAGATTTTTTTAACACCATCAAAACTTAATTTTAAATGCAAATGTATTTTTAAAGAAAATAACAGCAAAACCATATTCACAATACACGTTAGGGCAAGCATGTAAAAATTCTGAAAGGAGTACAGTCTTGTGGAATGGTGATCCACACTTCTTCCAGAACCTTCCAAACATCAAATACGCTCATGGGCTCTTTTTTTTTTTTTTTTTACTTTTTTCTGTCACATAAGGTAAAGACATAAATGGCTAATGTGTTAATTGTACTGAGAATAGGTTAACAGGATAGAGAAATGTAACATTGTAAAAGTTCAAAGTAAAGTATTTTCGTAGCTGTATTTAAATCTCTGCGCCACTTTCAGTGAGGTTTTGGAGGATGTATGCAGAGGGGGAGTGGCATGAGAGTTGGAGTGAGGGACGAGGCTGGAGGCAGTGGGGGAGGTGAGGGTGCACTCATTCTGACCTCTGCTTTTCCTGGAGGGCAGTGGGCATGGTTTTCCAGGAATGCATAAGTGAAAGCGCACCGCGCTAACTGGCTTGAAGCATTTATCCACACACACACTCTCGCTCTCTCTTTCCTCATATCCTCTGCAACCCAACCCCCCAAAAAAAAAAAAGCACCATACAGATGTTCACTGTCCTTGCTGGGGGGATGGTGGCATGGGGGGCGTATTTCCTGTAGGTTTCCACAGCGAGTCTTGGCTGAGAGAGGTAGGGGGTTGGAGTGGGGTTGGGGGGTGCTACGTGCTCCAATTTCCACAGCGTTTGGGTTCTCCTCCAGTTTGGCTTGCTTTGCTACCTGCTTTCAGGCTGCCCTGTTACCGTGGCAACACTTAACATGTTGACAAGTTATCCTCCACGTGAACCTGCGGAGAGGGAATGGTAAAAGCTCGGCCCATTATCACGCAAGACATGGTTTCATGGTTTCCAAACTTCAGTGAGAAATCCCTGACTGGCTGTTATACTGATATTAAAATCTGAGGCGGTCACGAAAGCTACCAACATTAGGCTACCCGAGAAGCTATGAAATGTACTTTTTATTGAGAAGGGAACTCCAGAGCAAAAGCACAGGGTAAAAGAGGTTTAGAACGAACATTCATAAGCTAGAGACAGTGTAGTGCAATGTAAAAAAAAGTAGCCAGATCCCAAATGTTTTCAATCACAGTGGATGCATGTGTACCATCTGAACTGTCAAACTGACTCCGTAACTATTGCCCAAAAACGGGTTCATTAAAACCATTCAAGGCACAAGAATCACACATTGGGTACATTTTTTTCCACGTCTTAATTTTCTCAAGGCATGTGCCTGGCAGAATATAGGTAAGTCTCTAATGACGTTTGCTGGTTTGATTACAGAAGCAGCTGTGCAGGCTTCACACAGGGTGGCCAAATTAACCCACAAGCGAAGCAAATTGTGAAACACTCAACACGAGATCTTTCAGCATTTCACTGAAACATTTATCTTTTCAAGACAAGTGTAAAAATTACGGGGGGGATTTACAAAGAATGCATGGGGCGAAGTCTTTAAAACTTAGTATAGTAATCAAGCTAAGATGGAGGATTTTGAAAAATATTTAGGGGGGTAAATGAGAAATTATCTGGCAAGGCTGACCTCATCCACTGCGTGGAGAAAGTCTCTGGGCTCCTCTGGGTTTGGCGCGGTGTGCCGTGTACAGTACTTAAGCCCATGATGAAATCTGCTCAAATGAATGAGCACAGCCCCAGGATTCTGTGTAAATGGTCATAAAACTACCCTGTGAGGAAACATTTACAGTGGACTGTACCCCACCCCCACCAGCCAATGCAAGTGCCAAAAACACTGCTACGTTTCCCTCCACCGCTGGCTTGCCACCATTTTCTCTTCTACACAAAGAAGCACTTAAAACATTTAAACCAAGAAACACTGCAACCCTTGAGTCATGTAGTTTACAATCAGAGTTGAACAAGAAAAGAAAAAAACAACACATCTTCATAAAATGTGTATATACACAGATATATATAAATATATACCATATATTTAGGTACCACCAATATACTGTTGCTGTTTTAATGGTAACCCCTCTTTCCCCCTCCTCACCACTAACCCTGTCCACTAAAAAAATCACTAAAATAACACTCAATGATACCTCCATATTTGAGCATTTAAATGTATAAACATGAAAATATAAATCAGATATACTGCCATTTTAAATGACATAAATACTTGAACACAATTTTAAGTAACTGCAATTTATTCACCCCCATCAACGATGATCCCCCCCCTCCAAAACACATATCTGACAGATGCAACGCTTGGCACATTGACATGGGAGTCGAAGAAAGCTTTGGGAAACACCAAACAGGAAGTTCTGTTCATGAAGAAACTCCGCCGCTCATTGCGGTACTTACACTTTAATTGAATTAAACACGCGGCGTTTGGTCTGAGAGTTCACACTGAAACATTAGCTCAGTCATAAGTGGGTTACTGGGCAGTGACTGGCCCACCCTGGAAACAGTGCCAACAAATGATCTGACTAGAGAGCGTTTTCACATCAATTAATCAATATCTCATGTCATGGAATACAAATGCCCTTTCCACTATCATGGCCTTTTTTCTTAGGTGCACATTTAAAGTTCTAAGCTCATATAGGGTTTTGTATTAATTGTTTAAGCTATTCAAATTCTTCATAACAAATACTTAGCTAATACTTTTCTCCATAGCAACTTACAGTTAATTAGACTGGGGCTAAACCCGCAGGAGCAATGTGGGGTTAAGGGCCTTGCTCAGGGGCCACACTCGTCTTATGGTTGTTACACTGGATCTTGACTTAAAAACCTTCAGATCCTCAGTCAAGCACTTTAGCCTCTATGCTAAAGGAAGCCCCACTTGCTGCATGTGTAAGCTAATTGTTAAGCTATGCAGAGGGAGTCGCACGCAGTGTTCAAACGCATAAATGCACTGCACTTGGTAGATGTGCCGAGTCATTCCGAGTATTTAAAAAATGCAAATTCATTTGCTTTCATTTCTACGCTTAGACGTACTCATTCGTTACAGTTCCACTAATTAGTCCTGGGAACAGGGTAAAACAGGGTATTGCTGTATTCAGTTTTATTTTCGGAAGACTTTCTTGGATTCAAAGACACATTTCTAAACATTCAGCAGTTTTAACTGTCTGTAAGGAATGACTGTAGCCTTTGTTTTTTCAGGGCGAAGTAAGCAAAGGGAAGGCCGGGCATTTTTTCCCGAAGCTGACCGTCTCAAACCAGCGAACAGAGAGGGGAATCCCAAACTGTTCCAATGCCAATATCTCCGGATGCAATATTTGTACAAAGCATGCTGACTGTCCTTTTTACTTGGCTCTAATATTTTGCATGCTTTGCATTTTACAAAGTTCTTTAAATCCATGGATACTCTAACTATCTACTAGTAATGTTTCTTTACATTTCCTTTCAAACTGCTGCATCCGTAATTTCAGTTTTTCTTCATATGCACTTGTTCTGATTACATTCATTTGTATCATTCTCATTGGTGGTGCTTTCAGTTCAGTGTATGTAAAAGTAAATATTTTTTTATAAGAAATAACAGTTAGCAGACATCCAATAATTTAGAAACGCTTAACTTTTGTGAATCGCTGAAGCTAAATCAAACTTTCTTGTATGAGAAAAGTGACAAAATATATCAGATGTTTGGGAGGTCAAGGGATAATGGTGAAACACTAACACCAACAAGATCATTAAGCAATTATCAAAAAATTTCCATGGCAGTAATTTCACTCACTTGCTGTAATCTTCTGGAATAAAGGTATATTACTAGCTATTAGATATTCTGGATGTCCATATTCACAAAAGTGTATTTGCATTTAAGACAAAGTGGGATCTTCCTTATGCATTGGGGAAGACAAAGTGAAAATTTTAAGGCTTGTAACATAAAGGTACAATGACGTAAAATAAGAGTAATGTGAGACTGCGGTTTTTAGGGGCTCAGTTACTCCATAATGACTCAGTGCCCATATGCAATTAATCCCAGCAGAGCAGAAGCGTGCCCTTCTGCACTGCGACTTAAACAGAAGCTGGATTTGGAGGTTCGCCTGCAGGCACGCCTGGGCAGGAACGCAGCGGCACACGCCCCGCGCCGCTGGCCCTGTCCCCGGAGCGTCATGGCAACGGCGTGCGAACACAGCGAGAGCGAACCGAGGCGGCGTCCGCAAGGGCTTCTCTCGCAGATATCCACAGCAGCAAACCCACTAAAGCGACAGCCTAATAATACAACGAGCCGCTCAAGGTTCTGTCAGGCACTGCTAAACCTCGTAATAAAAAGCATGTAATAAAATCAGCCATAGAACGTCAAAGATCATTGTATAAACTTATAATAATGACACATCAAACTCTATTGCATAGCAACTGAAACAATCACATAATCAATGGCACAAATAAGAAGGAATTCATAGTGCCTAACTCAAGTAAACAGGAGGATATTATAAGTTTCCTAAAGTTTCCTTTTCAATTTTGGTATGAAACATCACTTTTGAATTGTCATTTACGATCCTCCAGCACTTCATGCAAAGAGCAGGCGACTCCCTACTGTCCTGGCCAAACGTTTCTCTCTCAGTCTGGTCACCTGATTATCCCCATTGTAACGGATATGATAATCACCTCTCTCCACTCCAGATAATGTGTGGTTACATCAAAATGGCAGCAGGCCGTTACCCAGGTGGTTGCCACGCATTGGTATTAGTTGAGGTGAGCTTCCCTTTATAATAAAGTGCTTGGATATTATAAAAGGCACTATATAAATTCCATTATAAACCCAGAATCGCTGTAGAGGAGATTACACTCCCAGCACACCAACTAAAAATACTATTTTACAAACTATGCCAGGAGTGCGGAATAGAAGTGTGATATAGTAACACCCTTAAAGATATCAACAGATAAGCCATGTACTATGAAACCAAAGAATTAGCTATAAAATCTTACATTGCTGAACTATTTTGCTAACTCCACACCTCATGTTTACAGCTAGGTAATCACTGATATGCCGTAACGTTGGAAGCTATTTACACATCATCAAAGTGTAAGGCACTGTGATTGTCCTGAATGTTCCAAAGTCAGGAAAAAAATTAGCATTACAACTGTGTATAAAAAAGCAGCCAGTAAAGACAAGTGAAACTGTGAGGCACACATATCGTTTAATAATTCAAGATCACCCAAACCCTCTTGCTTTTCAGAGAATTCTGAGCATACTCAAGTTACATTATCATACAATTTGAGGAAAGAGAACTCCAAAAGTCAGTGCCTTTATCTGAACCATTGGGACAGGAAAAGTATACAGGCTGTATGGCCTTGATCTCAGCTTTGACAAATGAACTTTGCCTGGTCCCCCCAATTTTAAAACGTATTTTAATGCAGGTTTGCTAAGTTCACTGTTAAATTAATCCACTACATCCTATCAAAAGGAGCTCTGGTACACTCAAAATGCTGAACCCAGAACTGCATTGAATGCAACAAGGTAATTAGCGTTAGCCCTAAAGCACGACAATTCATCTAACATTTGGCTTATCGATTTCTGAAATGTGGCTGGTTCGTTGTTCACACCAAAGGGCAATGTAAACCATGTATGTCACTCCAGATAAGAGTGTCTGCTGAATGGACAAATGTAAATGTGTCCATTCCTAAAAATGAAAATAGAAAAGAAAATTAAAGAAAAGAAAAGCTAGAATGTAGCCTTGATGCTAAGCAAACTGAGCATCCTAACTGAAGATGAGCTGCTTAAAACAATATAAAAGTTAAGCCCAAAACTAAAAACTACGAAAGTTCTCATATGCAGCAACTGTCAACCACCTCGTAAAGAGGTCAGACAGCATGCCTCATTCTACCAGTAAGATCACTGGCAGGTCATAACTGAAGCTTTTAGCAGTTACATTAAGGTTTTGACCTAAAGAGAACCTGTAAGTACAAATTTAATAACTAAGATTTACGGGCAAACTTAGCTGGGCTAACAATGTAGACACAACCATCCACCTGAGGATGACGGTAAGGGTCTGCGTCTGCATGCAACTTCCTGTCACAAGTGCTACATCAATGACTGTCATTAAACTTAGACATACAGCAGAGAAGAGATCTGACATAAACTAAATAAGACCAGCTACGTTCCCCTGTGCTCAGTACCATGGGAACTTAAATGACCACTGTGACCTCAGTTTCATGTCTGATCCAAGAGACAGATTCTCTCACTGCAAAACATTTCCAATACAAATCTCATGGTACTAGGACCTGTTCAGATGGCCACAACTGGACCCAAGATGCTGAAGCTCACAAATTCCTTCTTCTCAGCTTTACTAAAACCATTAAGCTGTGCTTTATTGTCCACCCTACTTTTCTATAATAATCCAGTCTATTCACTGGTCCACATAATCGTAAGCAAGCAAAACTCCCCTACATTAGTACTGTCCACTGTACAAACTAAAACCCATGTAAGTTTTTGAATCTCTACATCAACCGGTAATCCTCGTGACAACATCGACATATGCTCTAGGGTGGGGCCTAAGTATTACACTTGTTACATCATGCATAGAGTAATGAGGACCGAGGGGATTCACAATGCTAAGAATCACTAACACCTGGCCGACATGGCTAAACGTTTTTACCCTTGCTTTATGATCCAATCCATAACTGAATTTCACCCTCCTTTGAAGACTGGCTTGGAAACTGCTCAAACACAAGTGCTTTTCAAAGCTTGGAAGGAAAAGCACCTATGTTCTCTCATGTATGATGTACCATGGATGCAACAGCAGATGTATTGGTCCGATACCAACTTCGGCGGCTTGTCCAACCAAGTTGGCTGAGTCTGATGCCGATGCTGTTGTTTCAGGAAACATGTTCCTGAAAGCTCAGCATAAAATTTACATTCCCTGACAACTGTGCTGTTACTGCCTACACAGTGTTCTAAGTTAAAGCAGTAAACTACAGTGATGTCAGAATTATATTATAGAATACAATAGCGTTAAACAAATCTTCCATATACCTTATTTCTGTATAAAGTTGTTTCACAATTTAACAACAATGGATTTGCTGAAACGGTTCATGCAAACAGAAAATGGCCCCAACATTTGAACTTTGCAAATGTATAAAAATAAATTCAAAATTACAAAAACAGCATAATTTACACAATCCATGTAACATGATTACTGTAATTCATTTGTTTTGCTCTCAGCAATATATTATCATTACAAATGTATTATTAATCAGGTTTACATGTAAAGCTGATCCAAAACTTTCAAAACGTGATGAAGTATTTGTTTAAATTGTCTCTATTACAAGATAACAAAGGCATTCCGCTATTTGACGTTATTCTAACTGCGGAATATATTCCATCAACATAAATCATTCTCAAGATTATTTACTTAAAATATGATTTTGATGACTTCAGTTTCCAGAGGTTTGCAGAAAAACCTCATAAAAGCTTTGAAGGGGAAATATGCCCTTTGGGACCGAGCCTACTTACAAGTGTTAAGCTGATTCCAGCAACAGGACTTTTCCATATTAAATCCATGTTATGAAATGTGACTGTACACAACCTTCTGAACTCCCGGGCATGTGAATATGGAAAAAAGGAATGGCTGATTATTCTGATGCAATAAAATCCATTACTTTTCATTTTCTAGTATTTTTTAGCCCTCGAATTGTAACGGTTTAATTTCTCAGAACGCTGCAGTAATTGCTGTAGACAGCTGTCTTGAGGTTTGCTTTTAATGTGTCGTAAATAGGTGTGGTGGAACATTCACAGCAAGTTACAACCGTATAATAAAATTCTTATTACATGTTTAATAAAAAGAATGTAATTAAGCATAATGAGGAATACATAGTGTGTGCTGAATAAAGCGAATGAAACCAAGTTTGTTTAAAATCCAAATATTCATTACATATTTAATAAACTGAGCAGCACTGAGCTCAAACTCAAGAAAGAGTCTTACATGTTTAATAACCATAGGGGATACTGCATGGTTTGTACAAAGCATAAAAAACACTAAATCACAAATTAGAACACTTTTTAACATGATAAACCTGGGGGAAACAGTTAAGCAGGATGAAAACCTTCAATATGCTGGTGGGGGTGGACATACAGTCATCAATATTTAAGGAAAGGGGTCAATGATCTGAATTGTGTTCACCACCAGAGGGGAAGACCCAAGGGCAAAGGGGAATCAGTTCCAAAAATCAGCCATCAGCCAAAATTATAATAAAAAACGGTAACTGGTGTTAAGTGCTCCCTAGCCTGTAGTTCGTGACTCAGGGAAAAGGCTCCACCCAGCCCCTGGTATTGCCCTCTCTTCTCGACCTGCCTCCCCCCCTCCGTTGGGCCCAGATTGGCAGAGGCCGTTTCCTCCCCACCTTCGCCTGACGAAGGAAGCGCGCGCAGGTGCACCTCGTCCCGTGCCAATCGGACAAGCCCCGGGCGAGGCACGCACTGGATCGCTGCACCACCTACCCCACCTTACATGTCTCCAGAAGCAAACGTTTATACATCACAGACGGCTGAGACGTACGGTTAACAACTGTGGAGCCACAGGTTCAACAAAGGCACACCATTTTGTTCCTTTTTATTCACTTTTCCTTTGCCTACCCAGGTAGGTTAACAGAGAACTAAGTTCTCATTTCAAGTATCATATTGACAGGAACTTGCTAGAATTGTGAAACAATAATACAGATTAACCGTTATACTGCACTGGTCATGACAAATGGATACATGAGTAGCTCTTCAAATGAACAGCAACCAGTCAATGACTAAGGCTATGGCTAACTGCAGTCAGACTGTGTTGATCAGGCCTGTCCTAAAATGGATCAATCAACAAACCATAAATTTGACAAATAAAGGCGAAAACGACTCTCAATGCTAGGACTGACCATGAACTCCAGAGAATGTAGAAAATAAACCAAATAATATTATATTAAAAGCAGTTCACTTCCTCCGTTTTATCTGTGACACACTATCATAGTCCTCTTGGAAAACGGCCAAAAGAAACACTTTTAAAACATCACATTACATTACATTACAATTACACGAGGACATCTGTGGAAATATTCTAGTGACAGCATGAAAACCAGACAGTAGCTCAGTGTTTTACAAACTTGCATTTGAACATACAAGGCAATATCCATTTTATTTAACATAGTTTTACTCAAGAACGTTTTTTATGTGTACAATGTAGATTGAAGTTTACAGATGGTGCCAAAACGCAATTAACAGAGGAGAATAGTTTACTGCAAATGTATGGATTTCTCATTAATATGCTCTTAGTTTTCATGAATACCAGTGAAATATTACAAAAGCAGGCCCTGCTCTGTGTTAAAATCATTTCTATGTCATTACCAACGCGATGAGAACTGCAACAGCGTTACGGCGAGTGGTAAATCGTTTAGCCGCGAGCCTGTCTCCCTGTCCAGGAAATGAGAACACACAGGGGCAAACGTTCTGCTCAAACAATATCTGCTGAGATATTACCCAATAACACACTTTTCCCGTCCGCTCCCTGCCAGGTCTAAAGAGCCCAGCGCGGGATTCTGCAAACGGCTGATCTGATGAGAGCTTTCAGTCCCTCGGCTACAAAAGCCAAAAAACATCAGAAAAAAAAAAACCGCACCACTTGCAGATTACAGTGTGTAAGAATTGCCTTTTCAGTGAGGGAAAAGGATATGGTCATATTTTCCACTGATATCAAATCCAGATGTCTGTCCTTTTGTTGCAACTCTGAAGCAGGTGGGGAGATACACTGTTCTGCGCTTACATAATGTTGGATGTTGCGCATAACCATGTGAGTCCATTTCTTGTCATTGTTTTCGCATTAATTTCAAACACCTCATCCAGCTGTCTGATCTGCGAAAATCTCATAATACAATAAAATATGAATGCATAACACTCCGCTCACAGCTTCTGCACTACCATTTGCATTCTTGCAGTCTACCAAATATTTTTATTTACAATACTTATTGCATTATATTACCTCATTTAACATTATACTTATTTATTTCATGCCTATATGCACTGTCTCTTTGCCTATGCCTTTGGAGAGATTGCGGTCAACTATTTGTTTGTGGACCCAGCAAAGTATAATGACAATAAAACCTGAATTTAATTGAATGTTTGAAGTGGCTCAAAACCAACCAAACAAAACATTTTTGCGATTTATTTTTTATGACACCAAGGATAACTTTCACACAATTGTTTTATCGTATTCAGGCACGCTAAAAGAGTATCAACATATTCATGCCAAATGGTGACAATTTCATTCTATCATAAATACTTGGGTTACATTATCTGTGTCACATGGGTACTTATTGAGTGCGAGTAGCATGTCTTAATTTTTAAATGTTATTCATGTGTGTGGCTCTGATAAAATGCTTACTGAAGGCCAAACTGTCAGCCAAATAAAAAAATTCTATGCTGTCAAGATGATGCTGTTCTATGCGATCAGATTACATTCAAACAGACATATGATGGTCTCACAAAATGCCACTGCTCATGGTTAGATAAGTAACCACACTGTTAAAACTTCCGGTTCATTTGAACCAAAACTGTTTCAAAAAAAAAATTTAACATTGTGTGTCGCGATAATGTTGGTACAAAGTATTGTACTAGGTCATCTAATCGCCCATGTTGCTTTGGCTCTGATACCAATTTAAGAAAACATCAGAACAAATTATAATGTTCATACAAGGTTAAAATCCACTTCACCATGATGTCTTATGTTAGAACTAACTTTAGTACCAAGCAGAATGTCTCTATGACAGGTCAAAAAAACACCTTTCTGTTGAATGCCCTGTCTATTACCTTAAAGTCTGGTTACATCAGATACTGTACATGACATTTCGGCAAGATCAACCAACCTGCGTCATGAAAGCATTTGTTTATTGATGTCAGAAAAAGCATTTCTATATTACCTTTAAATGGTGAAAACCATCTGGTCAGGATTTGGTTATATTTTAAAGCATGCAAATCCAAGCGACAAAGACACATGTCTTTGCAGAGTTCCAACACAAATAACATTCACCGTACGGAGCACACTATGGCTTCTATCACCTTGCTACATCAGTGACAAATGCTAGATTCCACTGCCAAATACCTCTCAGCGAGTGCAGGCCTAGCGTGTCATGTCTTTGTAGACTTGAAATTCTTGCCTTCATGCCCAAGTATGACCAGATCCTAGCAAAAATCGATAGCCATCCAATTTTGTGCTCCGTGGACCGAATCTCGAGATTATCAGCAAAGCACGTGCCAGCAAAAATTTGTGAAGTACAACACAGCGCGGCCTCACAGACATGTGAAGCTGACCTGAGCTGAACCGAACGGAATTGAAACAGCACGACCAAAGTGCCTGAGGTTATTAATTCAACTTGTCCAATAATTGGCAGCATAATAGTGTTAAAACAGCGGCGTTGGTTTGGTGCTTTTAATATCCTTTGACATGCTTTGTAGATGTTTTGTACTAATAGAGTGGAAAAATCTGCTCCCTGTAAGGAAAGGAACCGGGCTTCCAAAATACAAGTTCTTACATGGCCCTGCTCATGAGAGCTCGTGAGAACGTTGGGGCTGCGGTGTAGTACCATGCTGAAGGAGCTGGTCGTCCACCAGGTAGGGAACTGCTGTTGCACCATTGAGCGAGGTAATGAACCCATATTGCTTTGGTGAAATATCCAGCTGTATAAATGTATAGTGTGTAGAAATCAAAATTGTATAAGTCGTTCTGGATAAGAGGGTCTGTCTAAATGATGATCCAGGGTGCTTTACAAAAAGATTAAAACTAATTTGAATCAGCTTCAACTCAAATTAAACTAACTAAAGACCTAGCTGTAGCTAAACATGTCCTATAGCGTGGAACTAAATTTCTGTAAAGGAACACTGTAAAGGAGAAATTAACAGCTACTTGAAGCTACGCTTTGAGTGGCATGTGAGAGTAAGAACACAGATGACTTCTTTCTGTACTTTGAGTACACCATAGTCATTTACTGCATGGCAGAAATGTGGAAAATGAGGTTTTGTGCGTATTCGTATTCATGCATGTATATAAACAAACTATTTTCATAACATGTTTGTGGATGTCAGAGCCAACTAGTAAAAATTAATTCATTAAAACCTCTCATAACTTCGTGTCAAATATGGTGACAAATTACATTAACATGCTTTGCGTTTGCACTCAAACAGTGACAGCAGTCCTCTGTTGTGTAAGCTTAGCGATCTCATTAGTAATTCATGTGATGGAACGTACGGGCGATGTGTTGTATGGGCGTTTGGCAGCATGCAGGGAACCCCGCCCCGAGATGAAACCAAATCTTTCTGTGGATGCCCTCAGCCATGCTGAAAAGAAAATCCTAGTCTTCAGGGTTCCTACAGCACTTCAAATGCAAACTGCTTTACACGGACTTCCACTGAAAATTTTCAAAAGTATCATGACCCTTGTTTATACATTAGTTATTGGTCGTTTTATTAACTTATTTGAATAAATAACGGAATCAGATGTCCTGATTGTAAACTCCATATTTACACTCATTAGGGATAGCATGCTCTATACATTATAATGCTGATGTCATTGGCTTAACGCAGCTCGGATATGCAATATTTTAATGGGACATGCGGTGAAGCACTGACTGTCACTCTGCACGGGTGAAGCACTTTCACAGCCTTGATTTTTTCACATGCAAAATCAAGCCCTTTGAAGGTTTTCAAGGGCTCACAGGAATTCCCCCACACAGAGCGTCGACCATTGGTGATTCAGTGCCGACAGTGGGTGTGAAGGGATGTCCTATAGCTAAACCCAAATTCCCTGGGAGGGGCCTGCAGCAGGGGCGGTGCTGACTCATTGAATCTCATCCCCCATATGAAGAAGGGATAAACATGCCTCAGGACTCAGCCTATAGCCCTTGCCAGCTACATTGCACAAGGGATACAATTAGCTTGCTCAACGAAAGACCAAAGGTCCACAGCCAAAGGCTAACTAATCACACTGTTACTAAAGCTCCAGTAGCTGGCGTTACCTTATGAAGCATACATTCACTATCGTGGGTGATGAAGCTGTGGACCTTCGCTCTACTCCCATCCACCATGAGAAGTATAACCGTTAAGTGATTGATAACATAAGCTGATTTAAAGACACAGGAACTCATGCAACAGTGCTACTCTATTACGAAACCCATTTTGTATCATTTGGAGAATAGAATGTTTTACAAAAACATAATTAAGACCATCACACATAAAATTTACAGGCAAAAACGTGGCTCAAAGGGAAAATTTTTTCATCCTTGTCAACTTCTACGACTTATTCCACTTAGATCCTGAGTATTTAGAAGAAAAGGTCTGATTATCAAGTTCAATGAAACACTCCATTTTAATGCATGGAGCTGAGCCAGTGAGTCTAATGCGCGCCGTCTTCAAGACTGTAGATTCAAAGCAAGCTGGCTGACTTTCCTACATGCGCCATGCTCATCTTAAAAGTGCATGCACACTTTCTCAGTATTCTTTTTCTAATTCCCATGCCTTCTCACATGTACCTTCTCTTGTTTCTTGTTTACAGGTTATATTATAGGTCAACACAAAAATACTAAACAGTGGGTAACAATTAAATGACTTATTACATGCAGTTCATATAGCTTATTTCTTTTAGTTTATGCTAGGTGTTTACTTTTCAAAACATTTACACTGTTCTGTTCATGTTACACAATTGTACATGTGCAGTGAGCTACCCCCTAATAAAGTATGCAGTGACAGCTCGCTTTAAAGTTGCTAATCGATGCGAGCCAAATCTAACACTGTTTGCTGTCGCAACTGAATGACACATATACATGTTTACTTCTTAAGTTCTTTTGACAAGTGTGAAAGCTTGTTTCACACCACAGTGCACAGGAAAAAAAACACCAGAGCTTTTATAAAGGTGGTGAGTTCATTACGGACTGAACTGCTGTTCAGTTGCCCCCTAAGCCAAGTTACTGCGAAAGTTACTGGGTTATTTTCAAAAGGAGAGACAACTGACTGAATTACCAATAGCACTAGTGAAATAGGAATAATCTACAATCTTTCGACTTCACTCGGAATGTACAATTAAATTACATATAAATCTATGGCTATAAATGAATGTCGATTAACTTGGCTAAAGAACTTGGTCCGTCTGTGGCGGACATACACTGCAAGCACGTGACAGAACGCACAGTGCACGCTTACCATGTTCAGTTGTAAAAAAAAAAAATGCTGAAGCTGGCACGCTACCTCAAATGCATCAGAATGATTCAGAACTGTTTGGCATGCAGATAAATTATCAAACTCCTCGCTCCCAGAGTTCTGCTATCCCTCACACTTTTGAAACTGAAGATTCATTAGTTTCAATGAAATTAGGTCTATATGATATTAATGCAAAGCCCTATGGAATTCCCCTCATAAATATTGATTTTATCCATAAATTTTGCTATTTTTCCTGACAATTTGTAATCATGGATTATGCTTCTCACAGTCCATAAAGGTGCACAGCAGCTAAAACATGTGCTAAACTATAATGCACTCACCTGTAAGCCATGATTATGTTACATTTGGGCTAGACTAGTGACACGGTACTATTGAAGAAGCGGCAGCAGCTGCCGAAGAGCCGTATCCCTGACTGATGACAGCTGGCGGACGTGCGGAGCCCGACGCATCACCGGGAGTAACCGCAGGCCTACGGTGTGTCATTAGCTGTCTGTGACCAGAAGCCCTCAGCAGCAGCAAGAGGACACAGGTGGATTCATCGTGCTGCAGGTCGAGTTGACTCGGCCGGAGTTAGCCAGGCATCTATGCCCGCTATATTAGCCAGGGCAGCCTATAGCCTAGTGGCTAAGGTGCTTGACAGGGTCACAGAGGGCTGGTTACTCAAGCCCCAGAGTGGCCATAATGAGACAGCTGTTGGGCCCTTGAAAAGGCCCTTAATCGCACATTGCCCCTGTGGGGGGAATGGCCCCTGGTTAGTCTAATCAACCATAAGCTGCTTTGGATAAAAAGCATCAGCTACAAGACTGTATTGTAATCATAAGGCCCAGAACATGTTATCAACAGTGAGCTCTCAACTTCTCCGTTATTCAGAGTGCTGGCTATCTCCGGTTTTGTGCTGTGAACAGTGGTGCAGAAAACGTTCGCCAGCTCAGGGGCAAGCACGGGAGGCTCTGCTGCCAGGCCGCCTTTGTGGGCGTGGACGACACATCGGCGAAGTAAGAGCATGGTAAAAACTCACAACTCACATCTGAAAAGGGGTGTACAGAACACACTGTGTTCAAGCATTCTGCATTCAAGTTCAGTCTTTCGATGGCTCACCAGCTTTGATAAATCTTGACTAAGACCAGTTACGGCGAACGGGAGAGTTACCTTCCTGCCAACCGCTCCAAAAAGAGAATGGTGATTACTCTCTATGTCTGTTTATACTTTCGTCACGATTTTCCTGTACAGAGCTGGCACCACCATGTACAAGCTGCAGTTTTACAGCCAAGGAAAGCAGGTTTACACTGAATCCATTCCTTATATGCTGAGTCAGTCTCACAATTAATACAAAGCGCTGACTTGGTGCTATTGGGCACAGCAGGTTTGTGTCACTGTGGACAAAACCATCTGTCAGTTAAGTAAACGTAAATGTAATGTCATTTGTAGATTCCCACCCTTTAATCTAAGACTACTTTCATGGTTACCTAATCACGTACACACAGGAGTGTTCATTTACAGTGAAGGTTCACTTCAGGTTGTATCGTTCTTTACATTGAAGGTCTGATTTGCTTCAATGAAATGAATAACAAGGTAACTGCGGACCCAATGTAAACGCCCTCATCTGTGAACACTGGCTCAATTATACAGCAAAACATTAATGCGCATAGTGGTATTAATCAATTCTATGTGCTACCAGTGTGCTTACCATGGGTTCAGGTACAAAGCGGGAGATATAACACTCTCAACAACACAGGAAAACCCACAACCACGAACACTTTCAAAGCCTTACTGTGCAAAGAGGAACTGCTTCCCAAAAACTTTTTTTTTTTTACATGATTTGTAAACCTATCACATTTCTACTGTTGTATGGGATAGCTTTAATTCTAAATTTATAAATCAACGTAAACAGTGGAACAATTTCATTGAAGATATGCTGAATACAATGTTCAATGGAATTAGTTTTAAAGTAAAAGGATATTTGCTTTTGACTGCATTTAGTTAATATTTAACTCGAAGAAACACCAAATCTTTACACAGAAACAAATGTGCAGATGAGACAAGCCTACAAATGGATCAATTAAACAAGAGTAACTTAAAAACTATTGCATGGAGAGGATTTATATTTTAAGAGTTTAAACTCATTTTTTAAATAAACTATATTAACCTTCTGTCAAGTTGTTTGACAGAAAGTGTTACATTTAACAATAAAATCTAAAGAAGCTCACTGCAAAATGGGAGGAATACACTTAAGTCTTTTATCCATGGCCCAAAAAAGAAAGATGACTGAATGAAAGCCATGTGAATTTCACAAAGATATACTTTTTGGAATGAGCTACTGGTAAAAATGCGGAACACAATGATTACAATCAAACACATGGCCTAAGTAATAAGATGACACACGTGGCCTTTTTCTCTTCAAGTTAGTTAGAGGTAAAGTTAGGTAAATCATGTGTACCTTTCTTCTTGACCTGATTTTTTTTAAGCAAGCACGATTCAAATTCGTTTCAATGAGCAGTCCAACTTTTGGAGTCTGAGGAGCATCTTTGGGCTGGTCATAAACACAAGTTCCGTTATTAATGAGGGCAGTTAACGCATCTGTAATAACACTGTTTATAACAAAATGCACCAATGCAGAAAATCGCAATTAACCTACCTTTTGGTCGACTATAGAACAGACAAGGTCTTTCACAGCAGAAAGCGACAGGTCGTGGGCCTCAAGGTTAACTGTTTCTCTGGTGAGTCCGATTTGAAGAAGGAACGACACTCCGTGAAAGGAGCCGCGGGAGAGCGTGGGGCTTGGAGCGCTGAGGCTGCCGTTAGACAGTCGGCTGTAGAGCGTAGCCGGTGGGCTTGGGGACGGTGAGGGAGTCGGTGGAGCAACTGGATGTTGAGAGTGGGAATACGCTTTAGGTAAGGACGAAGGAGATGAGCTGCTACAGGAAGACATTGGCTTTCTTCCTAGAACTGAGATGATTACTGCGTAAAAAAATATATATATTCCCTGTACGGTCAGTGATGTGAGGAATCCAGGGCGCTATATTTGCAGCCTAAAAAAACTTGCTGCTTAAAATCTTTAAGAAGTAGTTAACCAATTTCGACGAAACATCAGCAGCGCCGTTTCCTTTAAGTGTAAACACGTTAGTTACATTGTACGTATAGTTTTGTTACAACAAATATAGCTAAAATCAACATGCAGTAAACTGCTTTTTTGTACTTTAAGACCCAAATGTGGGTTTTAGAGGCGGTGGGAGACGCCTGTTGATTCCGCCGTCATCTTCGCCCGCAGTTCAGTTCACTCATCCGTTTAAAATTCAATGACACGTGTACAAACAAACAGTAAAAAAAAATCCTTTGACAACTCTCCAACCCTCTTTCCAAAGGGAAAAAGTGTCCTCTTCTCCAATTCCAGATTTGGTTAGAGGACGGGCATTCTTCACAATGTTGTTCTGATGCAGACAGGAGACGTCCGAAGTTCTACCTCACCACCGGAAATCTAGCAAAAAGCGCAAACGAGAACAAATTAGAATTAGGCTGCATAGGCTACAGGTTCGGCATAGATAGGCTATTTAAATGAATGAACGTTAATGATTCAAATACGTGAACTACACAAGCACAGACTCAGTAGCTTGAGCTCACTCTCCACGGTCCAGACTCCACCAGCACAGACAACTACACCTACAATAACTCTGCTTAGAATGTTAAACTTCACCCCGAGTGTTACTTACATTTGATATGTATGTGTGACAGTCAGGTGAACGCACATCATTGACTGTCTGTTATAGCCAATGTGCTGTAAAGCCGACTTTTAATGAAATGCAGGCACCTCGAAACGCTGGAGCGCATTTAAAGTTAAATGACCGTACAGTTTGCTTCATAGAGTATTGCATTTTAAAGAAAACACAATTAAATAATGGTTCACTGCGCTCGTAGTCTCTGGTGATGTTTTCTAGCATATATGAATAACCATTTTATCAGTTTCATGGGATGGAAATGGTCTACTCCATTAATCACATATTTCCAATCAACAAGTTTTCGGCTACACAACTGTTCTCAAAAATGAGATATTCCCAAATGAATACCCAACTTAAGTGTGGCAGGCTTTTGCACCGTGTTGACGATATTCTTGTGTTCCTTGCATTTCTGCCATTGGAACACAGTAAAACAAACATTGTTGTGAACTTGCGACTCTTAAAGTTGCTTTCAACATTAAAGTACAAAATTTGATGGAGTTTCAGATGTTTCATAAAAAGTCTGGGGAAAAAACTGGTGGGTATTGATCCGTCGCTAAACTCAAAACTTTTCAGTCACCCAGTTTCACAACCTACTGCTCCTATAGGGTCTAAGTTACCCTGCAATATATCTACTACAGCCTATAGATGAACATCTGGGTCCTCCCATTTTCAATTACATAGCTGGCATAGAGGCGCCGAATCCACACATGCTAAAAAAAAAAACAAGTTATACAATCACGTAATTGTTTGTCCATGATATAGACTACCTGCAAAACATGCGCCGACCACGAAACATCCAAGAAAACTGGGCGAAAGCATCAGAAATAGGTTACGTTACCTTGGCTTTCTCCACAAGGCGGGTTGTTTCCCTGGCGAGAAGAGGGCTGCATCAACTTCTAATTCAAGCAAACACTTGAAAAGACAATTGCAAAGATTGTTCACATTGTTTTTGTTTGGTAAAGGAATGGTGCAGTTGTTTAATACATGTTTGTTTGTAACAGAATGCCGAGGACCAGTTCATATTTCAAACTTTTTAAAACTTTCTCTTCTACTCATACCTAGTTAGCTTGTTCATGCGCATCTTATTATCTCTCTCTCTCTCTCTCTCTCCTTCTCACTCTCTCTCTCTCTCTCCAGTTGTGACTGCTCCCCCTTCCTTCGGTTTTAATGTAAAAGAAATGGTTCCTGGGAACTAGAGTTCAGCCATGTTTTCCCAAATAGCGGGTTAGCCGCAGTAAAAAAGCATAAACTACATTCCCCACACATCAAAGGTAATCCTTTGCTAGACGTGCATGCGCACTGCTGTAATGATTTTCCGTTATTTATTCAGATATGTCAAAATTACAGCTGTTGTATGTGCGACCTCTAATGGTGTAGTTTAAAACACAAAGAAAAGAGTTCGATAAAAAGAAATAGTTATCTAACTGATCCGGTTTGACCAATCGCTGGAAGCGTTTGTTGTCCAAGTTTCAACAAATTCAGTGCAACGCGTGATTTGCTGAGGGTTGGGAAACATGACTAGGATTTTTTGCAGAAACTACAGCCTGTGTGCGACGAAAGCAGGGTTATCTGTCAAAGTTTTTAAAACAAGTAAAGCTAAATCTGCTTGCATGATTAGTCAATGCTATAGCGATATTCCTCTAAATAATTTAAACTATGCCAAAAACCCACTATACCCGTTAACTTGAATTAGGCAAGTCAAGCTAGTTTTATTGTGCATTTATCCACTGTCCATACCGCGAGGCAGAGGTTACTGTAAGTTTGAAGCCCACTGTTTCCCACGAAATCCTAAAAAAAGCATACTGGACAAATAGGCTGGCTAGAACTGTGTCACAATTTGATTGCAAATTGGTGCTAAATGCAAATTCTTGTCAGATACAAAATTCTGACATGCGCAGAACGTTTGGCTAATCACGACTGAGGAATGTCAGTGGGACGCAGATATTAAGCTCTGAGTTGTGAAGTTGCCCGTCAGGACTGATACCGAAGTCCATTCAAAAGTGTAGCCCCTATGCAAGCCCATTCTTTCCAGGCATAAGTCTAGCCTACGGCCTATCCACGCTAATGACTAGACACAGTCAAACCAGTTACAGTTAACAGCCCACACTGTAAAATTGATGGGGAAAAGAGTACAGTACATACGTGATTACATGGAGACCGTATTAAGCCTGACAGATAAAGTCTTAACGTAGCGGATATCAAAATATTGTTAAGGGTGTGTCTCGGATTTGACTAATAGACTTAAAAGAATGCACAAATTTCCCTCGGACCGCCAATTCATTCTGGCCCTCTGGAAGGACCCAGGGAGGGGTCTAACTTAGAAAAAGGAAAACTAATGGAATTATACATGTCTGCCAAAAGAGGGTAAGGTGATGAATGAATAATGTTATCTGATTTGCACCGGGAGAAATAAGATGACTTACATTAACAACAGAACGGTCAATTTGACTTTATCACATGCTGTTATACTACCCATAAAGACCAACTGGGTGCCATTACAGTAACTTACTGTATTTAAGACAAAACACATTTGAATTAACGCATATACTTTTGTTTATTTCTCTAACCCTAACACTTTGTATCTGAGGGAGTTTAGAACCTTGGACATAATACATGTTTGAGAAGCTAGAGGTTTGTTAGGTTACCTCAATAACCCCATCAGGCAAGCCTGCAACATCACAGGCATCAAAGAAAGGGTCTAGCAAGAGCCTTTTAACACGCATAGCTTATAAAAATAGGTCTTTCATTGGTTCTGCCTTTGACTTTAATGAAGTGTGTTTAGTGTCTTTAGTCTGGTTTCATAACCCCTAGCTGCGAATAACTTCATGCTGTGTGGCCTTCGCTATCATAATTAATAGCGAGCATCACTCCCCGTTGAGAGGAGTTGTGCCACTACCTTCACCCTGTACCGACCTGTACGACAACGTCTGCTGTCAGGGCACACACACACACACAGCAAATGTATAGCATTTATTTTTCAATGTCATTAACGCTTTAAATAAAGTACAAAGATATTCACGTGTGCATCTGAAGAAATTATATCCCATTTCCCAATAGGATACATCCTACACAGAAGGACAACATCCAAGATGATTCAACCAGTACAGCTTGTCCAGGTTATTATAAAAACTTTGTATACAGGTCTTCAAAATGTATATAGGATAGGTATATTGGTCTTAAATTGATACTTCTTTATTTTGCTTTATAGTTAGGTATTCAGAATTAAAGGCAGTACCAGTATCCCTGCAAATCATGCTTTTTGTGGAAATCCAACCATGTGCAAAGGTACGATTTTATTTATATAAATGTATAAATATCTTTTTTCATATCTTTTTTTGAATATCAGGAATGATTTCATAGTACTGGCTTCTTTCCTGTACACCCCCTGCATAATTCTCAGACCTGATCTTCGGAAGTCTGCTCCAGTGGCTGAAACGTCACGTCATCTGTGATCCTCTATTCAAGTGAGTGCGGTGCCTTCTCTTCAGAAGGCCAAGCAAGAGTGTGGTTCCTTTCTGTTTAGCATGTACATTACTCTTCAGATTTGATGCCAGACACTGAGTAGCTCGTTGATGGCACAACTGAAAATAGAGACTCTGACTGTAAAGTCCCCTCTAATTATGCGTACAACCAAGGAGACATTTCAGAGTTTGGGTATAAAAGACGTCCATCCACTTATGACATTATTTCACCGAGTGATGCTTTATGCCAAAATGCCTCGTCTCAAATGTATAGGCATATACACTGAGTGAAGCTAATCAGCTTCACAAAAACCATCTGGAGCAGAAGTAACAGTTTGACATCCTTATTTATCTGTCTTTTGACTACGTACACATGATGTTTTGTGTAACATTGAACTGCACTACTGGTGACAAACCACTGTGCAAAATATTGTATTTTACCATAATTAATATGAGACCGCGATATCAAATGCCCACGGTGCATGAGGAATGCATTGATAAAGAGAGCAGATATGGTGCACCCTAAACCTGAAGGAAACTCTTGTGTCGCTACAACATGATCCTAATTGACAATGGTGAACTGCATGTTCCGCTTATTGAAAAAAGGTGAAAGTTGAATATAAAATATAACAGAGAGTTTTAAGGGGGGGCTTTGATCGTGGAGGAAATGACGTCCCACACAACGGCGCCTAGTGGAGTCAGTACTGCGGGAACGACGGATCAATCTTCTGGGCCCATGCCATCAGACCCCCACTGATGTCTTTGGCGCTGACGGGCTCCACCTCCGAACCAGACATCCGCTGCAGGACCTGGACTGCCTTCTGGGAGTCATTCCCCATCTTGCAGATCACGTACACTACGAGGGAGGAAGAGTCAAAGAAATAAGAGGTCACTTTTTACTAATCCTTTATTTAACCAGGGAGGTTAACGGAGAACTCCATTCTCTTTTGCTGTGACAACCTGGGTAATGAATGTGGGTAAGGATTGTATAGCCAATCAGATATCGGTGTTGTTCAGGTGGCCAGATGAAAAGAGAACATTTTTTTGTTATTTTAACCAGCACTTTGCTGTTAACACACCCGAACAGTTTGAAAAAATGCCATTTTGAATCATGAGCCCAGTTCATTAACTAATTTGAAGGACAGTACCTTCTCCAGAACAGAGCCCCCATCACTGTAGTGGAGTGACTCGTGACGAAGGATTGCCCCTTGACTGACCCACCAACATCTCTTCCAGCAGCAATTTATTTTTCCACGAGGAATCCCATCCAATTACTAACCAAGCCCACACCTGCTTAGCTTCAGCAGTTTAACATTAGAGGTGCTTAGCCTGGTTGACCTGCAGAGTGCCTAGAACCCTTCAGACACTGTTTTCCAGCATGTGGGTGCACACAATCATCTAGTGCAAAATCTGCATATTTTGGTTACTCAACCGACTTTACAAGGCTCAGCCCATTTAAAATAATTGAGGATTATCCATTGCTACAATTGGTAGTTGGGCATGACCATAGTAAACAATGTATTCTGATAAATCCACAAAGAAGATTAACTATGACATAAGATTGCATATGTAACAGAAACTGGAAAATGACACAGCCCTCAGGAGTAAGAGAAGAATTACTGCTGAGGTTTTAGAGTCAGGCCGTCTCTCTCTGCCAGTTCATAATAACCACTGTTCCTAGATACACAGCTGGCAGAGCTATTAGAATATACCATTCTTAAAAGACGTGTCCACTTCAAGTTCCAGTGGACTGAGCCAAATCGCAGAAACTTGACTGCCGTCTAATTGCGGAAAAATTCATAGTTTCAGAAGACTATTTTAAAACTATTTATCCAATAATTTTCATTTTTCCCCTCATGTGGAACACCCAAATGTATATGAAGTCCTGTCCTGTCGTCGCAATGTCTGCCATCAAATTGCAAGAGCACAAACTTTAAATTTGGGACATGGTAATTCTGCACAATACTGTTGAATATACCAGTCAACATACAGAAGATGCAGGGCAGTTTAAGATCCACAATAATTCTCCACAAAAGACGAGGGGTGTTGCATACAACAAAACTATAATTTTCTGAAACAATTGCTATTAGGACTCTTATTGACGTTGTTAGCTCTCACCTCTCTGATTTTTGTAAAATTACTTTTGTTTTCATTTCCCTGGCACAAGTGGAGATACATTTTCTTTTTCCTTGACCTGATTCTCTTGCTAGCATATACAGTATATACAGAAGTTGTATAAGATGAACAAGTTTTACAGTTTGTTTATTACGGTTAAGTTAATATTTATTACATGTATTTACAATGTTCTATGGTATCCACATACATGATTTCTGCGGCACTGTGTAATTTCGTCCTTCAAAGTCCTGGGTGTTTTTTTTTCCCATCTAGCAAATACTGCGATTATTTAAATAAAACAAATAATTATCGACTGTGTGCACATTTACAATTCACAGTAATCACTAGCAATTCGGACATGAATGATAAATCTCATTCAAAGGTTTGTGTGAGCCAATGGATTTGTGTGTATTGTTTTTTTACTCAAAATAGTAAATTAAAGCTGCTGTTTATGAATAAAGCATTTGGTTAATGTGTGCTGCACTCACGCACCGACTGTCAGATGACTGTTTACTGGAAGGCCAGCTGTTGATGGACATGAAGACGTTTGTGTTTTGGAAAAAGAATCGTCTGGCAACGGCGTCGCTGCGACGCAGCCATTGGACGCCTGGAAAACGGGGCCATAGAACGCCGCGCAGTCACAAAGGCGTAATTAGGCTGAGGAAACTCGGGTTACCCTGGTTTTGTGCTCCCGGCGTTTCTCTGGGATATACTCTGACGGCGGGACAAGGGGAACCGGTGACCTGTGAAAAGGCCGGTCGTCGGGTGCGCGTACGATCGTATCGTTTAACAAGCAGCCCCATTCATGCTCTTGGCTCGGTGTCAGAACGCGACAAGGTTCTTCCCCGTCTCCACCAGAACAGCAGTGTCGAATGGCTATGAAGGACAGGCCCCAACTGTGCGTGTTAGCGTTTTCGTTAATAACCACGACACTACACTACACCAAAACAATAAAGGTGAGGGAGGTGTTAAATAACATGTATTTGCAATAATTTTTTATACTAAAATGTTGGTTGAATTACTCTTTACACCTACATAGCTACAAACATCAACTGCAGTGCATGCCTTAATAGCCAAAGTGCATTTTGACTAGAAAATAGCATATAATATTGAATAACTTCATTTGTTTACAAACTACAAATTATAAGGAACTTACATATTTTATGCAAAAAAACAAAACTTTCATAAAGCCATGAATTTTGTATAGTCAGACAGGTGGAGGAGGTAGACAGCAGAATCGTACGCTTACCTGGAACACAGGACTCAGAGTTCAGTTTCTGCTTTGTCTCTGCTATTCTCTCTTTCAGCAGCTGAATGTGTTCAGTCTTCCTGTCCTCCAAACTGGCTAGAGGAATGGCTATTCACTTTATAGGAAAAAAGGACTGCTTCACAGAGGGGAACCACACAGATAAAGATGGGAAAAAAGGTACCAAAATCAAGATAATTAAGCAAAATCAGGCTAAATTAAAAGTATGAATAACTGACAACTAGCAAATGTAGTGCCATTTTATACAGGTATGATTTTATAATGATGATTTTTATACAGACAGCCTAAACTATGCTGAATGATGATTCCTGGTGGGCTATCTGATTAAGCAGAGGTGAAGGGGACCACCCGTAAGTGGAGTGGAGGACCATGGGAAAGGATACGGAGTGAGAAAGGCAAGTGGCAGATGTCCACCTCCACTAGGGGGCGCACATCCAGGAGGAGATGAGGAGTCCCTTCGTCCACAATCTCTTTGTACTCCTGTGGAAAAGCATTATTTCACCTCATTGAGTAGTGGTATAGTAGTCCAGTATGGACTAGCACTCATCTCGGTTGCACACCTGTATGCTAGAGACCATTTCATATGATACAGTCTAAACAAACTTACATGATAGGGCTAGCACTAATTAGACAAGAGCTGCAGCTCTCACTGATGATAACAGCGTGAGGGTGTACGCTGTTTCGATGAATAAACCTAGTCATAAAATGGCTGATGACACAGCTGAGGCTAATTCTTGTAGCAATGATTACAGCTTGAGTATCTACACTGGCTAAGGAGCTTAGGAGCAGGAAAACGAAACAATGAACAATTTTATTCACTATTCCACTGTAAAGATCAACGAGAACATTTCCCTTTTTAATAAGTATCTAGAATCAAATTTTTTGTTACCTGAAATTTGTTTGTGCCTTATACAGGAGGTCCTCGGGTTACGATTGTCTCGAGTTACGACGGTTTCGTGGTTACGACGCACTCCCATAAATTACTTAAAAAGCCTAGTTTCGACCTAAACGGTTTAGTTCGTAAATACGACAACAGAAATAAAGATAAGAAATTGTTCTCTCTTTTTTTTATTGTTTCATTTAATTACTGTATTTTATATGTCCTTCATGTGTTGAGTGTATAATGTGTGCGTGACTTAAGGTGTTAATTTAGATATAATTTGGGTATAAATTCTGACTTACATAAAAAATCGGTAGATTGGAACTCGTTCGTAAGTCGAGGACCCCCTGTATATGTTATATTTGAAGAACCATTTGCTGATCAAGGGTAATGTTTAGCCAAAATATGTCAGTATGGATTGACATAACCTACAACTGTAAATATTTTTTTGAAAGAGTTCCATTTCTCTTTTTGACAATTTCTGGAATAGCCCCAGTGGAGTCTCAGTACCCAGTCTTTGATTTTAGAAATTAGCTCAAACTACCATACCTTGACAGAAACACGCTCTTCTTTAGACAGAAGGCACAACCTTCGGCACTGTGAAAATCCCACAACGTGACAGCAAGGAGAAAAACAAAGAGCAAACACAGACACACAAGAAAAACGTAAAATCAGCAAATGTCTGTTTTGATACATAAGCTGCACTCAATAGGGAAAAGCATTACAAATGATTAATGTCGACAGAAATTCCACTGGCAACAGCTTTTCAGACAAACAAAAAAGAGCGTCTGTCAAACATTACTTTCCTTAGATTCTTTTGCTTTAGCGTTATATTAAAACATGTGAACTTAAGACATTCGCCTGTGCAGTGATGAAAACACTGCTACCTGTGTTTCCTGTAGTTTTGCACATTTTGTATGTTTTAACACGCATGGTCAGCTGAGCCGAAAGCAGAGTTAACAGAATCCACTTGGGACCCCTCAGGGGGTAAGCCAGACCCCAAAAATTAGTTCCCTGACCCCTCTCTGCACAAAACAAAGACTGGTTGTTCATAGGGTCAAAGGAGACCCATGCTTCTCGCAAAACTATTCTGCCATTTTGAACACAGAAGATTCACTAAGCTGTGTTTAGCTGAACCCATTGCCTTCCAGAGGACATTTTATTTGAGTTTTTCTTAAGGTAGAACATATCCAATCAGCCTCTAATTAACACAACGATCCCTAATGTCCCCCTTATTTAGAGGGCAGTAAGCTGTCATGCCTACGTTTTCATCAGAGAAAAACTTGAATTGTGCTTCTCAAAATTTTCAGAGTTCCTCAATTAAATTTTTTGTCTATACACATGGACTGAATTCCCATCAAGATTTCTCCTCTCACTAATTTGTTCAAATAACAGCATTTCATTCTTCATGACAGCTGATCTTACTTGCAGTATCTTAACAGAGCAGATTATATTTACCAAACATATTTAACGATAAGGTCTGAAACAGTTTAAAAGAAGCTGAAGTACAGTCAGCTCTGGAAACTTTCTTGTTATCAGAATACTCTTTTTTTGGATGCAAGTATCCAGAATCTTACTTTCTATTAAATCACAAAAAGTCCAGAATCATTTGAGGTATTTATAATTATATGAGCTACCACAAATTAGCATGTGATGTTATATGTTCAAGCTAACAGATGGTGAATTACACAGTGTCTTATCCCCAAGACTACTGCAACATCATTTGGGACAAATGTTATATTAGAATTAATGGTAATATCCCAAGTTTATGATATCAAAAGAAATCAATGGTAGTCACTGGATATCCAATATACCCCAACGACACCCTTCTCAATCCACCCCCCCCCCGAAATGTTATCCACATGACCCCTGACCTTGTCGGTGGCAGCGGAGCCGCAGAACTGCTCATAGTCCTGCAGGGCCGTCACGGTGGGGCTCTCCCGCACACAACGCACCCCGCCTGCCGCGGCCGCAGCCGGATCGAGCGGAACCGAGCCTCCTGGGCGTCCACCATCAGCAGCTGCTGGCCGCAGGAAGCTGGCGGTCTGCGTGAAGGAATGAAACCACGGCCACATCCCCTACGGCTGGCCAGTGTCATCAACAGGAGACTGACACTTTGTGAAACCACAAACAGGCGAAGGTGCTACACGCTATGAGCCTATGTGCAACATCTAAATGTTCACAATTAACAAGATCCGCCTCTCAACTCACTATTTCTCCAAGTATCAGGCGTTAAAAGTCATCTCTGTCTAATTTTGACATGTCAACCTTTTCTAACTTTGCCTTCTGGGATAGGAAGAACAACAGCACAACCAAAGAGAGTACATGACAATCTCTGCTCAACTATGCCATTTTATCATGAAAGGTTAACAATTTTCTGTTTTTCTCTGGTAATGCTCGCCTAATTAACAGCACATTTTTCCAAATTTCTGGGTTTTAGCTGCAACCAGCAGCTCTATAGGTCGCTCTGTTGGTTGGCTGGTCGGTCCACAAAAAGTTCCCCACCCTTTTGCGGCCAGAGTTTTCGCCATAGGAGGCTGAAATTTGGCACAGAGGTCAAGTGTGTGCGCATGTTAAGGTTTCAGTTTCCGTTCATGCCAATTGGCTAAAAGAGGCATGGCAGTGCCTATCGCAAAAAGTCACATCATTTCAAAATGGATTCACAGGTTGGTCAAGAGCCAAAGGACAGCTGATTAGTTGTTCATGCCAATTGGCAAAAATGGGGTGTGGCAGTGGGAGTGGCCTATAACAAAAAGGTGCATAACTCCTAAATGGATTCAAGTAACATGGCCAAACTTTGTAGAAAGACCCACAGATATAGACAGACATACACATACACACACAGACACTTTAATTGACAATGGTTTTCCCCGCCCCTACACTTTAGCCACGCCCCTTTAATAACTCATGAACCGTTTGTCATACACTCTTGCGGAAGGCATCATTGCACTTAGCAGAGAGTATTTTTTCTTTTATTAGTGTACGTGGTCACAGCTATTGCAAATTCACGCTTGTTAATGTGAGTCTGAATGTGATATGTGAAATGTTGAGAGACAGAAGAACTTGCTAAGGCCCCTCTGCAAACTTCACTCCACAAAGAATACCACAAGTTGTCAAAAACTCACAGGAGATGTTGGAACCCAACGGGTTAAATATTTCATTTCTCCTTTTTGCTTTGTGATTTTTATCGGACGAGGTCACGAAAAAAACATAACTGTTCTTCCTTGTAGGCACTTTCTTCACAAAAGGCCTTTTTCAACAGCAGCTCATTCATGTACCATCCCAGCTGTTTTAAAAAGGAGGCACTTGTTTGTGCAAAAGTAGATTGGTGATGCTTGTGTGACTAAACGCAGAGAAGTGGGGTGGAAAAGCATAAAGGCTTGACTGTAAAAGATACACTGTTGTCCAGAGGCGATCTTCAGGACCTCCAAGGCTTGCAGGCAGCCCATGATCCCTGGCACTGAGATAAAAGTGATCGAGAGGAGGGAGGAAAAAAAAAAAAAACATTTTAACATTTTTTTTTTTCTGAAAGATCAATTGAACGACTGTGTCTCCATTTTACAGGCTTCTGTGCCTCCAGTCACCTCTGGTTTCGTGTTGTCCTTTACACACTCCATGCTACACGCTCAGATACTCCCGTTTCTCTGCTGGCTTGAGTGATCTTATGGTGGAATCTATCTGAATCTGATGCTAATGCTAAATGATTTCCAAATACAGTAAAATGTGGTACAGCTGGGATATCCCAGATGTGTTACAGCTTTCAGTCAGGGTTGGTTCACTTTTGTTTTACCCTTGAGTTTGGGATTTGGAAAATATTCAGCTGCTTAAAAAATTACAAGTAAAATGTACCTGAATGGATTTACTACACATCAAACTATATATGAAATATTGATATTATTTCCCTCCAATATTATTAAAACATTCTGTATCATCCTTGATGGGCAACTCATTGTGCAAACATTTTTTAATACATCAAAACATCACAGACACAGGATGAAAAAACACATCAAACAATTACAACTTTAAGGTTACACAATGTAACTTTTGTGATCTCTAGGTGCCATTGTTAATTGTGATATGTTCGTTATGTAGGTTGGCCTACACAGCAGTCACTGTGAAACAAATGGCCCACAGCCAATCAGGAAGATGCGAAAAGCTGTGACATGGCTATGCTACGGTTATGTTTATCACAAACCACAAACCAAAAGATTCATGAGGGGTTCATTCAGTTATTACAAAATCACTATGTTTAAACATTATATAAATTTCCTATGACTTGGAGCACCAGCAGCTGGGACAATACAGCAAGTGTATCTACATCAACCAGAGACTCACCCACTCCCAAGACTCCTCCATCAGAGCAGTTGGTCACCGTTTCTGGGGGCGGGGGCACAGGGTAGAGACACCTGTAGCAAGGCCCTCCCTGATAGTTATACACAGTTAGCTGTGGGCAGAGGGGAGGAGATAAACTTTAGCTACAAGATATTGGAGCTTCGTGAACCCCCTAGCAGGCAGGGCTACTACCTGTGTTGTCACTAAATAACCTCTCTGAGCAATTACAAAGACCCTATTCTCAAACAGCGCACTGCAATTGGTTTACATCAGTGACGTAGCTCCACCCATTTTGGTGTTCATGGGGTTTAATTCTTTTTTATGATTCATTTAGCCAATGCCCTTACTAAGAGGGACTTGGAAAATTAAGAGAATAAGTTCTGATCAGTTGTATTATAGTAGAGGTAATTGACAGTCCTAAGAGTAAGCTGATCCTTCATCACAAGCTAACACAGGAGGTAAAAACGTTGCACTGATCAGAAGCTATGACTGAGATTGTGAATGTGACAGATTGGATGCTAACTTCATCTTCCAGGTGAAATACAAATACAAATACCTGGTTCCAGCTTTGAAGCACAGCTTCTACACTGTTCACTGAACTGAAGCCAGTTACAACCATGAGTATAGACAACTAGATAGATATAGATAGACTAATGAATTGATAGATTGATTTATTGACAGACAGGCAAAATCACACTGGAGAGATACGGTAAATGCTGGAAGCAGAGACAGCTGATTACAAAACATTTTCCTAAACATCTATGAGAAATGAAAGCATTGTGAAAAATAATTGTTCAGTTACTGCATACTGGATGAAAAACTAGAACACACAGGTCCAAATGACTCAGTTTAAGAAACCCTGCTATGGGGGATACCGAGTTTGCGTGTCGTACCCTCACCTGTCCCTCCATCCGCAGGGCGCTGGCTGACACCAGGGGCTTACCGCTCAGGACGCAGGCGTCGTTCACCAGGTAGCGGGTCGGCACGTTGTCCGAACAGTCCGCCACGATGTCATACGTGTGGAGGAACGGAGTCAAGGAAACATGCAATGCTAAACGTCTCTTATAGAGCACTTTTTTGTTCTTACCTAAAAGGCATTGGGAAGGAAAGGGGGTTTGATCCAAACAAAAAAAGCAGAACGGTCATAAAGCGTTTAGAAAAATCAATGCATAACTATTCTGAAAAAGCAGCTATGGGTTTAACCACAAAAGCAAACCACAGACAGCCTTCCCAGCCATAAAAAAAACAGTGAGACCTTTGCATGGACATGCAAAGATGTACACTGACACACCAAGCTCGGGAGAGTGCTTGGAGCATTCAAACAAACACTAACCCTGAGGATCCTTTGCAAATAAACACTGCCCTTTCCCCACCAGAAATAATCAATTACACATGAATATTAAACACAAGAGCAAAGAAAGGTACCAATGCACCCTTTAACCCTGAGGAATCCATGAGACCCTTTGAAGGGTCATGATACTTCCTCTTATATTTCAAAGTTAGAAACTGAATCCTTGCTACATGTAATGGGGAAGCCTGTCGTCTAGTGGCTAAGGTACATGACTAGGACCCCTGAGGTTGGTGGATCAAGCCCCCAGCCCCCCGTTTAGCCACAGAACCATTACTGTTGGGCCCTTGACCCTAAAGTGGTATGACCGAGTAATGATGCAAAACAGCATCAACTGCAATGTGCAGAACGTTAGCACGTTTACCATTTAAATCCTTTAATTTATATAGTGCCTGATGAGAATTACATAACCCATGTAGTTGCTTGATTGTAACTTCTCCTGTTACAACTTACAAGCCATCAGTGTCAGATCAGAGGTACCCAGACCACTCTCAGCCCAGTGCAGAGAGGTCTGTGGTTATACGTCGCCAATGCCGCCAGTGACAATGTCACTGGCCTGTATGCAGTCTCAGCTCAGAGAAACGCTGGGTGGTTTTTTTTCCCCACTGCGTTTGCGTGTGGGAGCATCGCATCGCTATCTGGTCACAGCTACTGACGCAAAGGAAAGAGCACAAGGAGGATACTGTTGGACGAGCTGGAGGGCGTTCTCATGAGACAGCTTCAAGTGGTAGGGAACGCATTCTACAGCAGAGTTTAGCCTGTGGGAAGAGGGTGGGGGGGGATCATTTGCGTTACAGGGGAACAGCCAGTCAAAAGTATCTACTCTGAAGTGTTACATCCAAATGGTGTTCTGTGAAGGAGCCCAAGGGACTTAAAATAGCTAAATAAATATTCCTAAGAACAGTAACGCTCATGTTTTCATATTGCCTTAAACACAAATTTAAACAGGAATACAAAATCCAGACTTACAAAAATAACATAAAGACAGACAGAATAAGCTTTTGTTTCCCGATTTACACTCCGGTTACGCTGAGCTGTGTCCAACCCCAGAGCTGAGCAGTCAGGGATCTGCAGAAGAGAGCCCAAACTCCCAGTATGCACTTTGCCGATCAACATTACCTCTTGATGGCCTGGGCTGCAGACAGAGCTTTAGGCTGCCCTCTAGTGTCCTCCCTGTGCAATACCTGTCTGTGCAGGTTATTGAGCTCCACCTCATCATAGTCCAGTAGCCCCAAACGACCTGACAAATACATAAATATAGAGACAACATAATAAAAAACAAAACAAAAACACATGTTAACACACACACGTATGTGAACGCATGCACTGAACAATTTCAACCAGACTTCTGCATCCATAACTAATTAAACATATCAGAAGATTTTGAGCAGTTCTTTAACAAGTTCTAAGGTATTCATTAGTTCCCCCTGCTGGCCACATTTTGTCAGTGCACAACTGACAACAGACGTACTGTACAAGCTTACCAGTCATTCAATAAGCACCAATATCTAATCAAATTAACAGCACTAACGAAATATAAGGACTGAAATCTGTCCATGAACACAAATGAGACAAGAAAACTCAGAAATTGGTAGAAATAAGGAAATGACAGAAATAATAAAATGCACATTTTAGGCAACTACATAATGCTGGAACAAAACATTATGTAGCAATGGAAGATTTTCCATTATATTCTGACCTCTAAGGATTTGCTGGACCACAACAGAATAGCCAAGTAATATTAGCTGGATTAACAGACTCAAACTACAATACATAATACATCTGAAATAGTTTTTGTATCATTTTACATTTTACCCTGACCTACAGAACTGGTTAATGTTCCTTTTGGTCTCTTGCACAGTATTACGAAGGCTATAATGAGGTTTCATGAACCCCTTTGGGTGAAGCTACACTCTGTTGTCAATCCCTGACTTGTTTGATCCAAACAATCCACAGTCAATGCCGTCATTGGTCCAAATCCTTCAATAATTTCTTGGTTCAATGAAATTTCATTCCCCCATCACAACTCTGATGTAACATGTTATATATGAAGTGTTATTATGATGTGCATTAGCAATGCTAATAAAAAGTGCTGTTAAAAGCCACTGACAGGCGATCTGCTGCTTCAATTGTGACTGCTGTCAGACTTAGATAAGATGAACATATTATTAGGCATGTTTTATTTTCAAATACACAAAAAAAATCATTCTTTAAAATTATGTAACACATAAAGCTATTTTTCTCCAAAAATAGGGTCACCAGCTAATCTGATGTTTCAATGTGTTTGTTGCGCTCGATATTATGGCCTTCTTCTGGCAATCCCTCCAGCTAACCCGTTGCCATGGATGTAGTTTGTAATTGTTTACTTGGAGACTCGGTGACCCAAATATGCAACGAAACTCTGCAGTCGTGCAGCTGTGAGCACTGGATGCTTTTTTTTGACCCCTCGCAATGCATGGGGACAAGATGCACTTACGTCCTCTTCCTGATGTTAACCACCGTTCTAGTGTTTTTTAAACTATGCCCCCAGAGTGACATGCTGTCAGGACAAATTACCTGTCTCATTTACATTGTCCATTCTTTGCCTTTCCCATGTGGAAGAATGACAAGAAGTCCTGAAAGGCCACAATACCATTCCTTATCATTGAGATGACCTCAAAACCACAGTGTTTTATGTGGACAAGTATTTATATGTGCCAATAAGATTTATATCTGTGGGCTGCATATTTTGTACACCCTTTTTGTTCATCTTCATTATTAAGTTGCTAGTTCCCCTTGCTAGTGCTTAAATAAAATCTGAAAGGGAGATGGCACATGTTAGCATGACTTGCCAAGTTGCAGCGCAAATGTGCATGATGGTGATGTTCTCTTAAATCATCTCTATATTACTTTTATCACTCCATATTACCTATTAAAAGATTCCTACCTTATACAAAATTGTAGTCCATGAGGACACACATACCTTTCAGCCAAATACCCACTTCTTGCCATTACTGGCAGTCAGAATTTTTTTCTGAGTTCGTCATTCAGTCTATCTGGATGTGACTTTGTCAAGGAGGCACTTACCTATACCTGCAGCAGCCAGGTACTGCGCAAGTGGACATCCCAATCCTCCGCACCCCACGACAAGAACTGAGGCCTGGGACAGCTTCAATGGCCTATGTATTACCAGGAAATAAGGACACAGTGTGAACCATCATTATTGTGCGGTAATAGTAGTAGTAGTAACAGTCGTAGCTGTAGTCATATTCCATTGAAAATGACACAGACTTTCACAGCACTACAATCTCAACCAGACTTCGCACTACATTTTAATATGACTTCACTGACAAGAAAAGAGTAATTCCATTGACAAATTAACTAGCTGTATGGGAGTGTCAGTGTGTGATCCCGTCAGTGATACTTGGCAATATATTCGTTAGTAGAGGTTCTGTGTAGGTGCAGTACGAGAAATCTCGATACCTTGTACACCAAGCTCCGGGAGTAGAAGCTGTCTGCTGTATCGCATGATTTCTTCATTAGACAGCGACGCTTTTGCCTTTAGAGGCGCCAGTGCCGTCACTTTGTCCTGGAGCCCAATCGATAAATTATTGGACTGATTTAACTGGCAAGGGAAAAAGAGAAGTTGAAACCCAGAGGATAACCGCAAATATAAAATAGAAGGAATCTACAGTTGTACGAGTTTTGTTCGCCAAACATCTGGCTCATATGGTTCACATTACTAAGAACCAGAACGTAGGTAAAAAATGAATTAGAATGGCGGTCTAGCTGACTATAGTTTGCTGTTTTTGACTTCATTTGTAACTTCAAATGACCCTAGCTAGCGCTTGCTAGGAGCATTCTATCCATGTAGACAATTAGCCAGCTACAAGTACTGTTTTATAGAATAAGAACCCATACTTCTGATTTGGCTTAGAGTGAAATAATGTTAAAATACCGTCTGTAATTGTGCAAGTTTATCCTTCAAAGCAGAGATCTCATTTTCTCTTTCCAAGAGCTGCTCCTTCAGCCTCAAAATCTCTGGCTCCATAACTGTTTCACTATTCGCTTGCCAGGATAAAAACTGTCATCTACAAATTGTTAAGACTTCCTGGACTACACTGTTGACCCACGTGGATGGTGACCACGTGTGCGCAGAGTGAAGCGTCACATGATCTGTCTTCTTCTTTAGTGTTTGCTTGAGCGAGGTAGCGGTGTTAATTTAAAACTCAGTGCATTCCCGCCCCCTGCCGGATTGGGAAATACCGCAAGCAGTATGTAGCTGTAAATACTAAATCAAAGCGCAATTTGAATATCTAGAAAGTAGGGAGCCCATTCAGAAAACAAATGATCTCTGAACCTGGACCCGAATATCTGAGAGGAGGGACCAATGGGTCCAATTTACAATCTCCAGTCATTACTTTATTTGGTGTGTATTTTTAGTTCCAAATAAGGATCAGTGTTAAGGGCACATAGTATCCTACGTTTACACCTTCGAAGCTTGTCATGTATTTTAACTGCTGTTCACGTTTGTAGTGAAAATGGATACAGGCTGAAAAAACCCACTGCGGTGTAAAAACGTGGATGGTCACTTTCAATATTCACTTACTAGACTCGTGATTCTGTTATAGTATGTAGGACCTAAAATGTGAAAGAAATTGACAGCATCCTCATAAAATATTTTAGGAAATTTGAGTCGTTTTCCATCGTTAATTCGTGAATCAACTAACATTGAAATATGTTGTTTCTGTAATGTAACAAAGGGCACAGGCAACAAGCAGAGACAGAAACCGAGAACAGTGGTCAGTGCCGAAAACAAAGGTGTCAGGTTTTTTTTTTAGAATAGTAACGTCAACACAAGTCTCTTAGTTTTTACTGTCACAATTATATCCGTTGCAACAATTTTCTTTCATTTTAATATGGCCTGCGTTCGACGTAGATTTACTTATTTTACAATTTACCTAAATGATTTGCAGATCAGTAGATCTGCGCAGATACGAAGAAGATCCGACCTATCAGAAGTCATTTGACTGCGGGTCATTTGGGTTCATGTACTCTTACTGGCATACATCAGTTAATTAATCAGACTTGCCCTGTAGAGTGTACATGTTCCCTAAGTAATATGGTACATACCAGTAACAGGAAAAAAAGACGTGTGTTATCCAGGAAAGCAGGAAAATGTGCATGGGAAAAAGCGTAGTTTTGGCCACCAGTTTTGCCTCTGTATGTTATATGATGGGTAATTCTGAAAAGGAGATATTTCCTAATAATTTTATCCACAAATACATACCATTTGTTTATCCATTCATTTACAGGCCTGTACTTACGGAGGTATAAATTGAGACAGAAACAGCTGGTGCAGGCTAATGTTGTTAGTGTTTAGGGAATAATTGAAACCAAATAAGATATGTAACTACAAAGGAATTTTGCGGCCTTTTGTTTGGATAACTGCTTCATCCATTCTCGGAAGACTGTTACATAGATTATAAACTTTACTAGTGGGATGTTGGACTGTTCTCCAAGACAAGTCTCCAATTCTCCGAGAGCTTCACGAGGTGGAAAACTGTCCTTCACTGTGTTCTAGAACTTCCATTAAAGTTCAAGTATGTTTATTTCAGAGGCCATGAAAATTGTTTTATTTCTTGGTGTTTATGAGACAACTATTAACTGCGTTTAGTGTTGTGCAGGGGTCGGTATAATCTTGGAATATGGGCAAATTCGGAAACTACGTTTGCTCCTTAGGGTGCACCTGGTCGCTTAAAATGGCTTCGAATTCATTGGCCGTAATGCTACAATGCAGAGAAGTGCGGATGCAATCACGAGCTGTGTGACTCATGGCTCCCCATACCATATCATCACCATTTGTATCAGTTGGCAAACAGGTAACGTGATTTTCTCCAAACTTAAACCCATTCCATTTGGACAGGTTTATGTTTGGAGGAAAAAAAGAGTTACGGACAACTAATCAGACCATATTATTTACTTCAGAATCTGAGAGCGATTTCATTTGGTGCTTCCATTATTTTGTATACCACTGTTGATTAATGGTGTGTGTACATTGTAATTCTAACTAAAACTGATTGATTGCTTGATTACCTTGACTCATTGTGTAACTCGGTGGTACGGTGCTCAACAAGCATACAATGGCAACTGTTTCCATGAGTGTGTGGCAGGCTAATAATTAATATGAGTATAATTTGGCAAATATTTGCAAACTGAACATTAGGACTTTCACAAGATTCGCTAGACTCAAAAATAGTATTGTTTGTATTGGAACTACTCTTCATCTGTGCATGTGTTGCGGAAAAAACATTTGGTTGAGAATACCATGAGGAAAATTAGTTCAGGGTGACATAATCAGTGCTTTTGATCTTGTGAACTTGCCTGTTTCACAATACAAGTAAGTCACGCAATATGTGAAAATATGTGGAAGTTCGACAACCCCTTAACTCTGTGAATTTGTTTATTATTTAAATGTAGGCTATTTATTTGCATCTGTAGGTTCAATGAATGGTAATAACAATACAAATTTTACAGACTAAATTTCAATGCAGTGTGTTCTTTGAACATTTTCAACGTGCAAAAACTGTTTTTACAAGATAATTATGGCTCAACCACGAGGAAAACATCATTACGTGGTCCTGCGTGAAACCTATAATACTTACTATAATACCTACAAGAAAGGGAGCTTTCTTGAAGCCTGAAGTAATGGAGGTTCGAGACCAAAAACTATGACAAGAACAATAAGCAAGGAGGATCAGATTAACAAACATATCGTCTATAAACCTCTTAGCTCCAAAGCAGGCTTTATCACCTTTCGTCTGTTTAGTCTAACAAGTCCATGCAGAAAAGATAAAGATTCTACGGCTGTGGTTTCAATTCACTGTAGATCCTGTAGGACTGACGAGGACGGGGTTGAGAAATACAAATTATATTCTGTGGAACCGGCAGGGGAGGGGGGTTGGGTTGATCCGTGACGCTAGAGGTCCTCCCTTGTGTTTCTCACATGATCTTAGAAGCTGAGGTTGGAGGATAGGCGCCGTTATGTGCTGAAGGAGCATTGACTCGAGATGGTTGAACGGCGCCGGAGCTCGAGCATGTTCTTCGTCTACGTAGTGTGCATTTGGATAACACTCATCGGTCGGATCAATGGACAGACCGGCAAGGTGCCATGGACGCAAGAGAAGGTAGACTACACTTCGCTTTCTTGAAATGTACAGTTAATCCGGATCTGAGGGTTTTTTTTTTAATTATTATTATATCCTCCAAAAAAGAAATATAACTCATGAAATGTCTGTAAAATACTGTAGGTATAAAAAGAAAAAATACATACTTATGTTTGACAACATTGGCTAAATAATGTAACCGTGTAAGTCAACTTTGTCAGAAGTGGAAAGATGTAGATTTGATTAAATGTTGCATTTCAAGTCATGTTAAGTATGTTTCTATAAATAATCATGCAAAACATTTACTGCTGTAATTTATGTAATGTATATGTACTTTGTGTATCATTCTTATGCAATTGTGATTTTTAGAGGCACCATTATATATTCTACATGTGGTTGTGGAGGTCTCCATAGTTTTGTCAGAGTAAAATACTCCAATTAGCCAGTGAAGCTCCCCAGAGACCTTTAAGACCGGTTCGTTTTGGAAAGGTGCGGCGTTACTGCTTTCAGAACCTGAATTTCTAGCAGGGTGCTGTAGAACACTGTCCCTGCGCTTGTTTTTTGCTCGTCTTCTTTTTGTCTTGTTGCTATGGCAGCACTGTCTTCATCATTGATCTACCAATTGCAGATCTTGGTATTTATAGATCCAGAGTAGTAGGCTAACCCCTTGACGCTTGCGTCCATTGGATCTCTGCAGCGAGGTTTGATGGAGAGAACCATGGGAGCGGATTGTGCTGCTAAGTAGCCTCAGATTTGGACTGCAAAAACCAGTCAGATGTTCTGGTTCTCAAAGCAGGCCGTGATGTGGAAAAGGGAGATCGCACCCGTTCCATGGTTAACCAAAGGCAATGCGAACCAGTCTGGTTATAGGCTTTATGCAGGTTGGATACATAGTAAATGGAAAGTGTCAATATGTTACTCTGTTTTTTTATTGATTTTTGTTAAAAGCAGGATTTAAATATAAAAGCCAGTGTTAATCACAAATACGTCTCCCATTCTTCCACTGAACACCATGTGATATGTCCTGCATTGTATAACATTGACGGTTTGCATTTGAGAACGATTTTATAGTCAGTAATTTTGTGTCTGAAGTTAAGGTTTCAAGGCGACCTGTACCTCAAAAGTTAAACCACCTCCAGGCCAATGTTGCATTTCCATTCTAACCATTTTGTCACTGTTGTCGTGCTTGTGTGACGACAGAGTTAAAGGTCTTCACACATTGCTGATTCCTCTGCTGGCCTTTCAGGCCGATTCCCAGTGGACTAAGCATCGTGCGCTCTTTGACTTGCCGTCCGACCCCTCCGCTCACAAACTCATTAGTATTGCTGAAGCTCCATGAGAACAAAACGTAGCCGTCAGAGGTACCCTGAGCTGTCACTGAATTCGTCACTAACTGTCCAGTGATCTCGGCGGTCGAGGACAGCCGGCCGAGAGCACACGACCTTTGAGACCAAACATAGGCTCCATAGCGCTGTTTACCACGGGGATCGATGCCGTGTGAGGCCTGGTTCCACAGGAAAGCTCAGCGTATGTCTTTAATATGATCAGAATTTCAATTCTATGATAGAAATCAACATCGCACGTTGTATTCCGGTTGGCCTGCTTCTCTTACAGTTTCGTGAGACATGATTTAACCCACTGAACACGAGAGATACAACGTTGCAATTTCCACCACTGCTTTCCATTCTACACATTTGTTTTTCATGACAGTGCATTGCTAATGGGTGTAATTGCAGCCAAAATGATGTAGTATGTAAGAGTGGTAGACCGCAGCCAAGACTCTGTCTGGTCCTGTCTTGCGTCAGATCCTAACAATTTTAACAACCACATTACAGAATACACGACCGGGTACAACCGGTCCGTTTTAAACAATACTTCAGCTGAGGAACTGTGGCATATGGTTTCTGTAGTGACTACAACTAAAGCTAGCTTTAGCCTATAGGGATTTAAACATCTCCCACTACGTTAGACCGTTTTATTTTGAGGGAATGATTCAGTCAAAAATGACTACCCTTGTTCAGAAGGGTATTACTCAATGTCTGATATGCAACCTTAAGATAGCATTCAATTTTGTAACACCACAGACAGAAGTTGCAGCTACATACTATGCCACTGAACAGGAATGAACTTGTTCACCATTATCGCATTTGACAATTTCTTGTATTTTTTGTAAAACTTTTTCGCCCCACTTTTCGTTTTCTTCACCAATTTAGAATGTGCAGTCAATACTGCAAACTTGCATAATGTTCTACATCAGTTTCGGAGAGTGGATTCTTGTTCAAATGCCTTCAGAAACGTTTGCATTTGCGGCCATTGCTTATTTTCACCCTGCAAACCACAAACTGCGTTGCAGTCATTGCATCAGACGAACGTGCTCCGTAGCCGATGCACACATCATGCTGACACCGTTGTTTCAATTTTGAGATAATGACATACCTGTAGATCTGGCAATGAGACTGAACCTTGCCAGTGCCGACTGTGGTTGACAGCTGTGCTTTGTGTCATAGTGCTTGGCTGTGGAGAGACTTACAGTAGAGGTTGCGCAAGGGTTGCTGCTTTAAGTTTACAAGACACTGTACTTATTTTTTTTCTTCTGGCCAGGGTGTCAGTATAATATCCGTTGCGCGTATCTGCAAAGTCTTTGTTTTCGTAGCTCAGATCATCTTTATATTTTTAACATGTGTCTCAGACTTTCTTAGACAAGCCCTCTGACAATTCCGGCTCGTATTGAAAGTTTGCCGAACATTTATATCCTGGTTGTCGGCCTTTACAGTGCATTCTTCGGAAACTTGATTCTTCTTTCATATGTTTTTTCCCCCAGACAGATTTATTTGTCCCAGGGGACAGGAAGGAGGGCAATTTATACATTTTATAAATTTCGTGCCTATGCTGTTACTTAATAAACTTTATCATGACCATGATCATACATTTTCGCCAGATTAATTGAAATGTTCGTGAATGACAGCTGAGGACTGTTCTTGTGGCCCTACATGAAACATTTTTACAGCAATCTGGTCAAAGAATAGTCCAGCAATGGGGCACTTAGCTGAATAAACTAGTTAGCTAATTGAGCGACTGTTGTGTAATCCAGTCTTCCAGTGCCCACCTCTGGTTTGCCTGGCTAATATAACCGTTCTTCATCTGTAAATGGCTACATGCTGCACACTGTTATTCACCGTGTGTTAAAAAGGGATCCTTAACCCTGGACCTGGCGAGATGTACGCCCTAGGTAGTTTCATTCGCCACATTTCCAGAAGACAAACCAGACAGCGTGTCCTAGTAGGCTACTTGTTGCGCTGCCGCAGCTACCTCTGAGCTGTGGTAGTGCTCCTGTCGATGTAACCGAAGCAACGGCAGGTAGAAAAAGTTGCTTGTGTAAAATCTGAGGTTACCAGGGAGGAGATGTTATTTGCTATGCGATATACAGAGGAAATTGGTTGACGTGGTTTTGGTTTTCTGAGAGGAAGTAAAACGCTACATAGGAGTCAAAAGTACACCAGAATTTTCTGAGTTCTACTTCTGCGCTTTATTTTATTTGTCAAATAATATGTTGAGAGTCATGGAATATTACTAATGGAAACTCTTTTTGCAGGTGAAAAATGTTAATGTGATCCAATTTAGGAATTAATTAGCATTGATTAGTGCATACAGGTAGGTAACCAAATCTGGTCCTAGAGAGCCAAAGGTTTGGCTTTTTTTGTTGAAAGTAATAAAATGCAATAATTCGTGCAGTTAACCAATTAATTTCTCTAGTTTCTTGTCCATTGGTGAAAACAAAATCTTGTTGATGAGGGACTTAATTTAAATAAAGCTACATCTTCATACCATTGTCAAATGTTGCTAACCTGCAAATCACTACAGCAAAATTAAGAATCATCTCACCAAATTGCATAATTTACAAATCATGCAATGCAGAAATATAAAAACCTAAAAGGGATTTTCCCCATTTTACTGAGGACCCCATGGGCACTCATTGCACAATAAAGGTCATGTACCAAGGTAAAACATTTAAAAGCAATCAGTCTACAGTATATCATAGCGAACTATTTAGCTGATGAGAAACACTGAAAATAATGTAATCACCCTATCGCCTCACCATATACCTCAGCATGCCTTAAGTTACACTCTGATTGTCAGTGTGTAGTTTGAACTCAAGTGCAGAAAGAGATGAAATAAACCAGAGTTTATCATAAAGGGCAAATCCCAAAAACAATCAAAAACAGGCACAGGGTCAAACCAGGAGAGCACAGCAACAGGGCAAAAAACAGAATCCAATGTCAGAACCAGGTAGACACAACAATCAGACAGAGACGCCATCTAAAAATCAAAGCCAGCTGGTCAGACCAGGCGATACGGCTCATCGCATAACTGACCACAGGAAAAGCAGAGATGAACTTAAACAGAACAAACACAAGGCAGGGTTTAAATGCATGGACTAATGAGCAAATGAGACACAGGTGAACAACAGGGCAGGTGAAACAAATGAGCAATCAGCTAGGCAGGTAAGAAGGAAGGCGGGGCAGATACAAAGGGGAATGAAAACAAAAGCACATGGACAGGGAAACTGAAAAACCAAAACAGAATCAGGCGCAATTATTGATAATGATTGTTCTTGTCTGCACTGGCCAGTCAATACGTTACTTAAGACCTTCCAGATGTGGATTAACTGGGTATTTACAAGGTTAAATTCAGGTTGAAGCTATGCTTATCACATACTATCATTTAAAACAAGACAAATTATGTGAAGTTTTTTTTTTTTTTTTTTTTAAAAACTAAGTAGTCATCAAAAATCAGTTCTTATCATGGAGTCTGTAGCACTCCATAAACATCTAGGAGAAATATGAATATTTAGCTGGATATGCACTTTAAAGATGAACTTCACCATGTGTGGTTCCTTCCCTTTTGTTGCACTCTGTCCAAGGGTAAATGTCTTCATTTAACTACTTTAAAATCAATGTATGCTTTTGTAAGCTACTTCAGCCAACATAAAGCATATGAAAACTGTATGACACATTGTTCCACCTGACCTTCTCTGTGGATGGTATCATGTTTGTTAAATATGCAAATCTCAATGTCCTTAGCCATTAAAAAAATATTTACATATTCATGATAAGTTTTCTTATTTTCTCTTTTTCCCCATCCCAAACTCAGTGAACCTTTTCCGATTAATAGCCCTACCTGCCAGCTTCAGGAGGAGCTGGCTGTGAACTTTTTACTCTTCATGAAACAACAAGTTCTTGCAGCTTTGCACGCTGCAGAACGACCACAAATTACCTAATGTGACCAACATAACTAAGCGGTTTAGCCCCATCTTTCTCCAGGGAGGCTGAGCCACTTGTTGCCTCACCAATGTGGCCAGAGCTATCAACGGAACGACTGGGACTGGGACTCAAGTGCCCAAATGCATGACTCATGCTTTATCTTTCAAAACAAGCGTCTTTACAATGTGAGCCACCAAGAGGCCCCTAATCTAGATCAGTCTAAGAACTTAATCACTGTAGATATATTCTCTTTTTGCCATGCTGCCGTGGCATATCTTATTGTGTGGAAATTTTTGTCAGATTATGCCGAATGCCTGTTTTGAATCTCCTTTCAAAGGCAGAGCTGCATTGCATTGTGGGTCAGGAGGCACACAAGAGTAGCGTGATAAAAATTTGAATGCCATATTGCAATTTCCAGCAGACACCTGTTTAAGCTAAAGCCTGTAATGAGATGAGAGGGTAGGCTTTTTGCAGTGTAAATCAAGTGTCTATTCATAAGATAGAGACCAGGAAATGTCATTTACTGGTCTCAGAGTGTAATTTCAGCAAACATGATTTCACGCCTACTAAACTGAAAGGTATTTTGTCAAATGCTAAGCAATATGCTACAGTAAAAACACCAGCACTCCCAAAAAAGGGAAAAGAAAAGAATTCTCAGTTGGTTCCCATATTGGCCTGCAGTGACCCTGCTAATGCAGTGAAAGATGATACTGACTCAAGGGCTAGCCAGGGCCCCAAAAATGTTCATCGGTCTCATAAATAAGCTAGGGGGACCCAGTCTCTTTGTTTTAATGGGGCTCAGGACTCCTGGCAGTTCCCCTGTTAGCTTGATTTAGCTATTCATGGTTGAGGTACACAACACCAGCTGAAAGTATTTTTTTATCTGATTACAACATACTTCAAATAAGCCAATGTTCTGTGATTTTGTCTTTTGTTGCACTGATGATAGTCTTGCACAGATTAAAATATTTGCACATAATGTTTTTTTTTGCTCTGAAAAAACGTAGGAAAGTAAGACCTTAAGAAAGGTGAAATAAACCTTTCAGAAATAAGCTGGTTTGGAAATATTTTCCATTTTCCCACAAGTGTGTGCATACTTTTACATTGGTCCAGACCTGAGTACAGCAACACCTGCAGTTGCTTAAGTAAAGACTCCATGTGAAATGTGTGGTGAATATCACTAATAAGACACAACATTTTAAAGTGTAAAGGTTTCAGAGGAGATCTATTTTCAGAAAAGACATTGACACTTAATGACAAAGATGTCAACTGTCACCCAACAGAGAAGCCTCATATGTTTTCCTGAGCCTCAATAGTCTACAAATGCATACCTTTGAGACACCGCAAATCATCTCTGTTTCCCCTAAGAGCCAGACAACCTGTCAAGAAAAAAAAAAAGGTTTGATGAGTGTAAATGAGGATGTCCTTAATTTAATTAGTGTAGATCGGGGTTAGTTAAGGTGAGGTACTTACATCTGATTTACGATCTACAGCTGTCCCACCAATGCATGCAAAAAAAAAAAAACCATCTCATGCTCTCCAGATGCAAACGAACCTGAAATTAGATTTTACTCTGTGGGTAATAGGGTGTTTTGGAAGCTCTCTGTGGTTTTGGGACAGGTCCAGATTGAATCACTCCATGGTTAGAGCCAGTGGAATGGGCATATTATCAACATAACTGCCAATAAAGTGGATAATAATCTGTTTATTTGGTGCAATATCAGCCACATGCCCCCTGGTTAAACTGCATCGCTCGGGATGCCCAGTCCGCTCAGTTGTAGATGAGTCACATAATTGCAGCGGTTGGGTTTTTTACTTCGTTTAAGGAGCTGTGCGTAAGCAGCTGGATACAAAAGGAGAGCGTAGGAGTGAGGCAAATGCCCGAGCTGCAGCTCAGCACTGTCTCCATCCTCCTCTTCCTCTTCCTCTTCATGTTCTTCATCTTCTTCCTTTGCCTCTTCTCTTTTCCTCATCCTCCTTGTTTGAAACCTTTGATTTTAGTCAAATATTTTTCTGCATTGCCTTCGAGCAGTTATCTATATAACCATTTCATGACGGTTTTTACATAACAAAAATATACAACAACTCATGCAGCTAACACGTTGGTCTTATAGGATCAATAATTTAGGTTCAGACACCCACTATTTGATCTCCTTCAAAATGCATTAGAGCCATATGTTGCTATAGAAACTCATGTACCAAAGCATTGATTTTAAAATGATTTTATAGCAAAGACATACATGTAATTAATGTTGACAATATTATGAAGCACATCTGTATAGTGTCATTTTTAGTACTGCCAAAATAACCTGTTTCATTTTGTTTCCATTATTTTGTCTACTTACTGTATGTAACTGAAATTGACCACTGGGAATCCAAATCCTTTACATGAATCCACAGCTGTGTTGTGGGGTTGGAATTAATATTTAAAATCGTTCAATATTTGAGGATTCACTGCAGGTGTTGAGGGTATAACACTGCAGTTAATAAGGGTCTTTGCTAGGCTTAGGTCATTCCTTCCTCAATAAGCAGCGGAGAAAATTGTGATCGATGGGGGCAGATTAGGCAGCAATTGTGAGAAAGCACTTTTTAAATAAAAACCATTTAAAGAACTCCGTCAGCAGCTAAATATGGCAGTGCAGCTGGGAAGTGTTTTTTTATTGGGCTCTAATCTCTTTTATTGGCATTCCCACAAGGCGCCTAGAGAAAGGCCGTTCTCTTCGCCCGCCTGAAACGGTGGATACTGAATAGGTAGGCCATCGCAGAATGGATGTATCTGTCATGTGATTGGCCAATGAGGATACAGCATGTGATTGAGGCCCCTCCCTGTACAGTTAACTCAACCAACAGCAAAGGTCCTGTTTCTGATTGGTCCATACTGCTAGGTCTTAAAAAAACAACATATATTAAAACTTCAGTTTTTTTAATGAAGCATTAATTGCTAAATAGTTGACCCATGGTTTTACCCAGGAAGTGGCAGGACTCCATTTGGCAGGGTTCCCCTGTGCATTGCTGCCATGTAAGAGCGCCTCCTCTGGCCAGTCCTTGCATTGATGCATCTACTCAAGCCTTGTGAGTGTCACAGTGTGCCTGGTAACAGCCTTCTCTCTCTCTTTCTTTCTACCCTAGCTCTACCACAAGCCCAGCACCCTGAGCACCGATGACATCACGCGCGTTCTGGCCCAGACGGACCTGGATCGCATGTGGCAGAAGGACCTGAGGCCCATGCTGGTGACCCGTTACCCAAGCTCCCCTGGGAGTCAGTCCGTGCAGCAGGTCAGCTGGGGTGCACATACTCCGACACTTCCTCTTACACAAATGCAAAAAAGCATGCTCAATCACTCACACACTCACTCACATACTCACTCTGTCACTTACACTCACAAAGCTTTCAGACTATATAAAAACATACATATCATACATATAATATGAGCCAGTATATGCAACAGGCATGGTGCAAAAATAATTTTGTTTGCATGAATGTATTTAATAATGCACTTAGGGCCTGGTTAATGAAAGCATTTGGTACATGCAAAACTGTTTTGCTGGTGCAAAAAGACTAAGAGAGCATGTGATAGTTCATTTGCTCCAATCATAAGTCATATCACTGAAATTGCTTGTGCAAAAAATGTTAGCATATGCTAAAGGCTTTAATTAAACTGGCCCTGTACACAGCAGTATAGTATAGAGGCTTGGGAGCTCAAAGATGGTCGGTTCAGTTCCGAGATGGGGTTTGGCTGGTGTACCCTTGAGCACAGTACTTCACCTGACTTGCTGCAGTGAATATCTAGCTGTATACATGGATATTGTACATAAATGTAAAATGGGTACGTTTGTCCATACACATGGATGGATCACAATGGATCAGTTTTCCTAAGGCTGTGCTAGCAGCCATAGTAACCTGGTCACATGTCTGTCCCCAGCACATCCTGAGCACGCTGGGGGCCCTGAAAGCAGGCTGGCACATGGAGCGGGACAGCTTCCAGTCCCACACGCCCTACGGCCCCATGACCTTCACCAACATCATTGCCACCCTCAACCCCTCCGCCAAGCGCCGCCTGGTCCTGGCCTGCCACTACGACTCCAAGTACTACCCCCCGCAGTGGCACGGCCGTGAGTTCCTGGGCGCCACCGACTCCGCCGTGTCCTGCGCCATGATGCTGGAGCTGGCGCGAGCCCTGGACCAGGAGCTCAAGACCCAAAAGGTGCGTACCCAATCCCAACCACACCATGACCTGTCTGCCAATGAGTGTCATTCATATCACCTGCACCTGAATCCTAATAATAAGGGTTGTTATTCTGTGATTTTGGTCTGGTGTGCTTTCTTATGGAATGTGCTGGTTCTATTGACGAGTTTGATTATAACTCAGAGTAGCATAGCCAACTTGCATTCATGCTTAGTGATGCTGCATATGTACTTGCCGGTCTGGAAACATGGTTAGCCAGGGTCTAGTGCTACTGTAGAAACATAGTTAGCCAGGGTCGTCTAGTGCTACTATGGAAACATGGTTAGCCAGGGTCTAGTGCGCTACTGTGGAAAAATCATGTTTAGCCAGGGTCTAGTGCTACTATGGAAACATGTTTAGCCAGGGTCTAGTGCTACAGTGGAAACATGGTTAGCCAGGGTCTAGCGCTACAGTGGAAACATGGTTAGCCAGGGTCTAGCGCAACAGTGGAAACATGGTTAGCCAGGGTCTGGCATCTATTGCTCATATAACCAGGTGGATGCATTTATGTTCTCCCACATTTTTCAGTCACTGTGGATGAGAATGTCTGCTAAATGATCACATTGTAATGTAATGCACTTAACTGTATTACAGCAGACCATATAGGATGCATATTGATGAGTGCTCAGCTAAATTAATGGAGGAAGGTGCAGCAATAGGACAGGCCTACAATTTGCCATCCTAAAGAAAACTGGGGAATAGGAATAAAATGTTGAATATTAAATCAAATTTACATTGCCCCAGTGCCAGTAGAAGCCAGCAATAGTGATGGTTGAAATGAGGTTTCACGAACTTCATTAGGGTGGAGCTACTCTCAATTGTAAATCATAGGCTGGTTTGAACCAATCATTATGTTTATCTCTCCTCAAGCAATGAGGTCATTGGTCCAAATCACTCAGTCACTGATAATATGGAAGGTGAAGCATTGCTGGTTCTATGAAACCTCTCACCCCCTTCTCAAGCCAGCAGGCCAATAGGAGGTTGTGTAAATGATTGTGCTGCCCATGACTGAGGTTGTCAATTGTCACCATGAAACAGCGACCTCTTCTGGCACATAAGACATCTGCGGTTTGTCCACTTTTTTTCTCAGCAGGGCCTAAATGAGTAATGCTGGCCGTTCACCAGATAACAAAAGTTTTGCTAATTAGGTGGATGTTTTCCTGGTCAGACAAGTAGCTTGTGTATTTTTGTCAAGGCCACATGTTGTATTTTGCTGGAGACTTAAATGACACTATTTTCTACAACAGAACTGAGAATAAATCTTGATCATCCATCAAAAAGGAGTTTGTTAACCACACAATATAAATACATTTGCATCATTAAGACGCAGGTAACATTACATTCCAAGTCAAGAGTCATAGGTAGAAGCGCATGAGGGAGTTTGAATCATTTAGCATACGTATGATAAAGTTCATGTCTATGAGGTGTGTATATGTGCTAGACCAATACTTTCCAGGTTGTTTTGTGAAATTAATGGTGGTCAATAAAGGAGTTGGTATGAGCTCTAAATAAGACTTGGTTTGTTTGGAGCAGATGGTGAACAGAAAATGATTCTATCTTGTTTACCAGAGTTAAGGAAAATGTAGAGCTCAAGTTCAAAGTGAAATGACGCTTTAAAACAGGAAGAATACCTCCCAATGTAAAGTCATATATTCCTATTAAGCTGCATGTTTTTTGGAATATAAGAAAGCCAGTGTGCTTCAGAAACAGAGGGAGGAGGAGGGAACCTTTTGACAGATAACTCACACCCCCCCTCCCTGTTGCCATGGAGACAGATACTGAGTGACAGGGGTGGCCCCCGGATGGGCTGAAGGGGGCATGTTTGTTTGACACCGCTGTCACTGATCCCGACTGCCCCTGGAAAACATGCAGAATCCCGATTAATCATTCACGTTCGCAGTATCGGTGATACCCAGAGCAGAAAAAGAGGCAAGATTCATTCATTTGTTTATTCATTAAATGGAGATTTCCAGAACTTTCCCAGCAAATGACTCACTTAGTAAGTGACATGTCATGTAGCCTAATGTGGTTGAGAAAATTATTTTTTATATGTCAAAGCATCAGTTTTTCCACAGTTACTGTTGAACTATATGTACTATTTTATTGCACTAAAGAATGTGCAATCAAATGGTGCAAAAGTCTATGGGATATACTGTTTTCATATGTACTGTATATCAATATCACAAACTCCCCTTTCAACTGGCTCCTGACTCACAGAGAACAAATAGCTGTAATTTTCAATATTCCTTATGGCATGGTGTATATGATAAAGCCCAGTGAATTCCTCTGTAGAACAAACAAGTGTTTGTAGATAAAGAGCATTGGGATAGTTTTACCTTTCTGTTCTATGTCAAAGGAAACAAGCTAAAATAAGTCAATGGTAAAGGTGTTATAGCATCAATTGAATGCTTTGCCAGTCATCAGAACTTGCTGAGGCTCTATGAATACTAAGTGATGGTCAATAGCATTAGCATTCAAAGCTTAGCATTCAAAATTCTGGGTTACCATTAACACAACAAGTTATTTTCAAAAACTGAATGCTGGATTTGTGTTATACTACATCTTGCTCTTACATTTTCATGAGAATTCATTCAAGACACAAACTTAATGTGCTAATACCAAATATCATTCATGTGCTATTTTTAAAGCACTTATCACTTATGCAAAACTACATAGAAATCATAGAAATATATGTAACAGTAATAAGAATTATATGTGAAGACAACCATCCAGATGGATGAAGGTCAGTGTCTTGTTTATTCCAGTAGGTGGCAGCATATGCTTTTGTAATAATTGTGGCTAAAGGCGCACTCATGGTCTGTTCATTGCCTTACATTTTTTTTACTTATGTGTTCCATTTCTTACTTGTGGTAATGATCAGCGAGCCAACATAAAACTGTCATTCTCTATGTCGTCCTCTATGTTTCTGTGCTGAAGAGAGGGTTAGTCAGTAGAAGATTGCTAGTTCTCTTGTCTGTTTTTATTGTTACTTTTGCTTTTGGTATTCTGTCTTCATCTGTCATCTGTCTTCATGTTCTTTTATTGGTTTCACCTCCTTGTGAATATTAGTAAATACTAATATACCAGAATCTTCTGCTACCATCTGGAGACTTCTAAGGAAGGAAGACAGGAAGAGGAGAGGCAAGAGGGAAGACAGTTCTGGAGCATATAGTCACCATGTATAGACATTGTGTGGTAAAGTGTGCATTTGGTCAGCGTGTACAGACAGTGTGTGGTAAAGTGTGCATTTGGTCAGCATGTATACACAGTGTGTGATAAAGTGGGTGCCATTTTGGCTCTACCATCTCAGGACTCTGTGGCAGACCTGACCCTCCAGCTGCTGTTTTTCGACGGCGAGGAGGCCCTCTTCCAGTGGAGCTCCTACGACTCTCTGTACGGCTCCCGCCACCTGGCGCAGAAGATGGAGGACACGGCACATCCGCCCGGTGCCACAGACACCAACCAGCTGCACGGCATCGTGGGTATCCCATGGTTACTCCATAGTTACCTGCCAATCACCCTGCACCCACCCTCACACATAAACTCACACACACTCACACAACCATGTATATTCCAGCTTACTCATGCACCAGCGCACACTCACATACACACAGACACACCAGCAAAAACTTATGCAAACACACTCACTGGCACATACTCATACACCAGCTTCACTCTCATAATCCAGTACTGTCTTTCTCACACTTGTCTTCATGCTCCATTGAACCTTTTGATACCTACACCTGCCTTTTTTTCCTCACATGCCAAAAACATTTCTTGGGAAGGCACAACATCCAGATCAAGGGAATAGTGTTTATATAAATGTTTCAAACATTTTGTTTTTTCATATATGAAAAAGCTATTCATATATTACACAATATTAGCACAGTAGACACTTATTTTAAGCTCTTTAGAAAATGTTCATATTTATACAAAAAGAATACTTTTGCAAATGTAACACATTTTAACATATTAAAATCTGTTCATTAAAATTCTGCATTTTAAGTCACTGAATGCAGTTCTCCTGTGTTTAGATGTTCAGTCTTTATTTAGCTTGATGTCTGACAGGCCTGCCCAGCAGAGACTGTCCTTTCTGGTGAAGTAAGAAATCTTCCCAGTCCACTGTCACAAACCTTCCCTTTCTTCCATCTCCAAGCAAGCTAGCAGCAAGCTGGCGGCAGATCTGTTAAACAAACAAACGAAGAGATTAGATAAAAGGGAAAAGATTAGATAAAAGGGAAACGATTTTTTGAAGAAGGCATTGCGCTTGCCTCGTAAGGTCAGACTTGGGGCATTGGAGGGCATGGCCACACGGGAAGGTAAACATAACTTTCAAAGGTCCATGTGGGATTCGCTGGATATGCTTGGGCAACTTCCAAGCACCATTTTAAGGCCCCCTAAGACGTTACACTGATACACACGTACCCAATCACTCACTAGGTAAGACAGGTCTCTGTTATGCATGCATAATCCTGTATGCCTTGCACTTGCAATGAGCTAGGGTCAAAGGTTAAAGGTCAAAATGAATCGAAGACCCTCACCCTCTTTTGGCGATGAAATTCAAAGGTACCCACTCTTCCCTTCTCTTCTTCGTTCCAGGATCTGTTCGTGTTGCTGGACCTGATCGGTGCCCCCACCCCGCGATTTGGCAACCAGTTCCCCAACACAGCCCGTTGGCTGAGCAGGCTACAGAACATCGGTATGGCCTAACACAGATTCCACTTGCATTTCCTTCCTCTCTACATTCTTTTGTAATGACCCTGGGTGCACAGCAGTGAGCTGCAACAGTTGCAAGAACTTTAAATGCATTGGTTCCTTGAGATTTCTCTGTTTGTCACCCAAACAGGGAACCCTTAAAGGATGTTCTTTGATACTGATATCTTTAAAGAGTTCTCTGCAGAACCTTATTCTAGAAGTTGTACAAAAAACCGCTTTAAAGGTATAAGCACCTGAGAAGAATCTTTAAGGGTTTTCCCAATAGGAAAAACCAAATAACCCTTAAGTGCGCAAGACAGAAGCTTTCGATTAAGAGTGTACGGACCTGACAGTCTAGTTAATATAAAGACCCTCTTTGGTAATCTGTGTCCTCTTTGTTCTGCCATGGACTCTCTATAGTAACCATATGGTTGTTTCCCATGTTCTTTCCATCCAATTTACTCCAGAAGGTCTTGTCTCGTAACAGGTGGTTTCTGATGCTGTGTATGTTGCTGTGTTAGCTGTGCATATTCTGTCCTTATCCTTACCTCATTCATGAATATTTGAATTGAGCCAGAAAATAAATTAATAAAAGAATAGAAGTTTATTTTCAAGCCAAATAATATGCAGCTGTACATTTAGCTTATTGTTAGTACAGCAAAAAATAGCTTTGTTGTTGTGTGATCCTCTCCCTGTGGGATCAGAGGTCACTGAGTTGTCTAGATACGAAGGGGCAAGTGACAGCAAAACTTTATGATGCTTGATTGAACTTTGCCCCTCCCCTGTTTGTCTCCCTCATACTCAGTAACTCTAGAGTCATGTGTTATATGTGACCCAAACACTTCATGCCAAAGAGGCTTCTGATTGGTCAGATTGAAAATTGTTCAGTGTGTTGAATTTCAAAGAGTTTTATGTTACTTATACTATGTAAATGATGATGTAAATGGTGCAAACCAATCAGAAGAGAGCCTCCCTCTGGTTCCACCCCTCTCTCATGGGCCCTTCTCCTTGTCTCATGGTCAAACAGAACGTAGGCTGCACTCCATGGGTCAGCTGGAGGACCACCCAACCGAAGTGCAGTACTTCTGGCCCAACCTGCCAGTGGGCCACATAGACGATGACCACAAGCCTTTCCTAAACCGGGGTAAATATCTCAATGCTAATTCTAAAACTAAACATAAATCTAACCTAACCCTACCCTACACTACCTTAGCCATGACCCTGCCCACCCTCCTACACTAACCCTAACCTTTTTTTAACCCTAACCCTGACCCTAACCCTGCTGTAACCTTAACCCCAGCCCTGACACTAATACTCACCCAAACCACACCCTCCATGATTGTGAAGGTCCGCTGTTTTCCTGGCTGTCTCCTGCAGGGGTTCGCATCCTCCACCTCATCCCCACCCCCTTCCCCTCGGTTTGGCACACCTTCGATGACAATGAGCAGAATCTGGACCGGCCCACCATCCAGAACCTCAGCAAAATAATTCAGGTGTTTGTGCTGGAGTACCTGAAGATTTGACTCTCACCACCGCCAAGGGACCTGGACCTCTGGGGCCCTGCTGGGCCTGCCGGGGCCCTTGTTGGCCCTTCTCACCTGAGTCTTCACTCCACACATACAGAGTACCATTAGCTACACTTCTGAGATCCCCACTGCTGTCTTTATATACTTGTAGCATCAGTACATCCATGGTTTGGTTACAGAGATTATGAAACTCTTCAGTTTAGTCAGAGTTTGGTATAGGAGGGGAGGTGTACTTTTTGTCCACACATAGCCCCAATAAAACAACCAGCCTACAGCAGATGACCCCATCTCAATAAAATGGTTTATGTTTGACACCTTTTGTCAAAACTCACCACAGGAAAGTGCAGCAGTGCAGTGTATATTTAACAGACTAATATTCATATCATGTATAAATTGTTAGACGTCATTACGTCTCATAACTGTATAAGGCAAAAATATTTTTACAACATTTATTAAGTATTTAATAATTAAAATGATCAAAGTAACACAGGCAAAGCTAAATTCTTCTGAAATTCCCAGTTTATGAATCCCCAGGTTATGATTTAAAATCTGAGCAGGAGTGATCACTTAAATTTAAAATGACTATTGAATTTATGGTTGGACCCTATGGATGGGTTGTCCCTATTGATGTTTGCTTGGTTGCTACCATAAATCAGCCATTTACTGTGGGGAGCACTGACATATGTGGACTTTAAAGTAACGTATTGAAGTGGAGAGCCATCTGAACACTGACAGGCCTAGGCCACTGCTCTGCTAGTTTCTACTTATTGCTGAAAGGGAACTTGTCATTGAAATGTTTTATCGATATTTGTACAGCATGCAGTTAATTTCATGTAGGTTATGAAAAGTATGAAAAACAGGTTTTATCATCTTGAAGTTGCTTTCGAAAACACTATCTTGCCATTCATGAAGGCAAAGTGTTATAGTGACACTCTAAACAAGGTGTTCTACGTTTAAGTTTCTTGTGAAAATAGCAATAAAATAGAAATTTAGCTTAGCCAGTTTAATCCTCTCTGAACTGTGCCCAATCTCTGAGTAGGGTGAACTGTGAGATCTGTTTTGTCCTGCAGTGTTGACCAAATCCAAACCCTCATCGAAATGACCCTCAACATCTTGTTTCAGACCAGAAAATAGCCTATAATTTGTGAGCGAAGGTAATTTGGTTTCAGTTGTGGAGTTAATTACCTCTGTATCATGTAATAACAGCTGCATTAAACGTGTACTTTCTTGTGATTTATCACTTTTTGGCCTGTTACTTGTCTTTTGTAAAAACACCTGTTTGACAATTGTAGCCTTAATCATTAAGGTACTGTTTTGAAATGGTCCTTTGACTGTATACACATCCTCTTTTGTCAATGTTTTGTGTGTGCCAAACATTTGGAGAATTATGTAGGGGAGGGGGTATGAAAAAAGAAAAAGAATAAGTGGAAAGTCTTGCTTGCTGGCTTGGTGTGTTATTGTATCGTTTCTCTGTTGATCTCCTCTGACCCCGGCAGCTGATTAAGTTATGGGCGCGGGGTTGCCAAGTCCGATTTCACCCTGCGCTTTAGGGTGGATGGCTCCCATTTTAATATTAATGGGAAAGAATTCCGCACAGCTGTGCCTGATGCCGTGGCTCCTGACTACGCACATTCCGCGGAAGTTTCACCCGCCATACGCGGTCATGCCTCAAAGCCAGTGGAAAATCCGACACAAGAATCCCCCCACCCCTCCAGGCTTTGCTCCACGTCAGCTTCCATGACAAATGAATAAGAGTGTGTCTTTAACACAGGGGGTGAGGGGGGACCAGCCACTACCTTGAGAAATTCCTTAGATCGGATGCTTTGTGAGCAGGGCCTCATTCTACCAGAGATTAAACCTGCTCCCAGCATAGGTCTGATGCTAATCCCAGATTCCCAGCACTTAGTTAAAATCTTTCACAGTTCTCAAATTTGGAAAAATAAAGATCAATTATATTGCATTTTGTTCAAAATTAACCTCCTTGAAAAGTAGTTTTTTTTAGAGGGAATCCACCTCATTAAGTATTCACTTGTATAAAATAATGACATGTTATTCAAAATATTTGCTATTTATTGCCTTGAGAAAATATGCGTAAATTTCCACATGTAAAATACTTAAATGTGCATAGAGAGATATATTAATAATCGTATTGAAAAGCTTTGTGTCCCATTCTAAATAAAATATTCCCTTTGGAATTTATACTGGATTGAATTCCACGTTACTAAAAATGAAAAGCTCATAAACAAATCTCCAGAAAGGATGCAAATGTCGGCGAGCAAAATTTCCCCTTCATTGAGGCTAGGATGTTGGAGATTTAGATAAGAGGCAACACCAGTGAAATATGCTTTACATAAAAAAGCTATACATAAAAGTGATCTCCTCCTCTTAGTCTAAAAAGGAAAAAAGAAATCAAAAGTCTCAAAAGTCCCCCAGTCAGCACTGTTTACATTTTTAAGGGTGTGATTTGGTATTTTGGGAGGGTGGAGAGAGAAAGAGGAATGTTGTTGACGTTCTTGAAGCCGTGCCAATGCAGTGAGCGTTGAGGGCTTTTGCTTTTGTTTTGCAAGGAAAAGTGTGCTTCCATTGAAATCTCCTAGGCAAACAGGAAGCGACGACTACCGGTCGCCATTCTCCGCGCTGCTCAGATTAGCCCAGCTGGATAAGGAAAGGTGTTTCCCTGCATGCCTGTGCGGTGGACAGGATGAGTAGAGGGGGGACGGGAGTACATTTTGGGTGGAGCTGGAGGGTAGGGGTTGGTGGGGCACCTGCAAGGTCACCATGGCTTGTCCTTTGCATTGACAGGAACTCACTCACTGGACAACAATCCCATGATTCATCATTAAGGGGCCTGTCCCAGAATTCCAAAATCCCCCCCAGCATGCCCCAGAATTCCCCCTTGAGTCACTGCCCTGCTTTGTCACCACAGGGAACATCCCCTACACGTCAGTGATACTCCGCTACCTAGCGACGCCTGCCAAACATCCAAGGGATTCCCAAAACCTGCTTATTGGCCAAACTTTGTTGGCTGTGGCCTATCAGTGCTCACCTTGTTATGAGGTGAGAGCCAGAACAAATCATTAACGAGAACTACATTACCACTAGCTAGGAACATTCACTCCTGGTACATTGTTGTTTGACCATTATGTATGTTAGCCATGACCTACACTGTGCAAAATGTTGGTAAAAGAGTGTTTAAAAATTATTCTTTGCAGTGAGCTGACATTAAAATCTTATTGTCTATGATTTTATAATGATCTTATCATACAACTACCTGATTACTGAACAAGTTTAATCATTTATGTTTATGTACATTGGCACCACTAATACAAGAATGGTACAAAGGATTTAATATGATGTGTGTGCGCAAAATCCACAATCATATGTACGCCCAGTGTAATATTGAAGAGGAATGTGTTTCTGTTATTTGGACTCAGAAACCCTCTATTTTGAACTCCACTCCTCTATAGCTCAAATAAGCCCCCCTCTTCCCGTATGAGGCAAGGATGGAATTTGACACAACAGCCTGCGTCTCCCAGCTCAGCTCAGAAAACCACGGGGTATTATTCTAATCCGATGTGGGAAAATCAGGATTTCACACCCTTTCAGACACGCCACACATTAGCTGTAACTCACCCTCGCAGTGTTTTGTTTTACTTGAGATAAAGCCATTTGTAAACCTTGTGCCGCTCTCTGCCTTTACATGTCACGGCCTGGGCTTTCATCTAGCCATCTCTTATATCCCTTTGTCATGGTATTCATTGCTGCTGAGCAAGATAACGTTAATTACTGTTTTTGCATAGCAACTCCATTGTGCCATTGTATTAAATTTCACAGGAACTTTAGATTCCATTGGTGGTGTCCTTTCCCCACTCTCTCACACGTTTATACATTCACACCCACGTCCATGCGTATTTACACACATATGCATGCATGCATGCTCACAGAGTCAGACCACGAGTACAAAATTTTAATGCCCCACCTAGTTGAGGGCATCAGAGGACACATCCACTCCCTCCTCCTCCTCCTCCACTGTCTTGCAATGTGAGGTTAGAGTGCTTTCAAATACACACAGCTTTTGAAGTGTTTTTTCAATGCTGCAATATAAAACATAAATCAATAAGAAGCCTTTTTACCATCTTTTCAGGAATCTGTGCTATTGATATTGGCATACCGCTCTGTGTCATACAGGGAATGGTAAATCCAGACTCACTCCAAAGGTAAGGTCCGGTCAGTGAATGCCACGTTGGGTCGTTCCCTATGAAAATCAAGCAAAAATAACCATGACGTTTTGGATTTGCCTGAAATTCAGACACGCTTTAAGGATATTTGATTTGTACATATGTGAACGTATGACTGAGAAATATTCTGCCCAAGCTGGACTTTTATGACACTTAGTTTATCAGTTCGGCACACCCACCCTTTCATGCAATGTATCATAATCTAAAAATCTGTTATGCTTATCTCTGTGGTATGCATGAAACAAAAGTGAATGTTGTATTTTGATTATTTCTACATAATACTTTTAAACGAATTAAATTAATTTCAAAATTCCTATCTCCTGCAAAATGTTTTTAATTCAGGAAACTCAAGAAAAAGGATGACCCATTTGCTTCACTGGGATTAATTTCAGAGCAGGTGCATGTCTACCTTATTTTAATTTTTAAACATACTCACCTGGGGCAATGTCAAGGTGAACAAACAGACCCACCCACAGAAAGGTATTCAACCATCTCAAAACAGTGCCTTTTTACGACTTTCCATTTCGACACAGACTCCTTCAATTTTTATTACGGGCTGTTGGGGAAAGTTTGGGACCATATTAATGAATGATAAATAGATAAATGAAAAGCAGTGTAGCTTTTCACAAGCCTATTTCATCTTTGTATTTTTACATGCCCGAATCTCAAATAGTTCAGGCAAAATACAGGGTAAAGTAGGGTAAACAGTGCCTGAAGTGAAAACTTGTCAGAAATAACACACCTGTATTCCAAGTTGATACAAGTTGACACATGGAGACCTCCTGTGTTTGAACTACCACAGTGAGAGATACAGAAGAGCTCTGCAGGATTTTATTGCCTGGCTGTAATCTGGTTTGTGCCCGGGAAACAATTGCTGCCGAATTTCAATAAGCAAACAAGGTACAGCTTGTGTTCCATGAGGGGATTCCCCATTGGCTGATATCTGTGATGGAGCAGAGAGAGAGAGAGAAAGAGAGAGAGAAAGAGAAGGCAATATAATCTGCACTGGGAACCAATGTTATCTGTGGCCTTTAGATAAATGCTGGTGAATGCATTTCCCCACGGTGCAGTCACCTGCTTTAAGCCACCTGTTAGAACAGAAAAGGAACTAGCTACGTCTGTCCAACTGTTTCAATAAACACCAAGCCAAAACTCTTAACAAAGGACAAAGAAAAAAAACACATGACTAATTTATCGCTGTACCAGACCATTGTGTCCGCCGTGTAAATTTAGCCTTAAAAAAACCTCAGGGCATGGTATACCACAAAGCTGGCTCACCAAGTTGGCTGGCTAACTTTGATCATCATGCTAAAGCACAAATATTTAAGAGGCTGATTTAGTGCACATGGTCAATAATTGTTATTAAACACATTTAAATTGCTTTCCAGCTGGTTTCTTCTTAATTATTGAAGTATTAGGGACCTAATGTGCATGTTACTTTCCTTAAATGATTAAAATGAAATGGAGATTTGGCTTACAGCCATTTGCTATGTTACCAAGCTCTTCATTTTCCTCAAATGGTTTCATTTCAGAAACCTGGGTGTCCATGCTCCTGCAACAGAGCAGACTTGAATAATTTCACCTTCCAGTCCATAAGTGAATTACTTACAATTGTAAAATCTTTCTAAGGGAATCAACCTTTCTATGGGACATTCTTCCTTATAGGCATATATACATATTTTTGACATAACACAGCCTTAAAAATAAAATCATCCTTCAGCTGCCATCGTGTCTAACTGGTTGGGATGAAAACCTGCTCACTCAAACAGGTTGAAAAATTAAATAAGTCCTGAGAAGTGAGTTTGGGAGCTATGGTGGTAAGAATGCGTTATAAAACCTGTTAAAGTGTCACGAATCAGGCAGGGATAAATAATAAACGGCGTTTAATAATCAGCCCAAAAATGGGTACTCGAAGTCAGGGACAGGAAGGGTCAAACAAGGTAGTCACAGCCAAAGTACCACACAGTCCAGAGAGAGACAGGTAAATGAGCAGGTAAAGGTCAGAACCAGAAAAAAAAACTCAGCAGAACAATCCAAAAACACAATCAAAAAAAGTCAAAAAATGGTACAAGAATCAATAAACTGGAAGGCAGAACACAGAGGAAAAGGTGGGTTATGAAACAGGGAAAACACTGAGACAAACTAGCAAGGAATACACAAAAGAACAGAGAATAAATACACAGGACTAATGAGCAAACAAGACACAGGTGAACAATGGGGCAGGTGAAACAGATAAGCAATTAAACAGACAAACCAGAGAAGCAGTGGGCAGGGAAAATGAACACTCAACAATGAAAACAAAAGCACATGGCATGAAAGAAAAACAAAGCAAGCTAAGTAGCCACAGACATGATATTAAGAGGGTGCTGAAGTCCCTTGCTCCAAAAAAGGAAATTAAAAAATACATTTCTTGGATAAAAAAATAACAATGTTTGCTCTGTCAGTCCCAAAAGAAGAAACACACATGCAAATGAAACTGAGATCTCTAGTGACATCTGTGAGAGACTTTCTAACTGACTTTAAAAAAAGACTATGCCACGGCAGTTGGTCATGTATGACGACGAAAGAGTATCGGCAGTGACAGTTAAAAGGTTCCTTTGAGGTACATTTAAATCATTATTATTGCTTTACATGTTTACACGTAAAGAACTTTCCCAGCACCATGGAGAGGCCCACATCACAAGCAGTCACGACTTCCTAGGTACTGGCCCTGAGGTTTGGCAGTCTTTTCCTCTTTCTCACAAGGGCGTGGTGACGAAGTTCAGAACATCTGCTTTGTTTCCATGGCTTCCTCTCTATCTTCCCATGAGAAAGTGCATAAACTTCTGAGGAGGGAAAAGAGAGACAACACCCAGTACAAACCTAAACGGTTCCTTTGCAATGCCCTTCCCTAACCGCGCTCTGATTGAAGAAGCAAGAGGCATAATTCTGGTTGAGAACAGGGGCAGGTTTAGCAGGAGTACGACTGGTTTGTATGAACAGTCAAACTAATGACTATATTTACGGTATTACCAGTGTAAATGGTTTTCCCACGAATAAAGAGTAAAAGTTATTGTGTGGTATCTCCATGAATGCATTTCTTATAGATAAGCTGTACTTGTGTCTGTGAAACACAAAGACAAATCATTTTGTGACACATTCAAGAATGAAATGATGTACCTTTTAAGTGGAAAAAGACATTTGCCTAGAATCCACAAAGTTCATTGGACATAAATATGTCAAATGACAGAGATAATTAGAGTCAGATTTTTTTCACTTTTTTCAACCCCATGGGTAAAGTTTTTTTTCAGCTTGAGTGCAACTTTACCCTCCATTTAAGTCATTTTTGCCATTTAATTCATTTTTCGTGACTTTTTCTTACATATCTACGAACTGCAGGTGATAAAGAATCATTTTAAGGAGAAATTTCTGCAATTTTGAGGGTCCGATTTTTCACACTTTTTTGGTTCACGTGGGTAACGTTTTTTTCAGCTTGGGGTGAAATTATCGCCTGAGATTTTCTGCCATTTCAGCCATTTCTGGTGAATTTTTCTTACGTGTCCACTATCAGCAGGTGACAGAGAATGATTTTAAGCAGAAAAAAGTCAAAAAAAACAGACCCCAAAATCTGTGGATCTATAATTTCTATATCATACCTGTGTAGTTAAAATGATTGGACAGAACCTGCTGGTAGTGGATACGAAAGAACAAGTCACCAGGAATGGAGTAAATTGGACAAAACGCAAGGAAACAGTTGAGCCTACAACCGAAAAAATGTAAGCCACGGACCTGAAAAAAGTCTGAAAAATCGGACCCCCAACAATTCTTGATTTTTCTGCTTAAAATGATTGGACAGTACCTGCTGATACTGGATACGAAGATTATAGGAACCAGGAATGGATTAAATGGGAGAAAACGGAAGGAATCAGTTGAGCCCACAACCAAAAAAACGTAAGCCGCGGACCTGAAAAAGGCTGAAAAATCGGACCCCAACAATTCTTGATTTTTCTGCTTAAATGATTGGACAGTACCTGGTGATAGTGGATACGAAGAAAATAGGAACCAGGAATGGATTAAATGGGAGAAAACGCAAGGAATCAGTTGAACCCACAACTGAAAAAAAAATGTAAGCCGCGGACCTGAAAAAAGTCTGAAAAATCGGACCCCCAACAATTCTTGATTTTTCTGCTTAAAATGATTGGACAGTACCTGCTGATAGTGGATACGAAGAAAAAGGAACCAGGAATGGATTAAATGGGAGAAAACGCAAGGAATCAGTTGAGCCCACAACTGAAAAAACGAAGGCCGCGGATCTGAAAAAAGTCTGAAAATCGGACCCCAACAATTCTTGATTTTTCTGCTTAAAATGATTGGACAGTACCTGCTGATAGTGGATACGAAGAAAATAGGAACCAGGAATGGATTAAATGGGAGAAAACGCAAGGAATAAGTTGAGCCCACAACCGAAAAAAACGTAAACCGCGGACCTGAAAAATGTATTAAAAATCAGACCCCAACAATTCTTGATTTTTCTGCTTAAAATGATTGGACAGTACCTGCTGATAGTGGATACGAAGAAAATAGGAAGCAGGAATGGATTAAATGGTAGAAAACGCAAGGAATCAGTTGAGCCCACAACCTGAAAAAAAACGTAAGCCACGGATCTGAAAAAGTCTGAAAAATCGGACCCCAACAATTCTTGATTTTTCTGCTTAAAATGATTGGACAGTACCTGCTGATAGTGGATACGAAGAAAATAGGATCCAGGAATGGATTAAATGTGAGAAAACGCAAGGAATCAGTTGAGCCCACAACCGAAAAAAACGTAAGCCGCGGACTTGAAAAAATCTGAAAAATCGGACACCCAACAATTCTTGATTTTTCTGCTTAAAATGATTGGACAGTACCTGCTGATAGTGGATACGAAGATAATAGGAACCAGGAATGGATTAAATGGGAGAAAACGCAAGGAATCAGTTGAGCCCACAACCGAAAAAAACGTAAGTCGCGGATCTGAAAAAGTCTGAAAAATCGGACCCCAACAACTCTTGATTTTTCTGCTTAAAATGATTGGACAGTACCTGCTGATAGTGGATACGAAGAAAATAGGAACCAGGAATGGATTAAATGGGAGAAAACGCAAGGAATCAGTTGAGCCCACAACCGAAAAAAACGTAAGCTGCGGACCTGAAAAAAATCTGAAAAATCGGACCCCAACAATTCTTGATTTTTCTGCTTAAAATGATTGGACAGTACCTGCTGATACTGGATACGAAGATTATAGGAACCAGGAATGGATTAAATGGGAGAAAACGGAAGGAATCAGTTGAGCCCACAACCAAAAAAAACGTAAGCCGTGGACCTGAAAAAAGGCTGAAAAATCGGACCCCCAACAATTCTTGATTTTTCTGCTTAAAATGATTGGACAGTACCTGGTGATAGTGGATACGAAGAAAATAGGAACCAGGAATGGATTAAATGGGAGAAAACGCAAGGAATCAGTTGAACCCACAACCGAAAAAACGTAAGCCGCGGACCTGAAAAAGTCTGAAAAATCGGACCCCAACAATTCTTGATTTTTCTGCTTAAAATGATTGGACAGTACCTGCTGATAGTGGATACGAAGAAAAAGGAACCAGGAATGGATTAAATGGGAGAAAACGCAAGGAATCAGTTGAGCCCACAACCGAAAAAACGAAGGCCGGGATCTGAAAAAAGTCTGAAAATCGGACCCCCAACAATTCTTGATTTTTCTGCTTAAAATGATTGGACAGTACCTGCTGATAGTGGATACGAAGAAAATAGGAACCAGGAATGGATTAAATGGGAGAAAACGCAAGGAATAAGTTGAGCCCACAACCGAAAAAAACGTAAACCGCGGACCTGAAAAATGTATTAAAAATCAGACCCCCAACAATTCTTGATTTTTCTGCTTAAAATGATTGGACAGTACCTGCTGATAGTGGATACGAAGAAAATAGGAAGCAGGAATGGATTAAATGGTAGAAAACGCAAGGAATCAGTTGAGCCCACAACCGAAAAAAACGTAAGCCACGGATCTGAAAAAAGTCTGAAAAATCGGACCCCCAACAATTCTTGATTTTTCTGCTTAAAATGATTGGACAGTACCTCCTGATAGTGGATTCGAAGAAATTAGGAACCAGGAATGGATTAAATGGGAGAAAACGCAAGGAATAAGTTGAGCTCACAACCGCAAAAAACGTAAGCCGCGGACCTGAAATAAGGCTGAAAAATTGGACCCCCAACAATTCTTGATTTTTCTGCCTAAAATGATTGGACAGTACCTGCTGATAGTGGATACGAAGAAAATAGGAACCAGGAATGGATTAAATGAGAAAATGCAAGGAATCAGTTGAGCCCACAACCAAAAAAACGTAAGTCATGGACTTGAAAAAATCTGAAAAATCGGACACCCAACAATTCTTGATTTTTCTGCTTAAAATGATTGGACAGTACCTGCTGATAGTGGATACGAAGAAAATAGGAACCAGGAATGGATTAAATGGGAGAAAACGCAAGGAATCAGTTGAGCCCACAACCGAAAAAACGTAAGCCGCGGACCTGAAAAAAGTCTGAAAAATCGGACCCCAACAATTCTTGATTTTTCTGCTTAAAATGATTGGACAGTACCTGCTGATAGTGGATACGAAGAAAATAGGAACCAGGAATGGTTTAAATGGGAGAAAACGCAATGAATCATTTGAGCCCACAACCGAAAAAACGTAAGCCGCGGATCTGAAAAAAGTCTGAAAAATCGGACCCCCAACAATTCTTGATTTTTCTGCTTAAAATGATTGGACAGTACCTGCTGATAGTGGATACGAAAGAAAATAGGAACCAGGAGTGGATTAAATGGGAGAAAACGCAAGGAATCAGTTGAGCCCACAACCGAAAAAAAAAAAAAACGTAAGCCGCGGACTTGAAAAAAGTATGAAAAATCGGACCCCAACAATTCTTGATTTTTCTGCTTAAAATGATTGGACAGTACCTGCTGATAGTGGATTCAAGAAATTAGGAACCAGGAATGGATTAAATGGGAGAAAACGCAAGGAATAAGTTGAGCTCACAACCGCAAAAACGTAAGCCGCGGACCTGAAAAAATATGAAAATCGGACCCCAACAATTCCTGATTTTTCTGCTTAAAATGATTGGGAAGTACCTGCTGATAGTGGATACGAAGAAAATAGGAACCGGGAATGGATGAAATGGGAGAAAAAACGCAAGGAATCAGTTGAGCCCACAACCGAAAAAAACGTAAGTCAAAGGACCTGAAATAAGGCTGAAAAATTGGACCCCCAACAATTCTTGATTTTTCTGCCTAATATGATTGGACAGTACCTGCTGATAGTGGATACGAAGAAAATAGGAACCAGGAATGGATTAAATGTGAGAAAATGCAAGGAATCAGTTGAGCCCACAACCGAAAAAACGTAAGTCGCGGACTTGAAAAAATCTGAAAATCGGACACCCAACAATTCTTGATTTTTCTGCTTAAAATGATTGGACAGTACCTGCTGATAGTGGATACGAAGAAAATAGGAACCAGGAATGGATTAAATGTGAGAAAACGCAAGGAATCAGTTGAGCCCACAACCGAAAAAACGTAAGTCGGGACCTGAAAAAGTCTGAAAAATCGGACCCCCAACAATTCTTGATTTTTCTGCTTAAAATGATTGGACAGTACCTGCTGATAGTGGATACGAAGAAAATAGGAACCAGGAATGGTTTAAATGGGAGAAAACGCAATGAATCATTTGAGCCCACAACCGAAAAAACGTAAGCCGCGGACCTGAAAAAAGTCTGAAAAATCGGACCCCCAACAATTCTTGATTTTTCTGCTTAAAATGATTGGACAGTACCTGCTGATAGTGGATACGAAGAAAATAGGAACCAGGAGTGGATTAAATGGGAGAAAACGCAAGGAATCAGTTGAGCCCACAACCGAAAAAAACGTAAGCCGCGGACTTGAAAAAAGTATGAAAAATCGGACCCCCAACAATTCTTGATTTTTCTGCTTAAAATGATTGGACAGTACCTGCTGATAGTGGATTCGAAGAAATTAGGAACCAGGAATGGATTAAATGGGAGAAAACGCAAGGAATAAGTTGAGCTCACAACCGCAAAAAAACGTAAGCCGCGGACCTGAAAAATGTATGAAAAATCGGACCCCCAACAATTCTTGATTTTTCTGCTTAAAATGATTGGGAAGTACCTGCTGATAGTGGATACGAAGAAAATAGGAACCGGGAATGGATGAAATGGGAGAAAACGCAAGGAATAAGTTGAGCCCACAACCGAAAAAAACGTAAGCCGCGGACCTGAAATAAGGCTGAAAAATTGGACCCCCAACAATTCTTGATTTTTCTGCTTAAAATGATTGGGAAGTACCTGCTGATAGTGGATACGAAGAAAATAGGAACCGGGAATGGATGAAATGGGAGAAAACGCAAGGAATCAGTTGAGCCCACAACCCAAAAAAAACGTAAGCCGCGGACCTGAAATAAGGCTGAAAAATTGGACCCCAACAATTCTTGATTTTTCTGCCTAAAATGATTGGACAGTACCTGCTGATAGTGGATACGAAGAAAATAGGAACCAGGAATGGATTAAATGGGAGAAAACGCAAGAAATCAGTTGAGCCCACAACCGAAAAAACGTAAGTCCGCGGACGTGAAAAAATCTGAAAAATCGGACCCCAACAATTCTTGATTTTTCTGCTTAAAATGATTGGACAGTATCTGCTGATAGTGGATACGAAGATTATAGGAGCCAGGAATGGATTAAATGGGAGAAAACGCAAGGAATCAGTTGAGCCCACAACCGAAAAAAACGTAAGCCGTGGACCTGAAAAAAGTATGAAAAATCAGACCCCAACAATTCTTGATTTTTCTGCTTAAAATGATTGGACAGTACCTGCTGATAGTGGATACGAAGAAATTAGGAACCAGGAATGGTTTAAATGGGAGAAAACGAAAGGAATCAGTTGAGCCCACAACCGAAAAAAACGTAAGCTGAAAAAAGTCTGAAAAATCGGACCCCCAACAATTCTTGATTTTTCTGCTTAAAATGATTGGACAGTACCTGCTGATAGTGGATGCGAAGAAAATAGGAACCAGGAATGGATTAAATGGGAGAAAACGCAAGGAATCAGTTGAGCCCACAACCGAAAAAACGTAACCCGCGGACCTGAAAAAATCTGAAAATCGGACCCCAACAATTCTTGATTTTTCTGCTTAAAATGATTGGACAGTACCTGCTGATAGTGGATACGAAGATTATAGGAACCAGGAATGGATTAAATGGGAGAAAATGCAAGGAATCAGTTGAGCCCACAACCGAAAAAAACGTAAGCCACGGTCCATAAAAATGTATGAAAAATCGGACCCCCAACAATTCTTGATTTTTCTGCTTAAAATGATTGGACAGTACCTGCTGATAGTGGATACGAAGATTATAGGAACCAGGAATGGATTAAATGGGAGAAAACGCAAGGAATCAGTTGAGCCCAGAACCGAAAAAAACATAAGCCGCGGACCTGAAAAAAATCGGACCCCCAACATTTCTTGATTTTTCTGCTTAAAATGATTGGACAGTACCTGCTGATAGTGGATACGAAGAAAATAGGAACCAGGAATGGATTAAATGGGAGAATATGCAAGGAATCAGTTGAGCCCACAACCGAAAAAAAACGTAAGCCGCGGTCCATAAAAATATATGAAAAATCGGACCCCAACAATTCTTGATTTTTCTGCTTAAAATGATTGGACAGTACCTGCTGATAGTGGATACGAAGATTATAGGAACCAGGAATGGATTAAATGGGAGAAAACGCAAGGAATCAGTTGAGCCCACAACCGAAAAAAACGTAAGCCGCGGACCTGAAAAAGTCTGAAAAATCGGACCCCAACAATTCTTGATTTTTCTGCTTAAATGATTGGACAGTACCTGCTGATAGTGGATACGAAGATTATAAGAACCAGGAATGGATTAAATGGGAGAAAACGCAAGGAATCAGTTGAGTCCACAACCGAAAAAACATAAGCCGCGGACCTGAAAAAAATCGGACCCCCAACATTTCTTGATTTTTCTGCCTAAAATGATTGGACAGTACCTGCTGATAGTGGATACGAAGAAATTAGGAACCAGGAATGGATTAAATGGGAGAAAATGCAAGGAATCAGTTGAGCCCACAACCGAAAAAAACGTAAGCCACGGTCCATAAAAATGTATGAAAAATCGGACCCCCAACAATTCTTGATTTTTCTGCTTAAAATGATTGGACAGTACCTGCTGATAGTGGATACGAAGATAATAGGAACCAGGAATGGATTAAATGGGAGAAAACGGAAGGAATCAGTTGAGCCCAGAACCGAAAAAAACATAAGCCGCGGACCTGAAAAAAGTCTGAAAAATCGGACCCCCAACAATTCTTGGTTTTTGTGCTTAAAATGAATGGACAGTACCTGCTGATAGTGGATACGAAGATTATAGGAACCAGGAATGGATTAAATGGGAGAAAATGGAAGGAATCAGTTGAGCCCACAACCGAAAAAAAAAAACTTAAGCCGCGGTTCTGAAAAAATGTATGAAAAATCGGACCCCCAACAATTCTTGATTTTTCTGCTTAAAATGATTGGACAGTACCTGCTGATAGTGGATACGAAGATTATAAGAACCAGGAATGGATTAAATGGGAGAAAACGCAAGGAATCAGTTGAGTCCACAACCGAAAAAAACATAAGCCGCGGACCTGAAAAAAATCGGACCCCAACATTTCTTGATTTTTCTGCTTAAAATGATTGGACAGTACCTGCTGATAGTGGATACGAAGAAATTAGGAACCAGGAATGGATTAAATGGGAGAATATGCAAGGAATCAGTTGAGCCCACAACCGAAAAAAACGTAAGCCGCGGTCCATAAAAATGTATGAAAAATCAGACCCCCAACAATTCTTGATTTTTCTGCTTAAAATGATTGGACAGTACCTGCTGATAGTGGATACGAAGATTATAGGAACCAGGAATGGATTAAATGGGAGAAAACGCAAGGAATCAGTTGAGCCCACAACCGAAAAAACGTAAGCCGCGGACCTGAAAAAAGTCTGAAAAATCGGACCCCCAACAATTCTTGATTTTTCTGCTTAAAATGATTGGACAGTACCTGCTGATAGTGGATACGAAGATTATAGGAACCAGGAATGGATTAAATGGGAGAAAATGCAAGGAATCCGTTGAGCTCACAACCGAAAAAAACGTAAGCCGCGGTCCTGAAAAATGTATGAAAAATCGGACCCCCAACAATTCTTGATTTTTCTGCTTAAAATGATTGGACAGTACCTGCTGATAGTGGATGCGAAGAAATTAGGAACCAGGAATGGTTTAAATGGGAGAAAACGAAAGGAATCAGTTGAGCCCACAACCGAAAAAAAACGTAAGCTGAAAAAAAGTCTGAAAAATCGGACCCCAACAATTCTTGATTTTTCTGCTTAAAATGATTGGACAGTACCTGCTGATAGTGGATGCGAAGAAAATAGGAACCAGGAATGGATTAAATGGGAGAAAACGCAAGGAATCAGTTGAGCCCACAACCGAAAAAACGTAACCCGCGGACCTGAAAAAAATCTGAAAATCGGACCCCAACAATTCTTGATTTTTCTGCTTAAAATGATTGGACAGTACCTGCTGATAGTGGATACGAAGATTATAGGAACCAGGAATGGATTAAATGGGAGAAAATGCAAGGAATCAGTTGAGCCCACAACCGAAAAAACGTAAGCCACGGTCCATAAAAATGTATGAAAATCGGACCCCAACAATTCTTGATTTTTCTGCTTAAAATGATTGGACAGTACCTGCTGATAGTGGATACGAAGATTATAGGAACCAGGAATGGATTAAATGGGAGAAAACGCAAGGAATCAGTTGAGCCCAGAACCGAAAAAACATAAGCCGCGGACCTGAAAAAAGTCTGAAAAATCGGACCCCAACAATTCTTGGTTTTTGTGTTTAAAATGAATGGACAGTACCTGCTGATAGTGGATACGAAGATTATAGGAACCAGGAATGGATTAAATGGGAGAAAATGCAAGGAATCAGTTGAGCCCACAACCGAAAAAACTTAAGCCGCGGTTCTGAAAAATGTATGAAAAATCGGACCCCCAACAATTCTTGATTTTTCTGCTTAAAATGATTGGACAGTACCTGCTGATAGTGGATACGAAGATTATAAGAACCAGGAATGGATTAAATGGGAGAAAACGCAAGGAATCAGTTGAGTCCACAACCGAAAAAACGTAAGTCCGCGGACCTGAAAAAAAAAATCGGACCCCAACATTTCTTGATTTTTCTGCTTAAAATGATTGGACAGTACCTGCTGATAGTGGATACGAAGAAAATAGGAACCAGGAATGGATTAAATGGGAGAATATGCAAGGAATCAGTTGAGCCCACAACCGAAAAAACGTAAGCCGCGGTCCATAAAAATATATGAAAAATCGGACCCCAACAATTCTTGATTTTTCTGCTTAAAATGATTGGACAGTACCTGCTGATAGTGGATACGAAGATTATAGGAACCAGGAATGGATTAAATGGGAGAAAACGCAAGGAATCAGTTGAGCCCACAACCGAAAAAAACGTAAGCCGCGGACCTGAAAAAAGTCTGAAAAATCGGACCCCCAACAATTCTTGATTTTTCTGCTTAAAATGATTGGACAGTACCTGCTGATAGTGGATACGAAGATTATAAGAACCAGGAATGGATTAAATGGGAGAAAACGCAAGGAATCAGTTGAGTCCACAACCGAAAAAAACATAAGCCGCGGACCTGAAAAAAATCGGACCCCCAACAATTCTTGATTTTTCTGCTTAAAATGATTGGACAGTACCTGCTGATAGTGGATACGAAGAAATTAGGAACCAGGAATGGATTAAATGGGAGAAAACGCAAGGAATCAGTTGAGCCCACAACCGAAAAAACGTCAGCCAGCGGACCTGAAAAATGTATGAAAAATCGGACCCCAACAATTCTTGATTTTTCTGCTTAAAATGATTGGGAAGTACCTGCTGATAGTGGATACGAAGAAAATAGGAACCAGGAATGGATGAAATGGGAGAAAACGCAAGAATCAGTTGAGCCCACAACCGAAAAAACGTAAGTCCGGGACCTGAAATAAGGCTGAAAAATTGGACCCCAACAATTCTTGATTTTTCTGCCTAAAATGATTGGACAGTACCTGCTGATAGTGGATACGAAGAAAATAGGAACCAGGAATGGATTAAATGTGAGAAAATGCAAGGAATCAGTTGAGCCCACAACCGAAAAAAACGTAAGCCGCGGACCTGAAAAATGTATGAAAAATCGGACCCCCAACAATTCTTGATTTTTCTGCTTAAAATGATTGGGAAGTACCTGCTGATAGTGGATACGAAGAAAATAGGAACCAGGAATGGATGAAATGGGAGAAAACGCAAGGAATCAGTTGAGCCCACAACCGAAAAAAACGTAAGCCGCGGACCTGAAATAAGGCTGAAAAATTGGACCCCAACAATTCTTGAATTTTCTGCCTAAAATGATTGGACAGTACCTGCTGATAGTGGATACGAAGAAAATAGGAACCAGGAATGGATTAAATGTGAGAAAATGCAAGAAATCAGTTGAGCCCACAACCGAAAAAAACGTAAGCCGCGGACTTGAAAAAATCTGAAAAATCGGACACCCAACAATTCTTGATTTTTCTGCTTAAAATGATTGGACAGTACCTGCTGATAGTGGATACGAAGAAAATAGGAACCAGGAATGGTTTAAAGGGGAGAAAACGCAAGGAATCAGTTGAGCCCACAACCGAAAAAAAACGTAAGCCGTGGACCTGAAAAAAGGCTGAAAAATCGGACCCCCAACAATTCTTGATTTTTCTGCTTAAAATGATTGGACAGTACCTGCTGATAGTGGATACGAACAAAATAGGAACCAGGAATGGATTAAATGGGAGAAAACGCAAGGAATCAGTTGAGCCCACAACCGAAAAAAAACGTAAGTCGCGGACCTGAAAAAGTCTGAAAATCAGACCCCAACAATTCTTGATTTTTCTGCTTACAATGATTGGACAGTACCTGCTGATAGTGGATACGAAGAAATTAGGAACCAGGAATTGATTAAAGGGGAGAAAACGCAAGGAATCAGTTGAGCCCACAACCGAAAAAAAACGTAAGCCGCAGACCTGAAAAAAGTCTGAAAAATCGGACCCCAACAATTCTTGATTTTTCTGCTTAAAATGATTGGACAGTACCTGCTGATAGTGGATTCGAAGAAATTAGGAACCAGGAATGGATTAAATGGGAGAAAACGCAAGGAATAAGTTGAGCTCCCAACCGAAAAAAACGTAAGCCGCGGACCTGAAAAATGTATGAAAAATCGGACCCCCAACAATTCTTGATTTTTCTGCTTAAAATGATTGGGAAGTACCTGCTGATAGTGGATACGAAGAAAATAGGAACTGGGAATGGATGAAATGGGAGAAAACGCAAGGAATCAGTTGAGCCCACAACCGAAAAAAACGTAAGCCGCGGACCTGAAATAAGGCTGAAAAATCGGACCCCCAACAATTCTTGATTTTTCTGCTTAAAATGATTGGACAGTACCTGCTGATAGTGGATACGAAGAAAATAGGAACCAGGAATGGATTAAATGTGAGAAAACGCAAAGAATCAGTTGAGCCCACAACCGAAAAAAACGTAAGCCGCGGACTTGAAAAAATCTGAAAAATCGGACACCCAACAATTCTTGATTTTTCTGCTTAAAATGATTGGACAGTACCTGCTGATAGTGGATACGAAGAAATTAGGAGCCAGGAATGGTTTAAATGGGAGAAAACAAAATGAATCAGTTGAGCCCACAACCGAAAAAAACGTAAGCCGCGGACCTGAAAAAAGTCTGAAAAATCGGACCCCCAACAATTCTTGATTTTTCTGCTTAAAATGATTGGACAGTACCTGCTGATAGTGGATACGAAGAAATTAGGAACCAGGAATGGATTAAAGGGGAGAAAACGCAAGGAATCAGTTGAGCCCACAACCGACAAAAACGTAAGCCGTGGACCTGAAAAAAGGCTGAAAAATCGGACCCCCAACAATTCTTGATTTTTCTGCTTAAAATGATTGGACAGTACCTGCTGATAGTGGATACAAAGAAAATAGGAACCAGGAATGGATTAAATGGTAGAAAACGCAAGGAATCAGTTGAGCCCACAACCGAAAAAAACGTAAGCCGCGGACCTGAAAAAAGTCTGAAAAATCGGACCCCAACAATTCTTGATTTTTCTGCTTAAAATGATTGGACAGTACCTGCTGATAGTGGATACGAAGAAATTAGGAACCAGGAATGGATTAAATGGTAGAAAACGCAAGGAATCAGTTGAGCCCACAACCGAAAAAACGTAAGTCAGCGGTCCATAAAAATGTATGAAAAATCGGACCCCCAACAATTCTTGATTTTTCTGCTTAAAATGATTGGGAAGTACCTGCTGATAGTGGATACGAAGATTATAGGAACCAGGAATGGATTAAATGGGAGAAAACGCAAGGAATCAGTTGAGCCCAGAACCGAAAAAAACATAAGCCGCGGACCTGAAAAAAGTCTGAAAAATCGGACCCCCAACAATTCTTGGTTTTTGTGTTTAAAATGAATGGACAGTACCTGCTGATAGTGGATACGAAGATTATAGGAACCAGGAATGGATTAAATGGGAGAAAATGCAAGGAATCAGTTGAGCCCACAACCGAAAAAAACTTAAGCCGCGGTTCTGAAAAATGTATGAAAAATCGGACCCCCAACAATTCTTGATTTTTCTGCTTAAAATGATTGGACAGTACCTGCTGATAGTGGATACGAAGATTATAAGAACCAGGAATGGATTAAATGGGAGAAAACGCAAGGAATCAGTTGAGTCCACAACCGAAAAAAACGTAAGCCGCGGACCTGAAAAAAATCGGACCCCCAACATTTCTTGATTTTTCTGCTTAAAATGATTGGACAGTACCTGCTGATAGTGGATACGAAGAAAATAGGAACCAGGAATGGATTAAATGGGAGAATATGCAAGGAATCAGTTGAGCCCACAACCGAAAAAAAACGTAAGTCAGCGTCCATAAAAATATATGAAAAATCGGACCCCCAACAATTCTTGATTTTTCTGCTTAAAATGATTGGACAGTACCTGCTGATAGTGGATACGAAGATTATAGGAACCAGGAATGGATTAAATGGGAGAAAACGCAAGGAATCAGTTGAGCCCACAACCGAAAAAAAAACGTAAGCCGCGGACCTGAAAAAGTCTGAAAAATCGGACCCCCAACAATTCTTGATTTTTCTGCTTAAAATGATTGGACAGTACCTGCTGATAGTGGATACGAAGATTATAAGAACCAGGAATGGATTAAATGGGAGAAAACGCAAGGAATCAGTTGAGTCCACAACCGAAAAAAAAATAAGCCGCGGACCTGAAAAAATCGGACCCCAACAATTCTTGATTTTTCTGCTTAAAATGATTGGACAGTACCTGCTGATAGTGGATACGAAGAAATTAGGAACCAGGAATGGATTAAATGGGAGAAAACGCAAGGAATCAGTTGAGCCCACAACCGAAAAAACGTCAGCCGCGGACCTGAAAAATGTATGAAAAATCGGACCCCCAACAATTCTTGATTTTTCTGCTTAAAATGATTGGGAAGTACCTGCTGATAGTGGATACGAAGAAAATAGGAACCAGGAATGGATGAAATGGGAGAAAACGCAAGGAATCAGTTGAGCCCACAACCGAAAAAACGTAAGCCATGGACCTGAAATAAGGCTGAAAAATTGGACCCCAACAATTCTTGATTTTTCTGCCTAAAATGATTGGACAGTACCTGCTGATAGTGGATACGAAGAAAATAGGAACCAGGAATGGATTAAATGTGAGAAAATGCAAGGAATCAGTTGAGCCCACAACCGAAAAAAAACGTAAGTCGCGGACCTGAAAAATGTATGAAAAAATCGGACCCCAACAATTCTTGATTTTTCTGCTTAAAATGATTGGGAAGTACCTGCTGATAGTGGATACGAAGAAAATAGGAACCGGGAATGGATGAAATGGGAGAAAACGCAAGGAATCAGTTGAGCCCACAACCGAAAAAAACGTAAGCCGCGGACCTGAAATAAGGCTGAAAAATTGGACCCCAACAATTCTTGATTTTTCTGCCTAAAATGATTGGACAGTACCTGCTGATAGTGGATACGAAGAAAATAGGAACCAGGAATGGATTAAATGTGAAAAATGCAAGAAATCAGTTGAGCCCACAACCGAAAAAAACGTAAGCCGCGGACTTGAAAAAATCTGAAAAATCGGACACCCAACAATTCTTGATTTTTCTGCTTAAAATGATTGGACAGTACCTGCTGATAGTGGATACGAAGAAAATAGGAACCAGGAATGGTTTAAAGGGGAGAAAACGCAAGGAATCAGTTGAGCCCACAAATCGAAAAAACGTAAGCCGTGGACCTGAAAAAGGCTGAAAAATCGGACCCCAACAATTCTTGATTTTTCTGCTTAAATGATTGGACAGTACCTGCTGATAGTGGATACGAACAAAATAGGAACCAGGAATGGATTAAATGGGAGAAAACGCAAGGAATCAGTTGAGCCCACAACCGAAAAAAACGTAAGCCGCGGACCTGAAAAAAGTCTGAAAAATCAGACCCCCAACAATTCTTGATTTTTCTGCTTACAATGATTGGACAGTACCTGCTGATAGTGGATACGAAGAAATTAGGAACCAGGAATTGATTAAAGGGGAGAAAACGCAAGGAATCAGTTGAGCCCACAACCGAAAAAACGTAAGCCGCAGACCTGAAAAAAAGTCTGAAAATCGGACCCCAACAATTCTTGATTTTTCTGCTTAAAATGATTGGACAGTACCTGCTGATAGTGGATTCAAGAAATTAGGAACCAGGAATGGATTAAATGGGAGAAAACGCAAGGAATAAGTTGAGCTCCCAACCAAAAAACGTAAGTCAGCGGGACCTGAAAAATGTATGAAAAATCGGACCCCAACAATTCTTGATTTTTCTGCTTAAAATGATTGGGAAGTACCTGCTGATAGTGGATACGAAGAAAATAGGAACTGGGAATGGATGAAATGGGAGAAAACGCAAGGAATCAGTTGAGCCCACAACCGAAAAAACGTAAGTCATGGCGGACCTGAAATAAGGCTGAAAATCGGACCCCAACAATTCTTGATTTTTCTGCTTAAATGATTGGACAGTACCTGCTGATAGTGGATACGAAGAAAATAGGAACCAGGAATGGATTAAATGTGAGAAAACGCAAAGAATCAGTTGAGCCCACAACCGAAAAAAACGTAAGCCGCGGACTTGAAAAAATCTGAAAAATCGGACACCCAACAATTCTTGATTTTTCTGCTTAAAATGATTGGACAGTACCTGCTGATAGTGGATACGAAGAAATTAGGAGCCAGGAATGGTTTAAATGGGAGAAAACAAAATGAATCAGTTGAGCCCACAACCGAAAAAACGTAAGTCATGGACCTGAAAAAGTCTGAAAAATCGGACCCCCAACAATTCTTGATTTTTCTGCTTAAATGATTGGACAGTACCTGCTGATAGTGGATACGAAGAAATTAGGAACCAGGAATGGATTAAAGGGAGAAAACGCAAGGAATCAGTTGAGCCCACAACCGACAAAAAACGTAAGCCGTGGACCTGAAAAAGGCTGAAAAATCGGACCCCAACAATTCTTGATTTTTCTGCTTAAAATGATTGGACAGTACCTGCTGATAGTGGATACAAAGAAAATAGGAACCAGGAATGGATTAAATGGTAGAAAACGCAAGGAATCAGTTGAGCCCACAACCGAAAAAACGTAAGCATGACCTGAAAAAAGTCTGAAAAATCGGACCCCCAACAATTCTTGATTTTTCTGCTTAAAATGATTGGACAGTACCTGCTGATAGTGGATACGAAGAAATTAGGAACCAGGAATGGATTAAATGGTAGAAAACGCAAGGAATCAGTTGAGCCCACAACCGAAAAAAACGTAAGCCGCGGTCCATAAAAATGTATGAAAAATCGGACCCCCAACAATTCTTGATTTTTCTGCTTAAAATGATTGGGAAGTACCTGCTGATAGTGGATACGAAGATTATAGGAACCAGGAATGGATTAAATGGGAGAAAACGCAAGGAATCAGTTGAGTCCACAACCGAAAAAACGTAAGCCACGGACCTGAAAAAAGTCTGAAAAATCGGACCCCAACAATTCTTGATTTTTCTGCTTAAAATGATTGGACAGTACCTGCTGATAGTGGATACGAAGAAAATAGGAACCAGGAATGGATTAAATGGGAGAAAAACGCAAGGAATCAGTTGAGCCCACAACCGAAAAAACGTAAGCCGCTGGACCTGAAAACTGTCTGAAAAATCGGACCCCAACAATTCTTGATTTTTCTGCTTAAAATGATTGGACATTACCTGCTGATAGTGGATACGAAGATTATAGGAACCAGGAATGGATTAAATGGGAGAAAACGCAAGGTATCAGTTGAGCCCACAACCGAAAAAACGTAAGCCGCGGACCTGAAATAAGTCTGAAAATCGGACCCCAACAATTCTTGATTTTTCTGCTTAAAATGATTGGACAGTACCTGCTGATAGTGGATACGAAGAAATTAGGAACCAGGAATGGATTAAAGGAGAAAACGCAAGGAATCAGTTGAGCCCACAACCGAAAAAACGTAAGCCGCGGACCTGAAAAAAATCTGAAAAATCGGACCCCAACACTTCTTGATTTTTCTGCTTAAAATGATTGGACAGTACCTGCTGATAGTGGATACGAAGAAAATAGTAACCAGGAATGGATTAAATGGGAGAAAACGCAAGGAATCAGTTGAGCCCAGAACCGAAAAAACGTAAGTCGGGACCTGAAAAAATCTGAAAAATCGGACCCCAACAATTCTTGATTTTTCTGCTTAAAATGATTGGACAGTACCTGGTGATAGTGGATACGAAGATTATAGGAACCAGGAATGGATTAAATGGGAGAAAATGCAAGGAATCAGTTGAGCCCACAACCAAAAAAACGTAAGTCCGCGGTCCATAAAAATGTATGAAAAAACGGACCCCAACAATTCTTGATTTTTCTGCTTAAAATGATTGGACAGTACCTGCTGATAGTGGATACGAAGATTATAGGAACCAAGAATGGATTAAATGGGAGAAAACGCAAGGAATCAGTTGAGCCCACAACCGAAAAAACGTAAGCATGACCTGAAAAAGTCTGAAAAATCGGACCCCAACAATTCTTGATTTTTCTGCTTAAAATGATTGGACAGTACCTGCTGATAGTGGATACGAAGAAAATAGGAACCAGGAATGGATTAAATGGGAGAAAACGCAAAGGAATCAGTTGAGCCCACAACCGAAAAAACGTAAAGCATGGACCTGAAAACTGTCTGAAAAATCGGACCCCCAACAATTCTTGATTTTTCTGCTTAAAATGATTGGACATTACCTGCTGATAGTGGATACGAAGATTATAGGAACCAGGAATGGATTAAATGGAGAAAACGCAAGGTATCAGTTGAGCCCACAACCGAAAAAACGTAAGTCATGCGGACCTGAAATAAGTCTGAAAAATCGGACCCCAACAATTCTTGATTTTTCTGCTTAAAATGATTGGACAGTACCTGCTGATAGTGGATACGAAGAAATTAGGAACCAGGAATGGATTAAAGGGGAGAAAACGCAAGAATCAGTTGAGCCCACAACCGAAAAAAAAAAACGTAAGTCGCGGACCTGAAAAAAATCTGAAAAATCGGACCCCCAACACTTCTTGATTTTTCTGCTTAAAATGATTGGACAGTACCTGCTGATAGTGGATACGAAGAAAATAGTAACCAGGAATGGATTAAATGGGAGAAAATGCAAGGAATCAGTTGAGCCCACAACCGAAAAAAACGTAAGCCGCGGTCCATAAAAATGTATGAAAAACCGGACCCCCAACAATTCTTGATTTTTCTGCTTAAAATGATTGGACAGTACCTGCTGATAGTGGATACGAAGATTATAGGAACCAAGAATGGATTAAATGGGAGAAAACGCAAGGAATCAGTTGAGCCCACAACCGAAAAAACGTAAGCCGGGACCTGAAAAAGTCTGAAAAATCGGACCCCCAACAATTCTTGATTTTTCTGCTTAAAATGATTGGACAGTACCTGCTGATAGTGGATACGAAGGAAATAGGAACCAGGAATGGATTAAATGTGAGAAAACGCAAGGAATCAGTTGAGCCCACAATCGAAAAAAACGTAAGCCGCGGACCTGAAAAAAATCTGAAAATCGGACCCCAACAATTCTTGATTTTTCTGCTTAAAATGATTGGACAGTACCTGCTGATAGTGGATACGAAGAAAATAGTAACCAGGAATGGATTAAAGGGAGAAAACGCAAGGAATCAGTTGAGCCCACAACCGAAAAAACGTAAGCCAGCGGACCTGAAAAAATCTGAAAAATCGGACCCCAACAATTCTTGATTTTTCTGCTTAAAATGATTGGACAGTACCTGGTGATAGTGGATACGAAGATTATAGGAACCAGGAATGGATTAAATGTGAGAAAATGCAAGGAATCAGTTGAGCCCACAACCGAAAAAAACGTAAGTCAGCGGTCCATAAAAATGTATGAAAACCGGACCCCAACAATTCTTGATTTTTCTGCTTAAAATGATTGGACAGTACCTGCTGATAGTGGATACGAAGAAAATAGGAACCAGGAATGGATTAAATGGGAGAAAACGCAAGGAATCAGTTGAGCCCACAACCGAAAAAACGTAAGTCAGCGGACCTGAAAAAGTCTGAAAATCGGACCCCCAACAATTCTTGATTTTTCTGCTTAAAATGATTTGACAGTACCTGCTGATAGTGGATACGAAGATTATAGGAACCAGGAATGGATTAAATGGGAGAAAACGCAAGGAATCAGTTGAGCCCACAACCGAAAAAAACGTAAGCCGCGGTCCATAAAAATGTATGAAAAATCGGACCCCCAACAATTCTTGATTTTTCTGCTTAAAATGATTGGACAGTACCTGCTGATAGTGGATACGAAGAAATTAGGAACCAGGAATGGATTAAATTGGAGAAAACGCAAGGAATCAGTTGAGCCCACAACCGAAAGAAACGTAAGCCGCGGACCTGAAAAAAGTCTGAAAAATCGGACCCCCAACAATTCTTGATTTTTCTGCTTAAAATGATTGGACAGTACCTGCTGATAGTGGATGCGAAGAAAATAGGAACCAGGAATGGATTAAATGGGAGAAAACGCAAGAAATCAGTTGAGCCCACAACCAAAAAAACGTGAAGTCAGCGGACCTGAAAAAAAAGTCTGAAAAATCGGACCCCAACAATTCTTGATTTTTCTGCTTAAAATGATTGGACAGTACCTGCTGATAGTGGATACGAAGAAATTAGGAACCAGGAATGGATTAAATGGGAGAAAACGCAAAGGAATCAGTTGAGTCCACAACCAAAAAAACGTAAGCCGCGGACCTGAAAAAAGTCTGAAAAATCGGACCCCAACAATTCTTGATTTTTCTGCTTAAAATGATTGGACAGTACCTGCTGATAGTGGATACGAAGAAAATAGGAACCAGGAATGGATTAAATGGGAGAAAACGCAAGGAATCAGGTGAGCCCACAACCGAAAAAACGTAAGTCAGCGGACCTGAAAAAAATCTGAAAAATCGGACCCCAACAATTATTGATTTTTCTGCTTAAAATGATTGGACAGTACCTGCTGATAGTGGATACGAAGAAAATAGGAACCAGGAATGGATTAAATGGGAGAAAACGCAAAGAATCAGTTGAGCCCACAACCGAAAAAAACTAAGCCGCGGACCTGAAAAAGGCTGAAAAATCGGACGCCCAACAATTCTTGATTTTTCTGCTTAAAATGATTGGACAGTACCTGCTTATAGTGGATACGAAGAAAATAGGAACCAGGAATGGATTAAATGGGAGAAAACGCAAGGAATCAGTTGAGCCCACAACCGAAGAAAACGTAAGTCGCGGACCTGAAAAAAGTCTGAAAAATCGGACCCCAACAATTCTGATTTTTCTGCTTAAAATGATTGGACAGTACCTGGTGATAGTGGATACGAAGATTATAGGAACCAGGAATGGATTAAATGTGAGAAAATGCAAGGAATCAGTTGAGTCCACAACCGAAACAAACGTAAGTCATGGACCTGAAAAAGTCTGAAAAATCGGACCCCAACAATTCTTGATTTCTCTGCTTAAAATGATTGGACAGTTCCTCCTGATAGTGCATACGAAGATTATAGGAACCAGGAATGGATTAAATGGGAGAAAACGCAAGGAATCAGTTGAGCCCACAACCGAAAAAACGTAAGCCGCGGACCTGAAAAAGTCTGAAAAATCGGACCCCAACAATTCTTGATTTTTCTGCTTAAAATGATTGGACAGTAGCTGCTGATAGTGGATACGAAGAAATTAGGAACCAGGAATGGATTAAATTGGAGAAAACGCAAGGAATCAGTTGAGCCCACAACCGAAAAAACGTAAGTCGCGGACCTGAAAAAAGTCTGAAAATCGGACCCCAACAATTCTTGATTTTTCTGCTTAAAATGATTGGACAGTACCTGCTGATAGTGGATACGAAAAAATAGGAACCAGGAATGGATTTAATGGGAGAAAACGCTAGAAATCAGTTGAGCCCACAACCGAAAAAACGTAAGCCGGACCTGAAAAAGTCTGAAAAAATCGGACCCCAACAATTCTTGATTTTTCTGCTTAAAATGATTGGACAGTACCTGCTGATAGTGGATACGAAAAAATAGGAACCAGGAATGGATTAAATGGGAGAAAATGCAAGGAATCCGTTGAGCTCACAACCAAAAAACGTAAGCAGCGGTCCTGAAAAAATCTGAAAAATCGGACCCCCAACAATTATTGATTTTTCTGCTTAAAATGATTGGACAGTACCTGCTGATAGTGGATACGAAGAAAATAGGAACCAGGAATGGATTAAATGGGAGAAAACGCAAAGAATCAGTTGAGCCCACAACCGAAAAAAACCTAAGCCGCGGACCTGAAAAAGGCTGAAAAATCGGACGCCCAACAATTCTTGATTTTTCTGCTTAAAATGATTGGACAGTACCTGCTTATAGTGGATACGAAGAAAATAGGAACCAGGAATGGATTAAATGGGAGAAAACGCAAGGAATCAGTTGAGCCCACAACCGAAGAAAACGTAAGCCGCGGACCTGAAAAAAGTCTGAAAAATCGGACCCCAACAATTCTTGATTTTTCTGCTTAAAATGATTGGACAGTACCTGGTGATAGTGGATACGAAGATTATAGGAACCAGGAATGGATTAAATGTGAGAAAATGCAAGGAATCAGTTGAGTCCACAACCGAAACAAACGTAAGCCGCGGACCTGAAAAAAGTCTGAAAAATCGGACCCCCAACAATTCTTGATTTCTCTGCTTAAAATGATTGGACAGTTCCTCCTGATAGTGCATACGAAGATTATAGGAACCAGGAATGGATTAAATGGGAAAACGCAAGGAATCAGTTGAGCCCACAACCAAAAAAAAAACGTAAGCCGCGGACCTGAAAAAAGTCTGAAAAATCGGACCCCCAACAATTCTTGATTTTTCTGCTTAAAATGATTGGACAGTAGCTGCTGATAGTGGATCTTGAAGAAATTAGGAACCAGGAATGGATTAAATTGGAGAAAACGCAAGGAATCAGTTGAGCCCACAACCGAAAGAAACGTAAGTCGCGGACCTGAAAAAAGTCTGAAAAATCGGACCCCCAACAATTCTTGATTTTTCTGCTTAAAATGATTGGACAGTACCTGCTGATAGTGGATACGAAAAAAATAGGAACCAGGAATGGATTTAATGGGAGAAAACGCTAGAAATCAGTTGAGCCCACAACCGAAAAAAACGTAAGCCGCGGACCTGAAAAAAGTCTGAAAAACCGGACCCCCAACAATTCTTGATTTTTCTGCTTAAAATGATTGGACAGTACCTGCTGATAGTGGATACGAAAAAAATAGGAACCAGGAATGGATTAAATGGGAGAAAATGCAAGGAATCCGTTGAGCTCACAACCGAAAAAACGTAAGCGCGGTCCTGAAAAATGTATGAAAAATCGGACCCCAACAATTCTTGATTTTTCTGCTTAAAATGATTGGACAGTACCTGCTGATAGTGGATGCGAAGAAATTAGGAACCAGGAATGGTTTAAATGGGAGAAAACGAAAGGAATCAGTTGAGCCCACAACCGAAAAAAACGTAAGCTGAAAAAAGGCTGAAAAATCGGACCCCCAACAATTCTTGATTTTTCTGCTTAAAATGATTGGACAGTACCTGCTGATAGTGGATACGAAGATTATAGGAACCAGGAATGGATTAAATGGGAGAAAATGCAAGGAATCAGTTGAGCCCACAACCAAAAAAAAAAAACGTAAGCCACGGTCCATAAAAATGTATGAAAAATCGGACCCCCAACAATTCTTGATTTTTCTGCTTAAAATGATTGGACAGTACCTGCTGATAGTGGATACGAAGATTATAGGAACCAGGAATGGATTAAATGGGAGAAAACGCAAGGAATCAGTTGAGCCCAGAACCGAAAAAAACATAAGCCGCGGACCTGAAAAAAGTCTGAAAAATCGGACCCCCAACAATTCTTGGTTTTTGTGTTTAAAATGAATGGACAGTACCTGCTGATAGTGGATACGAAGATTATAGGAACCAGGAATGGATTAAATGGGAGTAAATGCAAGGAATCAGTTGAGCCCACAACCGAAAAAAACTTAAGCCGCGGTTCTGAAAAATGTATGAAAAATCGGACCCCCAACAATTCTTGATTTTTCTGCTTAAAATGATTGGACAGTACCTGCTGATAGTGGATACGAAGATTATAAGAACCAGGAATGGATTAAATGGGAGAAAACGCAAGGAATCAGTTGAGTCCACAACCGAAAAAAACGTAAGCCGCGGACCTGAAAAAAAAAAATCGGACCCCCAACATTTCTTGATTTTTCTGCTTAAAATGATTGGACAGTACCTGCTGATAGTGGATACGAAGAAAATAGGAACCAGGAATGGATTAAATGGGAGAATATGCAAGGAATCAGTTGAGCCCACAACCGAAAAAAACGTAAGCCGCGGTCCATAAAAATATATGAAAAATCGGACCCCCAACAATTCTTGATTTTTCTGCTTAAAATGATTGGACAGTACCTGCTGATAGTGGATACGAACAAAATAGGAACCAGGAATGGATTAAATGGGAGAAAACGCAAGGAATCAGTTGAGCCCACAACCGAAAAAACGTAAGCCGCGGGACCTGAAAAAAGTCTGAAAAATCGGACCCCAACAATTCTTGATTTTTCTGCTTAAAATGATTGGACAGTACCTGCTGATAGTGGATACGAAGATTATAAGAACCAGGAATGGATTAAATGGGAGAAAACGCAAGGAATCAGTTGAGTCCACAACCGAAAAAAACATAAGCCGCGGACCTGAAAAAAGTCTGAAAAATCGGACCCCCAACAATTCTTGGTTTTTGTGCTTAAAATGAATGGACAGTACCTGCTGATAGTGGATACGAAGATTATAGGAACCAGGAATGGATTAAATGGGAGAAAATGGAAGGAATCAGTTGAGCCCACAACCGAAAAAAACTTAAGCCGCGGTTCTGAAAAATGTATGAAAAATCGGACCCCAACAATTCTTGATTTTTCTGCTTAAAATGATTGGACAGTACCTGCTGATAGTGGATACGAAGATTATAAGAACCAGGAATGGATTAAATGGGAGAAAACGCAAGGAATCAGTTGAGTCCACAACCGAAAAAAACATAAGCCGCGGACCTGAAAAAAATCGGACCCCCAACATTTCTTGATTTTTCTGCTTAAAATGATTGGACAGTACCTGCTGATAGTGGATACGAAGAAATTAGGAACCAGGAATGGATTAAATGGGAGAATATGCAAGGAATCAGTTGAGCCCACAACCGAAAAAACGTAAGCCGCGGACCATAAAAATGTATGAAAAATCAGACCCCAACAATTCTTGATTTTTCTGCTTAAAATGAATGGACAGTACCTGCTGATAGTGGATACGAAGATTATAGGAACCAGGAATGGATTAAATGGGAGAAAATGCAAGGAATCCGTTGAGCTCACAACCGAAAAAACGTAAGCATGCGGACCTGAAATAAGGCTGAAAAATTGGACCCCCAACAATTCTTGATTTTTCTGCCTAAAATGATTGGACAGTACCTGCTGATAGTGGATACGAAGAAAATAGGAACCAGGAATGGATTAAATGTGAGAAAATGCAAGGAATCAGTTGAGCCCACAACCGAAAAAACGTAAGCCGCGGACCTGAAAAATGTATAAAAATCGGACCCCCAACAATTCTTGATTTTTCTGCTTAAAATGATTGGACAGTACCTGCTGATAGTGGATACGAAGAAAATAGGAACCAGGAATGGATGAAATGGGAGAAAACGCAAAGGAATCAGTTGAGCCCACAACCGAAAAAAGCGTAAGCCGCGGACCTGAAATAAGGCTGAAAAATTGGACCCCAACAATTCTTGATTTTCTGCCTAAAATGATTGGACAGTACCTGCTGATAGTGGATACGAAGAAAATAGGAACCAGGAATGGATTAAATGTGAGAAAATGCAAGAAATCAGTTGAGCCCACAACCGAAAAAACCTAAGCCGCGGACTTGAAAAAAAAATGAAAAATCGGACACCCAACAATTCTTGATTTTCTGCTTAAAATGATTGGACAGTACCTGCTGATAGTGGATACGAAGAAAATAGGAACCAGGAATGGTTTAAAGGGGAGAAAACGCAAGGAATCAGTTGAGCCCACAACCGAAAAAAAACGTAAGCCGTGGACCTGAAAAAAGGCTGAAAAATCGGACCCCCAACAATTCTTGATTTTTCTGCTTAAAATGATTGGACAGTACCTGCTGATAGTGGATACGAACAAAATAGGAACCAGGAATGGATTAAATGGGAGAAAACGCAAGGAATCAGTTGAGCCCAACAAAAAAAACGTAAGCCGCGGACCTGAAAAAAGTCTGAAAAATCAGACCCCCAACAATTCTTGATTTTTCTGCTTACAATGATTGGACAGTACCTGCTGATAGTGGATACGAAGAAATTAGGAACCAGGAATTGATTAAAGGGGAGAAAACGCAAGGAATCAGTTGAGCCCACAACCGAAAAAAAACGTAAGCCGGACCTGAAAAAAGTCTGAAAAATCGGACCCCCAACAATTCTTGATTTTTCTGCTTAAAATGATTGGACAGTACCTGCTGATAGTGGATTCGAAGAAATTAGGAACCAGGAATGGATTAAATGGGAGAAAACGCAAGGAATAAGTTGAGCTCCCAACCGAAAAAAACGTAAGCCGCGGACCTGAAAAATGTATGAAAAATTGGGACCCCCAACAATTCTTGATTTTTCTGCTTAAAATGATTGGACAGTACCTGCTGATAGTGGATACGAAGAAAATAGGAACTGGGAATGGATGAAATGGGAGAAAACGCAAGGAATCAGTTGAGCCCACAACCGAAAAAAACGTAAGCCGCGGACCTGAAATAAGGCTGAAAAATCGGACCCCAACAATTCTTGATTTTTCTTCTTAAAATGATTGGACAGTACCTGCTGATAGTGGATCTGAAGAAAATAGGAACCAGGAATGGATTAAATGGGAGAAAACGCAAGAATCAGTTGAGCCCACAACCGAAAAAAACGTAAGCCGCGGACCTGAAAAAAATCTGAAAAATCGGACCCCCAACAATTCTTGATTTTTCTGCTTAAAATGATTGGACAGTACCTGCTGATAGTGGATACGAAGATTATAGGAACCAGGAATGGATTAAATGGGAGAAAATGCAAGAATCAGTTGAGCCACAACCGAAAAAAAAAACATAAGCCGCGGACCTGAAAAATGTATGAAAAATCGGACCCCCAACAATTCTTGATTTTCTGCTTAAAATGATTGGACAGTACCTGCTGATAGTGGATACGAAGAAATTAGGAACCAGGAATGGTTTAAATGGGAGAAAACGAAAGGAATCAGTTGAGCCCACACCCGAAAAAAACCTAAGCCGCGGACCTGAAACAAGTCTGAATAATCGGACCCCCAGCAATTCTTGATTTTTCTGCTTAAAATGATTGGACAGTACCTACTGATAGTGGATACGAAGAAATTAGGAACCAGGAATGGATTAAATGTGAGAAAATGCAAGGAATCAGTTGAGTCCACAACCGAAAAAACGTAAGCCGCGGACCTGAAAAAAGTCTGAAAAATCGGACCCCCAACAATTCTTGATTTTTCTGCTTAAAATGATTGGACAGTACCTGCTGATAGTGGATACGAAGAAAATAGGAACCAGGAATGGATTAAATGGGAGAAAACATGAGAATCAGTTGAGCCCACAACCGAAAAAAACGTAAGCTGCGGACCTGAAAAAATCTGAAAAATCGGACCCCAACAATTCTTGATTTTTCTGCTTAAATGATTGGACAGTACCTGCTGATATTGGATACGAAGAAATTAGGAACCAGGAATGGATTAAATGGGGAAAAACGCAAGGAATAAGTTGAGCCCACAACCGAAAAAACGTAAGCCGCGGACCTGAAAAATGTCTGAAAAATCGGACCCCCAACAATTCTTGATTTTCTGCTTAAAATGATTGGACAGTACCTGCTGATAGTGGATACGAAGATTATAGGAACCAGGAATGGATTAAATGGGAGAAAATGCAAGGAATCAGTTGAGCCCACAACCGAAAAAACGTAAGCCACGGACCTGAAAAATGTATGAAAAATCGGACCCCCAACAATTCTTGATTTTTCTGCTTAAAATGATTGGACAGTACCTGCTGATAGTGGATACGAAGAAAATAGGAACCAGGAATGGATTAAATGGGAGAAAACGCAAGGAATCAGTTGAGCCCAGAACCGAAAAAAAAAAACATAAGCCGCGGACCTGAAAAAAGTCTGAAAAATCGGACCCCCAACAATTCTTGATTTTTCTGCTTAAAATGAATGGACAGTACCTGCTGATAGTGGATACGAAGATTATAGGAACCAGGAATGGATTAAATGGGAGAAAATGCAAGGAATCAGTTGAGCCCACAACAAAAAAACGTAAGCCGCGGACCTGAAAAAAGTCTGAAAAATCGGACCCCAACAATTCTTGATTTTCTGCTTAAAATGATTGGACAGTACCTGCTGATAGTGGATCGAAGATTATAGGAACCAGGAATGGATTAAATGGGAGAAAATGCTAGGAATCAGTTGAGCTCACAACCCGAAAAAACGTAAGCGCGGACCTGAAAAATGTATGAAAAATCGGACCCCCAACAATTCTTGATTTTTCTGCTTAAAATGATTGGACAGTACCTGCTGATAGTGGATACGAAAAATTATAGGAACCAGGAATGGATTAAATGGGAGAAAACGCAAGGAATAAGTTGAGCTCACAACCGAAAAAAACGTAAGCCGCGGACCTGAAAAATGTATGAAAAATCGGACCCCCAACAATTCTTGATTTTCTGCTTAAAATGATTGGAAGTACCTGCTGATAGTGGATACGAAGAAAATAGGAACCAGGAATGGATTAAATGGGAGAAAACGCAAGGAATCAGTTGAGCCCACAACCGAAAAAAACGTAAGCCGCGGACCTGAAAAAACTCTGAAAAATCAGACCCCTAACAATTCTTGATTTTTCTGCTTAAAATGATTGGACAGTATCTGCTGATAGTGGATACGAAGATTATAGGAACCAGGAATGGATTAAATGGGAGAAAACACAAGGTATAAGTGGAGCCCACAACCGAAAAAAACGTAAGCCGCGGACCTGAAAAAATTCTGAAAAATCGGACCCCCAACAATTCTTGATTTTTCTGCTTAAAATGATTGGACAGTACCTGCTGATAGTGGATACGAAGAAATTAGGAACCAGGAATGGATTAAATGGGAGAAAACGCAAGGAATCAGTTGAGCCCACAACCGAAAAAAACGTCAGCCGCGGACCTGAAAAATGTATGAAAAATCGGACCCCCAACAATTCTTGATTTTTCTGCTTAAAATGATTGGGAAGTACCTGCTGATAGTGGATACGAAGAAAATAGAAACCAGGAATGGATGAAATGGGAGAAAAACGCAAGAATCAGTTGAGCCCACACCGAAAAACGTAAGCCGCGGACCTGAAATAAGGCTGAAAAATTGGACCCCCAACAATTCTTGATTTTTCTGCCTAAAATGATTGGACAGTACCTGCTGATAGTGGATACGAAAAAATAGGAACCAGGAATGGATTAAATGTGAGAAAATGCAAGAATCAGTTGAGCCCACAACCGAAAAAAAAACGTAAGCAGCGGACCTGAAAAATGTATGAAAAATCGGACCCCAACAATTCTTGATTTTTCTGCTTAAAATGATTGGGAAGTACCTGCTGATAGTGGATACGAAGAAAATAGGAACCGGAATGGATGAAATGGGAGAAAACGCAAGGAATCAGTTGAGCCCACAACCGAAAAAAAAAAGCGTAAGCCGCGGACCTGAAAAAGGCTGAAAAATTGGACCCCAACAATTCTTGATTTTTCTGCCTAAAATGATTGGACAGTACCTGCTGATAGTGGATACGAAGAAAATAGGAACCAGGAATGGATTAAATGTGAGAAAATGCAAGAAATCAGTTGAGCCCACAACCGAAAAAAACCTAAGCCGCGGACTTGAAAAAATCTGAAAAATCGGACCCCAACAATTCTTGATTTTTCTGCTTAAAATGATTGGACAGTACCTGCTGATAGTGGATAAAAGAAAATAGGAACCAGGAATGGATTAAATGGAGAAAACGCAAGGAATCAGTTGAGCCCACAACCGAAAAAAAAAAAACGTAAGCCGTGGACCTGAAAAAAGGCTGAAAAATCGGACCCCCAACAATTCTTGATTTTTCTGCTTAAAATGATTGGACAGTACCTGCTGATAGTGGATACGAACAAAATAGGAACCAGGAATGGATTAAATGGGAGAAAACGCAAGGAATCAGTTGAGCCCACAAAAAAAAAAACGTAAACCTGCGGACCTGAAAAAAGTCTGAAAAATCAGACCCCCAACAATTCTTGATTTTTCTGCTTAAAATGATTGGACAGTACCTGCTGATAGTGGATACGAAGAAATTAGGAACCAGGAATTGATTAAAGGGGAGAAAACGCAAGGAATCAGTTGAGCCCACAACCGAAAAAAAACGTAAGCCGCAGACCTGAAAAAAGTCTGAAAAATCGGACCCCCAACAATTCTTGATTTTTCTGCTTAAAATGATTGGACAGTACCTGCTGATAGTGGATTCAAGAAATTAGGAACCAGGAATGGATTAAATGGGAGAAAACGCAAAGAATAAGTTGAGCTCCCAACCGAAAAAACGTAAGCCGCGGACCTGAAAAATGTATGAAAAATCGGACCCCCAACAATTCTTGATTTTTCTGCTTAAAATGATTGGACAGTACCTGCTGATAGTGGATCTGAAGAAAATAGGAACCAGGAATGGATTAAATGGGAGAAAACGCAAAGGAATCAGTTGAGCCCACAACCGAAAAAAAAGCGTAAGCCGCGGACCTGAAAAAAAGTCTGAAAAATCGGACCCCCAACAATTCTTGATTTTCTGCTTAAAATGATTGGACAGTACCTGCTGATAGTGGATACGAAGAAAATAGGAACCAGGAATGGATTAAATGGGAAAAAAACGCAAAGAATCAGTTGAGCCCACAACCGAAAAAAATGTAAGCAGCGGACCTGAAAAAATCTGAAAAATCGGACCCCAACAATTCTTGATTTTTCTGCTTAAAATGATTGGACAGTACCTGCTGATAGTGGATACGAAGAAATTAGGAACCAGGAATGGATTAAATGGGAGAAAACAAAATGAATCAGTTGAGCCCACAACCCGAAAAAAGCGTAAGCCGCGGACCTGAAAAAAGTCTGAAAAATCGGACCCCCAACAATTCTTGATTTTCTGCTTAAAATGATTGGACAGTACCTGCTGATAGTGGATACGAAGAAATTAGGAACCAGGAATGGATTAAATGGGAGAAAACGCAAGGAATCAGTTGAGCCCACAACCGACAAAAACGTAAGCCGCGGACCTGAAAAAGTCTGAAAAATCGGACCCCAACAATTCTTGATTTTTCTGCTTAAAATGATTGGACAGTACCTGCTGATAGTGGATACGAAGAAAATAGGAACCAGGAATGGATTAAATGGGAGAAAACGCAAGGAAATCAGTTGAGCCCACAACAAAAAAAAAAAGTAAGCCGCGGACCTGAAAAAAGTCTGAAAAATCGGACCCCCAACAATTCTTGATTTTCTGCTTAAAATGATTGGACAGTACCTGCTGATAGTGGATACTGAAGAAATTAGGAACCAGGAATGGATTAAATGGGAAAACGCAAGGAATCAGTTGAGCCCACAACCGAAAAAAAAACGTAAGCCGCGGACCTGAAAAATGTATGAAAAATCGGACCCCCAACAATTCTTGATTTTTCTGCTTAAAATGATTGGACAGTACCTGCTGATAGTGGATACGAAGAAATAGGAACCAGGAATGGATTAAATGGGAGAAAACGCAAGGAATCAGTTGAGCCACAACCCGAAAAAAACGTAAGCCACGGACCTGAAAAAAAGTCTGAAAAATCGGACCCCCAACAATTCTTGATTTTTCTGCTTAAAATGATTGGACAGTACCTGCTGATAGTGGATCACGAAGAAAATAGGAACCAGGAATGGATTAAATGGGAGAAAACGCAAAGGAATCAGTTGAGCCCACAACCGAAAAAAAAAAGTAAAGCGCGGACCTGAAAAAAGTCTGAAAAATCGGACCCCCAACAATTCTTGATTTTCTGCTTAAAATGATTGGACAGTACCTGCTGATAGTGGATAAAGAAATTATAGGAACCAGGAATGGATTAAATGGGAGAAAACGCAAAGGTAATCAGTTGAGCCCACAACCAAAAAAAAAAACGTAAGCCGCGGACCTGAAAAAAGTCTGAAAAATCGGACCCCCAACAATTCTTGATTTTTCTGCTTAAAATGATTGGACAGTACCTGCTGATAGTGGATACGAAGAAATTAGGAACCAGGAATGGATTAAATGGGAGAAAACGCAAGGAATCAGTTGAGCCCACAACCGAAAAAAAAACGTAAGCCGCGGACCTGAAAAAAATCTGAAAAATCGGACCCCCAACAATTCTTGATTTTTCTGCTTAAAATGATTGGACAGTACCTGCTGATAGTGGATACGAAAATAGGAACCAGGAATGGATTAAATGGGAGAAAACGCAAAGGAATCAGTTGAGCCCAGAACCCCGAAAAAACGTAAGCCCAGCGGACCTGAAAAAAATCTGAAAAATCGGACCCCCAACAATTCTTGATTTTCTGCTTAAAATGATTGGACAGTACCTGCTGATAGTGGATACGAAGATTATAGGAACCAGGAATGGATTAAATGGGAGAAAATGCAAGGAATCAGTTGAGCCCACAACCCGAAAAAAGCGTAAAGCCGCGGACCTGAAAAATGTCTGAAAAATCGGACCCCCAACAATTCTTGATTTTTCTGCTTAAAATGATTGGACAGTACCTGCTGATAGTGGATACGAAGATTAAAAGGAACCAGAATGGATTAAATGGGAGAAAAACGCAAAGGAATCAGTTGAGCCCACAACCGAAAAAACGTAAGCCGCGGACCTGAAAAAAGTCTGAAAAATCGGACCCCCAACAATTCTTGATTTTCTGCTTAAAATGATTGGACAGTACCTGCTGATAGTGGATATCTGAAAAAATAGGAACCAGGAATGGATTAAATGGAGAAAAACGCAAGGAATCAGTTGAGCCCACAACCGAAAAAACGTAAGCCGCGGACCTGAAAAAAGTCTGAAAAATCGGACCCCCAACAATTCTTGATTTTTCTGCTTAAAATGATTGGACAGTACCTGCTGATAGTGGATACGAAGAAAATAGGAACCAGGAATGGATTAAATGGAGAAAACAAAGGAATCAGTTGAGCCCACAACCGAAAAAAACGTAAGCGCGGACCTGAAAAAAAGTCTGAAAAATCGGACCCCCAACAATTCTTGATTTTTCTGCTTAAAATGATTGGACAGTACCTGCTGATAGTGGATACGAAGATTATAGGAACCAGGAATGGATTAAATGGGAGAAAACGCAAAAGGAATCAGTTGAGCCCACAACCGAAAAAACGTAAGCGCGGACCTGAAAAAAGTATAAAAATCGGACCCCCAACAATTCTTGATTTTTCTGCTTAAAATGATTGGACAGTACCTGCTGATAGTGGATACTGAAAAAAATAGGAACCAGGAATGGATTAAATGGGAGAAAACGCAAGGAATCAGTTGAGCCCACAACCCGAAAAAAAAAGCCGCGGACCTGAAAAAAGTCTGAAAAATCGGACCCCAACAATTCTTGATTTTCTGCTTAAAATGATTGGACAGTACCTGCTGATAGTGGATACGAAAAAATAGGAACCAGGAATGGATTAAATGGGAGAAAACGCAAGGAATCAGTTGAGCCCACAACCGAAAAAAAAACGTAAACGCGGACCTGAAAAAGTCTGAAAAATCGGACCCCAACAATTCTTGATTTTTCTGCTTAAAATGATTGGACAGTACCTGCTGATAGTGGATACGAAGAAATTAGGAACCAGGAATGGATTAAATGGGAGAAAACGCAAGGAATCAGTTGAGCCCACAACTACAAAAAAAAAACGTAAGCCGCGGACCTGAAAAAAGTCTGAAAAATCGGACCCCCAACAATTCTTGATTTTCTGCTTAAAATGATTGGACAGTACCTGCTGATAGTGGATACGAAGATTATAGGAACCAGGAATGGATTAAATGGGAGAAAACGCAAGGAATCAGTTGAGCCCACAACCAAAAAAACGTAAGCGCGGACCTGAAAAAAGTCTGAAAAATCGGACCCCAACAATTCTTGATTTTTCTGCTTAAAATGATTGGACAGTACCTGCTGATAGTGGATATCGAAGAAAATAGGAACCAGGAATGGATTAAATGGGAGAAAACGCAAAGGAATCAGTTGAGCCCACAACCCGAAAAAAAAACGTAAGCCGCGGACCTGAAAAAAGTCTGAAAAATCGGACCCCCAACAATTCTTGATTTTCTGCTTAAAATGATTGGACAGTACCTGCTGATAGTGGATACGAAGAAGAAAATTAGGAACCAGGAATGGATTAAATGGAAAAACGCAAAATCAGTTGAGCCCACAACCTGCTGATAGAAAAAAGCGTAAACCGCGGACCTGAAAAAAGTCTGAAAAATCGGACCCCCAACAATTCTTGATTTTCTGCTTAAAATGATTGGACAGTACCTGCTGATAGTGGATACGAAAAAAATAGGAACCAGGAATGGATTAAATGGGAGAAAACGCAAAAGAAATCAGTTGAGCCCACAACCGAAAAAACGTAAGCCGCGGACCTGAAAAAAGTCTGAAAAATCGGACCCCAACAATTCTTGATTTTTCTGCTTAAAATGATTGGACAGTACCTGCTGATAGTGGATACGAAGAAAATAGGAACCAGGAATGGATTAAATGGGAGAAAACGCAAAAGGAATCAGTTGAGCCACAACCGAAAAAAACGTAAGCCGCGGACCTGAAAAAAGTCTGAAAAATCGGACCCCCAACAATTCTTGATTTTTCTGCTTAAAATGATTGGACAGTACCTACTGATAGTGGATACGAAGAAAATAGGAACCAGGAATGGATTAAATGGAGAAAACGCAAGGAATCAGTTGAGCCCACAACCGAAAAAAACGTAAGCCGCGGACCTGAAAAAAATCTGAAAAATCGGACCCCCAACAATTCTTGATTTTTCTGCTTAAAATGATTGGACAGTACCTGCTGATAGTGGATACGAAGAAATAGGAACCAGGAATGGATTAAATGGGAGAAAATGCAAGGAATCAGTTGAGCCCACAACCGAAAAAAAAACGTAAGCAGCGGACCTGAAAAAAAGTCTGAAAAATCGGACCCCCAACAATTCTTGATTTTTCTGCTTAAAATGATTGGACAGTACCTGCTGATAGTGGATACGAAGAAAATAGGAACCAGGAATGGATTAAATGGGAGAAAAACGCAAAGGAATCAGTTGAGCCCAAAACCCAAAAAAAACGTAAGCCGCGGACCTGAAAAAAGTCTGAAAAATCGGACCCCCAACAATTCTTGATTTTTCTGCTTAAAATGATTGGACAGTACCTGCTGATAGTGGATACGAAGAAATTAGGAACCAGGAATGGATTAAATGGGAGAAAACGCAAAAATCGAATCAGTTGAGCCCAAAACCGAAAAAAAACGTAAGCCGCGGACCTGAAAAAAGTATGAAAAATCGGACCCCCAACAATTCTTGATTTTTCTGCTTAAAATGATTGGACAGTACCTGCTGATAGTGGATACGAAGAAAATAGGAACCAGGAATGGATTAAATGGGAGAAAACGCAAGGAATCAGTTGAGCCCACAACCGAAAAAAACGTAAGCCGCGGACCTGAAAAAAGTCTGAAAAATCGGACCCCCAACAATTCTTGATTTTTCTGCTTAAAATGATTGGACAGTACCTGCTGATAGTGGATAAGAAATTATAGGAACCAGGAATGGATTAAATGGGAGAAAACGCAAAGAATCAGTTGAGCCCACAACCGAAAAAAAAAACGTAAGCCGCGGACCTGAAAAATGTCTGAAAAATCGGACCCCCAACAATTCTTGATTTTTCTGCTTAAAATGATTGGACAGTACCTGCTGATAGTGGATACGAAGAAAATAGGAACCAGGAATGGATTAAATGGGAGAAAACGCAAAGGAATCAGTTGAGCCCACAACCAAAAAAAAAACGTAAGCCGCGGACCTGAAAAAAGTCTGAAAAATCGGACCCCAACAATTCTTGATTTTTCTGCTTAAAATGATTGGACAGTACCTGCTGATAGTGGATACGAAGATTATAGGAACCAGGAATGGATTAAATGGGAGAAAACGCAAGGAATCAGTTGAGCCCACAACAACTGAAAAAACGTAAGCCGCGGACCTGAAAAAAAGTCTGAAAAATCGGACCCCCAACAATTCTTGATTTTTCTGCTTAAAATGATTGGACAGTACCTGCTGATAGTGGATCTGAAAGAAATAGAACCAGGAATGGATTAAATGGGAGAAAACGCAAAGGAATCAGTTGAGCCCACAACCGAAAAAACGTAAGCCGCGGACCTGAAAAAAGTCTGAAAAATCGGACCCCCACAATTCTTGATTTTTCTGCTTAAAATGATTGGACAGTACCTGCTGATAGTGGATACGAAGAAATAGGAACCAGGAATGGATTAAATGGGAGAAAACGCAAAGAATCAGTTGAGCCCACAACCGAAAAAAAAATAAGCAGCGGACCTGAAAAAAGTCTGAAAAATCGGACCCCCAACAATTCTTGATTTTTCTGCTTAAAATGATTGGACAGTACCTGCTGATAGTGGATACGAAGAAAAATAGGAACCAGGAATGGATTAAATGGGAAAACGCAAGGAATCAGTTGAGCCCACAACCGAAAAAACGTAAGCGTAAACGGGACCTGAAAAAGTCTGAAAAATCGGACCCCAACAATTCTTGATTTTTCTGCTTAAAATGATTGGACAGTACCTGCTGATAGTGGATACGAAAGAAAATAGGAACCAGGAATGGATTAAATGGGAGAAAACGCAAGGAATCAGTTGAGCCCACAACCGAAAAAACGTAAGCCGCGGACCTGAAAAAAGTCTGAAAAATCGGACCCCCAACAATTCTTGATTTTCTGCTTAAAATGATTGGACAGTACCTGCTGATAGTGGATACGAAGAAAAAAATAGGAACCAGGAATGGATTAAATGGGAGAAAACGCAAAAGGAATCAGTTGAGCCACAACCCGAAAAAAAACGTAAGCCGCGGACCTGAAAAAAGTCTGAAAAATCGGACCCCCAACAATTCTTGATTTTCTGCTTAAAATGATTGGACAGTACCTGCTGATAGTGGATACGAAGAAAATAGGAACCAGGAATGGATTAAATGGGAGAAAACGCAAAGGAATCAGTTGAGCCCACAACCGAAAAAAAAAAGCGTAAGCCGCGGACCTGAAAAAAGTCTGAAAAATCGGACCCCAACAATTCTTGATTTTCTGCTTAAAATGATTGGACAGTACCTGCTGATAGTGGATACGAAGAAAATAGGAACCAGGAATGGATTAAATGGGAGAAAACGCAAGGAATCAGTTGAGCCCACAACCGAAAAAAAACGTAAGCCGCGGACCTGAAAAAAGTCTGAAAAATCGGACCCCCAACAATTCTTGATTTTCTGCTTAAAATGATTGGACAGTACCTGCTGATAGTGGATACGAAGAAATTAGGAACCAGGAATGGATTAAATGGGAGAAAACGCAAAGGAATCAGTTGAGCCCACAACCGAAAAAAACGTAAGCCGCGGACCTGAAAAAGTCTGAAAAATCGGACCCCCACAATTCTTGATTTTTCTGCTTAAAATGATTGGACAGTACCTGCTGATAGTGGATTCGAAGAAAATAGGAACCAGGAATGGATTAAATGGGAGAAAACGCAAGGAATCAGTTGAGCCCACAACCGAAAAAAACGTAAGCCGCGGACCTGAAAAAAGTCTGAAAAATCGGACCCCCAACAATTCTTGATTTTTCTGCTTAAAATGATTGGACAGTACCTGCTGATAGTGGATACGAAGAATAGGAACCAGGAATGGATTAAATGGGAGAAAACGCAAGGAATCAGTTGAGCCCACAACCGAAAAAACGTAAGCCGCGGACCTGAAAAAAGTCTGAAAAATCGGACCCCCAACAATTCTTGATTTTTCTGCTTAAAATGATTGGACAGTACCTGCTGATAGTGGATACGAAGAAAATAGGAACCAGGAATGGATTAAATGGGAGAAAACGCAAGGAATCAGTTGAGCCCACAACCGAAAAAACGTAAGCCGCGGACCTGAAAAAAGTCTGAAAAATCGGACCCCAACAATTCTTGATTTTCTGCTTAAAATGATTGGACAGTACCTGCTGATAGTGGATACGAAGAAAATAGGAACCAGGAATGGATTAAATGGGAGAAAACGCAAGAAATCAGTTGAGCCCACAACCGAAAAAACGTAAGCCGCGGACCTGAAAAAGTCTGAAAAATCGGACCCCCAACAATTCTTGATTTTTCTGCTTAAAATGATTGGACAGTACCTGCTGATAGTGGATACGAAGAAAATAGGAACCAGGAATGGATTAAATGGGAGAAAACGCAAGGAATCAGTTGAGCCCACAACCGAAAAAAACGTAAGCCGCGGACCTGAAAAAAGTCTGAAAAATCGGACCCCCAACAATTCTTGATTTTTCTGCTTAAAATGATTGGACAGTACCTGCTGATAGTGGATACGAAGAAAATAGGAACCAGGAATGGATTAAATGGGAGAAAACGCAAAGGAATCAGTTGAGCCCACAACCCGAAAAAAAACGTAAGCGCGGACCTGAAAATGTATGAAAAATCGGACCCCCAACAATTCTTGATTTTTCTGCTTAAAATGATTGGACAGTACCTGCTGATAGTGGATACGAAGAAAATAGGAACCAGGAATGGATTAAATGGAGAAAACGCGAAGGAATCAGTTGAGCCCACAACCGAAAAAAAAACGTAAGCCGCGGACCTGAAAAAAGTCTGAAAAATCGGACCCCCAACAATTCTTGATTTTTCTGCTTAAAATGATTGGACAGTACCTGCTGATAGTGGATACGAAGAAGATTATAGGAACCAGGAATGGATTAAATGGGAGAAAACGCAAGGAATCAGTTGAGCCCACAACCGAAAAAAAAAACGTAAAGCCGCGGACCTGAAAAAAAAGTCTGAAAAATCGGACCCCAACAATTCTTGATTTTTCTGCTTAAAATGATTGGACAGTACCTGCTGATAGTGGATACGAAGAATATAGGAACCAGGAATGGATTAAATGGGAGAAAATGCAAGGAATCAGTTGAGCCCAAAACCGAAAAAAAAAAAAGCGGACCTGAAAAAAGTCTGAAAAATCGGACCCCAACAATTCTTGATTTTTCTGCTTAAAATGATTGGACAGTACCTGCTGATAGTGGATACGAAGAAATAGGAACCAGGAATGGATTAAATGGGAGAAAACGCAAAAGGAATCAGTTGAGCCCACAACCGAAAAAAAACGTAAGCCGCGGACCTGAAAAAAGTATGAAAAATCGGACCCCCAACAATTCTTGATTTTTCTGCTTAAAATGATTGGACAGTACCTGCTGATAGTGGATCTGAAGAAAATAGGAACCAGGAATGGATTAAATGGGAGAAAAAACGCGCAAGGAATCAGTTGAGCCCACAACCGAAAAAAAAACAAGCCGCGGACCTGAAAAAGTCTGAAAAATCGGACCCCCAACAATTCTTGATTTTTCTGCTTAAAATGATTGGACAGTACCTGCTGATAGTGGATACGAAAGAAAATAGGAACCAGGAATGGATTAAATGGGAGAAAACGCAAGGAATCAGTTGAGCCCACAACCGAAAAAAAACGTAAGCCGCGGACCTGAAAAAAAGTCTGAAAAATCGGACCCCCAACAATTCTTGATTTTCTGCTTAAAATGATTGGACAGTACCTGCTGATAGTGGATACGAAGAAATAGGAACCAGGAATGGATTAAATGGGAGAAAATGCAAGGAATCAGTTGAGCCCACAACCTGAAAAAACGTAAGCCGCGGACCTGAAAAAATGTATGAAAAAAATCGGACCCCCAACAATTCTTGATTTTTCTGCTTAAAATGATTGGACAGTACCTGCTGATAGTGGATACGAAGAAATAGGAACCAGGAATGGATTAAATGGGAGAAAACGCAAAAGAATCAGTTGAGCCCAAAAACCGAAAAAAAAAAAGCAGCGGACCTGAAAAAAGTCTGAAAAATCGGACCCCCAACAATTCTTGATTTTTCTGCTTAAAATGATTGGACAGTACCTGCTGATAGTGGATACGAAGAAATTAGGAACCAGGAATGGATTAAATGGGAGAAAACGCAAGGAATCAGTTGAGCCCACAACCCGAAAAAAAAGCGTAAGCCGCGGACCTGAAAAAAGTCTGAAAAATCGGACCCCCAACAATTCTTGATTTTCTGCTTAAAATGATTGGACAGTACCTGCTGATAGTGGATCGAAGAAAATAGGAACCAGGAATGGATTAAATGGGAGAAAACGCAAAGGGAATCAGTTGAGCCCACAACCGAAAAAAAACGTAAACGCGGACCTGAAAAAATCTGAAAAATCGGACCCCCAACAATTCTTGATTTTCTGCTTAAAATGATTGGACAGTACCTGCTGATAGTGGATACGAAGAAAATATAGGAACCAGGAATGGATTAAATGGGAAAAATGCGCAAGGAATCAGTTGAGCCCACAACAACCGAAAAAACGTAAGCCGCGGACCTGAAAAAAGTATGAAAAATCGGACCCCCAACAATTCTTGATTTTCTGCTTAAAATGATTGGACAGTACCTGCTGATAGTGGATACGAAGAAATTAGGAACCAGGAATGGATTAAATGGGAGAAAAACGCAAGGAATCAGTTGAGCCCACAACCGAAAAAAAACGTAAGCCGCGGACCTGAAAAAGTCTGAAAAATCGGACCCCCAACAATTCTTGATTTTTCTGCTTAAAATGATTGGACAGTACCTGCTGATAGTGGATACGAAGAAAATAGGAACCAGGAATGGATTAAATGGGAAAAAAAGGAATCAGTTGAGCCCACAACCCAAAAAACGTAAGCCGCGGACCTGAAAAAGTCTGAAAAATCGGACCCCCAACAATTCTTGATTTTTCTGCTTAAAATGATTGGACAGTACCTGCTGATAGTGGATCACGAAGAAAATAGGAACCAGGAATGGATTAAATGGAGAAAACGCAAGGAATCAGTTGAGCCCACAACCGAAAAAACGTAAGCCGCGGACCTGAAAAAAGTCTGAAAAATCGGACCCCCAACAATTCTTGATTTTCTGCTTAAAATGATTGGACAGTACCTGCTGATAGTGGATACGAAGAAAATAGGAACCAGGAATGGATTAAATGGGAGAAAAACGCAAGGAATCAGTTGAGCCACAACCGAAAAAACGTAAGCCGCGGACCTGAAAAAAAGTCTGAAAAATCGGACCCCAACAATTCTTGATTTTCTGCTTAAAATGATTGGACAGTACCTGCTGATAGTGGATACGAAGAAATTAGGAACCAGGAATGGATTAAATGGGAGAAAACGCAAGGAATCAGTTGAGCCCAAACCGAAAAAACGTAAGCCGCGGACCTGAAAAAAGTCTGAAAAATCGGACCCCCAACAAATTCTTGATTTTTCTGCTTAAAATGATTGGACAGTACCTGCTGATAGTGGATACGAAGAAAATAGGAACCAGGAATGGATTAAATGGGAGAAAACGCAAGGAATCAGTTGAGCCCACAACCGAAAAAACGTAAGCCGCGGACCTGAAAAAAGTCTGAAAAATCGGACCCCCAACAATTCTTGATTTTTCTGCTTAAAATGATTGGACAGTACCTGCTGATAGTGGATACGAAGAAAGGAACCAGGAATGGATTAAATGGGAGAAAACGCAAGAATCAGTTGAGCCCACAACCGAAAAAAACGTAAGCCGGGACCTGAAAAAAGTCTGAAAAATCGGACCCCAACAATTCTTGATTTTTCTGCTTAAAATGATTGGACAGTACCTGCTGATAGTGGATACAAAAAATAGGAACCAGGAATGGATTAAATGGGAGAAAAAATGCAAGGAATCAGTTGAGCCCACAACCGAAAAAAACGTAAGCGCGGACCTGAAAAAAGTCTGAAAAATCGGACCCCCAACAATTCTTGATTTTTCTGCTTAAAATGATTGGACAGTACCTGCTGATAGTGGATACGAAGAAAATAGGAACCAGGAATGGATTAAATGGGAGAAAACGCAAGGAATCAGTTGAGCCCACAACCGAAAAAAACGTAAGCCGCGGACCTGAAAAAAGTCTGAAAAATCGGACCCCCAACAATTCTTGATTTTTCTGCTTAAAATGATTGGACAGTACCTGCTGATAGTGGATACGAAGAAAATAGGAACCAGGAATGGATTAAATGGGAAAAATGCAAGGAATCAGTTGAGCCCACAAAAAAAAACGTAAGCCGCGGACCTGAAAAATGTATGAAAAATCGGACCCCCAACAATTCTTGATTTTTCTGCTTAAAATGATTGGACAGTACCTGCTGATAGTGGATACGAAGAAAATAGGAACCAGGAATGGATTAAATGGGGAAAAACGCAAGGAATCAGTTGAGCCCACAACCGAAAAAAAAAATAAGCCGCGGACCTGAAAAAAGTCTGAAAAATCGGACCCCCAACAATTCTTGATTTTTCTGCTTAAAATGATTGGACAGTACCTGCTGATAGTGGATACGAAGAAATATAGGAACCAGGAATGGATTAAATGGGAGAAAATGCAAGGAATCAGTTGAGCCCACAACCGAAAAAACGTAAGCCGCGGACCTGAAAAAATGTCTGAAAAAATCGGACCCCAACAATTCTTGATTTTTCTGCTTAAAATGATTGGACAGTACCTGCTGATAGTGGATCACGAAGAAAATAGGAACCAGGAATGGATTAAATGGGAGAAAACGCAAGGAATCAGTTGAGCCCACAACCGAAAAAAACGTAAGCCGCGGACCTGAAAAATGTATGAAAAATCGGACCCCCAACAATTCTTGATTTTTCTGCTTAAAATGATTGGACAGTACCTGCTGATAGTGGATACGAAGAAAATAGGAACCAGGAATGGATTAAATGGGAGAAAACGCAAGAATCAGTTGAGCCCACAACCGAAAAAAAAACGTAAGCCGCGGACCTGAAAAAAGTCTGAAAAATCGGACCCCCAACAATTCTTGATTTTTCTGCTTAAAATGATTGGACAGTACCTGCTGATAGTGGATACGAAAATTATAGGAACCAGGAATGGATTAAATGGGAGAAAACGCAAGGAATCAGTTGAGCCCACAACCGAAAAAAAAAACGTAAGCCGCGGACCTGAAAAAAGTCTGAAAAATCGGACCCCCAACAATTCTTGATTTTTCTGCTTAAAATGATTGGACAGTACCTGCTGATAGTGGATACGAAGAAAATAGGAACCAGGAATGGATTAAATGGGAGAAAACGCAAGGAATCAGTTGAGCCCACAACCGAAAAAAACGTAAGCCGCGGACCTGAAAAAAGTCTGAAAAATCGGACCCCCAACAATTCTTGATTTTTCTGCTTAAAATGATTGGACAGTACCTGCTGATAGTGGATCACGAAAAATAGGAACCAGGAATGGATTAAATGGGAGAAAACAAGGAATCAGTTGAGCCCACAACCGAAAAAAAACATAAGCCGCGGACCTGAAAAAAGTATGAAAAATCGGACCCCCAACAATTCTTGATTTTCTGCTTAAAATGATTGGACAGTACCTGCTGATAGTGGATACGAAGAAATTAGGAACCAGGAATGGATTAAATGGGAGAAAACGCAAGGAATCAGTTGAGCCCACAACCGAAAAAAAAAGCGTAAGCCGCGGACCTGAAAAAAGTCTGAAAAATCGGACCCCCAACAATTCTTGATTTTTCTGCTTAAAATGATTGGACAGTACCTGCTGATAGTGGATACGAAGAAAATAGGAACCAGGAATGGATTAAATGGGAGAAAACGCAAGGAATCAGTTGAGCCCACAACCGAAAAAACGTAAGCCGCGGACCTGAAAAAGTCTGAAAAATCGGACCCCCAACAATTCTTGATTTTTCTGCTTAAAATGATTGGACAGTACCTGCTGATAGTGGATACGAAGAAATAGGAACCAGGAATGGATTAAATGGGAGAAAACGCAAGGAATCAGTTGAGCCCACAACCCGAAAAAAAAACGTAAGCCGCGGACCTGAAAAATGTATGAAAAATCGGACCCCCAACAATTCTTGATTTTTCTGCTTAAAATGATTGGACAGTACCTGCTGATAGTGGATACGAAGAAATTAGGAACCAGGAATGGATTAAATGGGAGAAAACGCAAGGAATCAGTTGAGCCCACAACCCGAAAAAAAAACGTAAGCCGCGGACCTGAAAAAAAGTCTGAAAAATCGGACCCCCAACAATTCTTGATTTTTCTGCTTAAAATGATTGGACAGTACCTGCTGATAGTGGATACGAAGAAAATAGGAACCAGGAATGGATTAAATGGGAGAAAACGCAAGGAATCAGTTGAGTCCACAACCGAAAAAAACGTAAGCCGCGGACCTGAAAAAAGTCTGAAAAATCGGACCCCCAACAATTCTTGATTTTTCTGCTTAAAATGATTGGACAGTACCTGCTGATAGTGGATACGAAGAAATTATAGGAACCAGGAATGGATTAAATGGAGAAAACGCAAGGAATCAGTTGAGCCCACAACCGAAAAAAAAACGTAAGCCGGGACCTGAAAAAAAAAATGTCTGAAAAATCGGACCCCCAACAATTCTTGATTTTTCTGCTTAAAATGATTGGACAGTACCTGCTGATAGTGGATACGAAGAAAATAGGAACCAGGAATGGATTAAATGGGAGAAAATGCAAGGAATCAGTTGAGCCCACAACCGAAAAAAACGTAAACCGCGGACCTGAAAAATGTCTGAAAAATCGGACCCCCAACAATTCTTGATTTTTCTGCTTAAAATGATTGGACAGTACCTGCTGATAGTGGATACGAAGAAAATAGGAACCAGGAATGGATTAAATGGGAGAAAACGCAAAGAATCAGTTGAGCCCACAACCGAAAAAACGTAAGCCGCGGACCTGAAAAAAGTCTGAAAAATCGGACCCCCAACAATTCTTGATTTTCTGCTTAAAATGATTGGACAGTACCTGCTGATAGTGGATACGAAGAAATTAGGAACCAGGAATGGATTAAAGGGGAGAAAACGCAAGGAATCAGTTGAGCCCAAAACCGAAAAAAACGTAAGCCGCGGACCTGAAAAAAGTCTGAAAAATCGGACCCCCAACAATTCTTGATTTTTCTGCTTAAAATGATTGGACAGTACCTGCTGATAGTGGATACGAAGAAATTAGGAACCAGGAATGGATTAAATGGAGAAAACGCAAAAAATCAGTTGAGCCCACAACCGAAAAAAACGTAAGCCGCGGACCTGAAAAAAGTATGAAAAATCAGACCCCCAACAATTCTTGATTTTTCTGCTTAAAATGATTGGACAGTACCTGCTGATAGTGGATAAGAAGATTATAGGAACCAGGAATGGATTAAATGGGAGAAAACGCAAGGAATCAGTTGAGCCCACAACCGAAAAAAACGTAAGCCGCGGACCTGAAAAATGTATGAAAAATCGGACCCCCAACAATTCTTGATTTTTCTGCTTAAAATGATTGGACAGTACCTGCTGATAGTGGATACGAAGAAATTAGGAACCAGGAATGGATTAAATTGGAGAAAACGCAAGGAATCAGTTGAGCCCACAACCGAAAAAAAACGTAAGCCGCGGACCTGAAAAAGTCTGAAAAATCGGACCCCCAACAATTCTTGATTTTTCTGCTTAAAATGATTGGACAGTACCTGCTGATAGTGGATACGAAGATTATAGGAACCAGGAATGGATTAAATGGGAGAAAACGCAAAGGAATCAGTTGAGCCCACAACCAAAAAAAAAAAACGTAAGCCGCGGACCTGAAAAAAATCTGAAAAATCGGACCCCCAACAATTCTTGATTTTTCTGCTTAAAATGATTGGACAGTACCTGCTGATAGTGGATACGAAGATTATAGGAACCAGGAATGGATTAAATGGGAGAAAATGCAAGGAATCAGTTGAGCCCACAACCGAAAAAAAAAGTAAGCCGCGGACCTGAAAAATGTATGAAAAATCGGACCCCCAACAATTCTTGATTTTCTGCTTAAAATGATTGGACAGTACCTGCTGATAGTGGATATACGAAAAATAAGAACCAGGAATGGATTAAATGGGAGAAAAACGCAAGGAATCAGTTGAGCCCACAACCGAAAAAACGTAAGCCGCGGACCTGAAAAAAGTATGAAAAATCGGACCCCCAACAATTCTTGATTTTCTGCTTAAAATGATTGGACAGTACCTGCTGATAGTGGATACGAAGATTATAGGAACCAGGAATGGATTAAATGGGAGAAAACGCAAGGAATCAGTTGAGCCCACAACCGAAAAAAAAAAGCCGCGGACCTGAAAAAAGTCTGAAAAATCGGACCCCCAACAATTCTTGATTTTCTGCTTAAAATGATTGGACAGTACCTGCTGATAGTGGATACGAAGAAAATAGGAACCAGGAATGGATTAAATGTGAGAAAACAAGGAATCAGTTGAGCCCACACCCGAAAAAACGTAAGCGCGGACCTGAAAAAAATCTGAAAAATCGGACCCCCAACAATTCTTGATTTTTCTGCTTAAAATGATTGGACAGTACCTGCTGATAGTGGATACGAAGATTATAGGAACCAGGAATGGATTAAATGGGAGAAAATGCAAGGAATCAGTTGAGCCCACAACCAAAAAAAAAGTCGCCGCGGACCTGAAAAATGTATGAAAAATCGGACCCCAACAATTCTTGATTTTTCTGCTTAAAATGATTGGACAGTACCTGCTGATAGTGGATACGAAAATTATAGGAACCAGGAATGGATTAAATGGGAAAACGCAAGGAATCAGTTGAGCCCAAAACCGAAAAAACGTAAGCCGCGGACCTGAAAAAGTCTGAAAAATCGGACCCCCAACAATTCTTGATTTTCTGCTTAAAATGATTGGACAGTACCTGCTGATAGTGGATACGAAGAAATTATAGAACCAGGAATGGATTAAAGGAGAAAACGCAAGGATCAGTTAGAGCCCAAAACCGAAAAAAAACGTAAGCCGCGGACCTGAAAAAGTATGAAAAAATCGGACCCCCAACAATTCTTGATTTTTCTGCTTAAAATGATTGGACAGTACCTGCTGATAGTGGATACTGAAGAAAATAGGAACCAGGAATGGATTAAATGGGAGAAAAACGCAAGGAATCAGTTGAGCCCACAACCGAAAAGAAACGTAAGCCGCGGACCTGAAAAAGTATGAAAAATCGGACCCCCAACAATTCTTGATTTTTCTGCTTAAAATGATTGGACAGTACCTGCTGATAGTGGATAAGAAGATTATAGGAACCAGGAATGGATTAAATGGGAGAAAACGCAAAAATCAGTTGAGCCCACAACCGAAAAAAAAGCGTAAACCGCGGACCTGAAAAATGTATGAAAAATCGGACCCCCAACAATTCTTGATTTTCTGCTTAAAATGATTGGACAGTACCTGCTGATAGTGGATACGAAGAAATTAGGAACCAGGAATGGATTAAATTGGAGAAAACGCGAGGAATCAGTTGAGCCCACAACCCGAAAGAAACGTAAGCGCGGACCTGAAAAAAGTCTGAAAAAATCGGACCCCCAACAATTCTTGATTTTCTGCTGAAAATGATTGGACAGTACCTCCTGATAGTGGATACGAAGATTATAGGAACCAGGAATGGATTAAATGGGAGAAAAACGCAAAAGGAATCAGTTGAGCCCACAACCAAAAAAAAAAAGCGCGGACCTGAAAAAATCTGAAAAATCGGACCCCAACAATTCTTCATTTTCTGCTTAAAATGATTGGACAGTACCTGCTGATAGTGGATACGAAGATTATAGGAACCAGGAATGGATTAAATGGGAGAAAATGCAAGGAATCAGTTGAGCCCACAACCCGAAAAAAACGTAAACGCGGTCCTGAAAAAATGTATGAAAAATCGGACCCCCAACAATTCTTGATTTTCTGCTTAAAATGATTGGACAGTACCTGCTGATAGTGGATACGAAGATTATAAGAACCAGGAATGGATTAAATGGAGAAAACGCAAGGAATCAGTTGAGCCCACAACCGAAAAAAAAAAAGCGTAAGCCGCGGACCTGAAAAATGTATGAAAATCGGACCCCCAACAATTCTTGATTTTTCTGCTTAAAATGATTGGACAGTACCTGCTGATAGTGGATACGAAGATTATAGGAACCAGGAATGGATTAAATGGGAGAAACGCAAAGAATCAGTTGAGCCCACAACCGAAAAAAGCGTAAACCGCGGACCTGAAAAAGTATGAAAAATCGGACCCCCAACAATTCTTGATTTTCTGCTTAAAATGATTGGACAGTACCTGCTGATAGTGGATACGAAGAAAATAGGAACCAGGAATGGATTAAATGGAGAAAACGCGAGGAATCAGTTGAGCCCACACCCGAAAAAGAAACGTAAGCCGCGGACCTGAAAAAGTCTGAAAAATCGGACCCCAACAATTCTTGATTTTTCTGCTGAAATGATTGGACAGTACCTGCTGATAGTGGATACGAAGATTAGGAACCAGGAATGGATTAAATGGGAGAAACGCAAAATCAGGAATCAAAAAAACGTTGACCTGAAAAAATCCGGACAACAATTCTTCATTTTCTGAAAATTGGACGCTATAGTGGACGAAGATTATAGGACCTGAAAAAAAAGAATCTGAAAAATCGGACCCCCAACAATTCTTGATTTTCTGCTTAAAATGATTGGACAGTACCTGCTGATAGTGGATACGAAGATTATAGGAACCAGGAATGGATTAAATGGGACCTGAAAAATGCAAAAATCGGAAACAATCAGTTGAGCCCACAACCGAAAAAAAACGTAAAATGCAAGCGGACCTGAAAAAAACGTACTGAAAAAGAAAAAATCGGACCCCCAACAATTCTTGATTTTTCTGCTTAAAATGATTGGACAGTACCTGCTGATAGTGGATACGAAGAAATTAGGAACCAGGAATGGATTAAATTGGAGAAAACGCAAGGAATCAGTTGAGCCCACAAATCAAAAAACGTAAGCCGCGGACCTGAAAAAAGTATGAAAAATCATACCCCCAACAATTCTTGATTTTCTGCTTAAAATGATTGGACAGTACCTGCTGATACTGGATACGAAAAAATTAGGAACCAGGAATGGATTAAATGGGAGAAAACGCAAGGAATCAGTTGAGCCCACAAAATGGAAAAAAACGTAAGCCGCGGACCTGAAAAAAGTGAAAAATGAAAATCGGACCCCCAACAATTCTTGATTTTCTGCTTAAAATGATTGGACAGTACCTGCTGATAGTGGATACGAAAATAGGAACCAGGAATGGATTAAATGGGAGAAAAACTCAAGGAATCAGTTGAGCCCACAAATCAAAAAACGTAAACCGCGGACCTGAAAAATGTATAAAAAATCGGACCCCCAACAATTCTTGATATTTCTGCTAAAATGATTGGACAGTACCTGCTGATAGTGGATACGAAGAAATTAGGAACCAGGAATGGATTAAATGGGAGAAAACGCAAAGAATCAGTTGAGCCCACAACCGAAAAAAAACGTAAGTCAAAGCGGACCTGAAAAAATCTGAAAAATCGGACCCCCAACAATTCTTCATTTTCTGCTTAAAATGATTGGACAGTACCTGCTGATAGTGGATACGAAGAAATTAGGAACCAGGAATGGATTAAATGGGAGAAAACGCAAGGAATCAGTTGAGTCCACAACCGAAAAAACGTAAGCACGGACCTGAAAAAAGTCTGAAAAATCGGACCCCCAACAATTCTTGATTTTTCTGCTTAAAATGATTGGACATTACCTGCTGATAGTGGATACGAAGAAAATAGGAACCAGGAATGGATTAAATGTGAAAAACGCAAGAATCAGTTGAGCCCTGGCCAACCGAAAAAAAAACGTAGAAGCGGACCTGAAAAAAATCTGAAAAATCGGACCCCCAACAATTCTTGATTTTCTGCTTAAAATGATTGGACAGTACCTGCTGATAGTGGATACGAAGATTATAGGAACCAGGAATGGATTAAATGGGAGAAAATGCAAGGAATCAGTTGAGCCCACAACCCGAAAAAAACGAAGCGGGTCCTGAAAAATGTATGAAAAATCGGACCCCCAACAATTCTTGATTTTTCTGCTTAAAATGATTGGACAGTACCTGCTGATAGTGGATACAAAGAAATTAGGAACCAGGAATGGATTAAATGGGAAAAACAAAGGAATCAGTTGAGCCCACAACCCGAAAAAACGTAAGCCGCGGACCTGAAAAATGTATGAAAAATCGGACCCCCAACAATTCTTGATTTTTCTGCTTAAAATGATTGGACAGTACCTGCTGAAAGTGAATACGAAAAAAATAGGAACCAGGAATGGATTAAATGGAGAAAACGCAAGAAGAATCAGTTGAGCCCACAACCCATGAAAGAAACGTAAGTCCGCGGACCTGAAAAAAAGTCTGAAAAATCGGACCCCCAACAATTCTTGATTTTTCTGCTTAAAATGATTGGACAGTACCTGCTGATAGTGGATACGAAGAGATTATAGGAACCAGGAATGGATTAAATGGGAAAACGCAAAGGAATCAGTTGAGCCTACAACCGAAAAAAGCGTAAACGCGGACCTGAAAAATGTATAAAAATCGGACCCCCAACAATTCTTGATTTTCTGCTTAAAATGATTGGACAGTACCTGCTGATAGTGGATACGAAGAAAATTAGGAACCAGGAATGGATTAAATGGAGAAAACGCAAGGAATCAGTTGAGCCCACAACCGAAAAAACGTAAGCCGCGGACCTGAAAAAAGTCTGAAAAATCGGACCCCAACAATTCTTGATTTTCTGCTTAAAATGATTGGACAGTACCTGCTGATAGTGGATACGAAGAAAATAGGAACCAGGAATGGATTAAATGGGAGAAAACGCAAAGGAATCAGTTGAGTCCACAACCGAATAAAACGTAAGCCGGACCTGAAAAAAGTCTGAAAAATCGGACCCCCAACAATTCTTGATTTTCTGCTTAAAATATTGGACATTACCTGCTGATAGTGGATACGAAGAATAAGGAACCAGGAATGGATTAAATGTGAGAAACGCAAAATCAGTTGAGCCCACAAACCCGAAAAAAACGTAAACCGCGGACCTGAAAAAATCTGAAAATCGGACCCCCAACAATTCTTGATTTTTCTGCTTAAAATGATTGGACAGTACCTGCTGATAGTGGATACGAAGATTATAGGAACCAGGAATGGATTAAATGGGAGAAAATGCAAGGAATCAGTTGAGCCCACAACTGAAAAAAACGTCAGCCGCGGTCCATAAAAATGTCTGAAAAATCGGACCCCCAACAATTCTTGATTTTTCTGCTTAAAATGATTGGACAGTACCTGCTGATAGTGGATACGAAGATTATAGGAACCAGGAATGGATTAAATGGGAGAAAAACGCAAGGAATCAGTTGAGCCCACAACCAAAAAACGTAAGCCAAAGGACCTGAAAAAAAGTCTGAAAAATCGGACCCCCAACAATTCTTGATTTTTCTTCTTAAAATGATTGGACAGTACCTGCTGATAGTGGATACGAAGAAATTAGGAACCAGGAATGGATTAAAGGGGAGAAAAAGCAAGGAATGAGTTGAGCCCAAAACCGAAAAAAACGTAAGCCGCGGACCTGAAAAAGTATGAAAATCGGACCCCCAACAATTTCTGATTTTTCTGCTTAAAATGATTGGACAGTACCTGCTGATAGTGGATACGAAGAAATTAGGAACCAGGAATGGATTGAATTGGAGAAAACGCAAGGAATCAGTTGAGCCCACAACCGAAAGAAACGTAAAGCTCGCGGACCTGAAAAAAGTATGAAAAATCATACCCCCAACAATTCTTGATTTTCTGCTTAAAATGATTGGACAGTACCTGCTGATAGTGGATAAGAAGATTATAGGAACCAGGAATGGATTAAATGGGAGAAAACGCAAGGAATCAGTTGAGCCCACAACCGAAAAAAACGTAAGCCCCGCGGACCTGAAAAAGTCTGAAAACGGACCCCAACAATTCTTGATTTTTCTGCTTAAAATGATTGGACAGTACCTGCTGATAGTGGATACAGAAGAAATTAGGAACCAGGAATGGATTAAATTGGAGAAAACGCAAGGAATCAGTTGAGCCCACAACCCAAAAGAAACGTAAGCTGCGGACCTGAAAAAAAGTCTGAAAATCGGACCCCCAACATTCTTGATTTTTCTGCTTAAATGATTGGACAGTACCTCCTGATAGTGGATAATGAAGATTATAGGAACCAGGAATGGATTAAATGGGAGAAAACGCAAGGAATCAGTTGAGCCCACAACCAAAAAAACGTAAGCCGCGGACCTGAAAAATGTATAAAATCGGACCCCCAACAATTCTTGATATTTCTGCTTAAAATGATTGGACAGTACCTGCTGATAGTGGATACGAAGAAATTAGGAACCAGGAATTGATTAAAGGGAGAAAACGCATGGAATCAGTTGAGCCTAAACCGAAAAAAACGTAAGCCGCGGACCTGAAAAAGTCTGAAAAATCGGACCCCCAACAATTCTTGATTTTTCTTCTTAAAATGATTGGACAGTACCTGCTGATAGTGGATACGAAAAATTAGGAACCAGGAATGGATTAAAGGGAGAAAAAGCAAGGAATGAGTTGAGCCCAAAACCGAAAAAAACGTAAGCCGCGGACCTGAAAAAGTATGAAAATCGGACCCCCAACAATTCTTGATTTTTCTGCTTAAAATGATTGGACAGTACCTGCTGATAGTGGATACGAAGATTATAGGAACCAGGAATGGATTAAATGGGAGAAAACGCAAGGAATCAGTTGAGCCCACAACCCGAAAAAAAAGTATGAAAAATCATAAGCCTTAAAATGATTGGTCCTGAAAAATGTATCTGAAAATCGGACCCCCAACAATTCTTGATTTTTCTGCTTAAAATGATTGGACAGTACCTGCTGATAGTGGATACGAAGATTATAGGAACCAGGAATGGATTAAAAGGGAGAAAATGCAAGGAATCAGTTGAGCCCACAACCGAAAAAACGTAAGCCACGGTCCATAAAAAAGTCTGAAAAATCGGACCCCAACAATTCTTGATTTTTCTGCTTAAAAATGATTGGACAGTACCTGCTGATAGTGGATACGAAGATTATAGGAACCAGGAATGGATTAAATGTGAGAAAACGCAAGGAATCAGTTGAGCCCACAACCGAAAAAACGTAAGCCGCGGACCTGAAAAATGTATAAAAATCGGACCCCCAACAATTCTTGATATTTCTGCTTAAAATGATTGGACAGTACCTGCTGATAGTGGATATCTGAAGAAATTAGGAACCAGGAATGGATTAAAGGGAGAAAACGCAAGGAATCAGTTGAGCCCACAACCAAAAAACGTAAGCCGCGGACCTGAAAAAAGTCTGAAAATCGGACCCCCAACAATTCTTCATTTTTCTGCTTAAATGATTGGACAGTACCTGCTGATAGTGGATACGAAGAAATTAGGAACCAGGAATGGATTAAATGGAGAAAACGCAAGGAATCAGTTGAGTCCACAACCGAATAAAACGTAAGCCGCGGACCTGAAAAAAAGTCTGAAAAATCGGACCCCAACAATTCTTGATTTTTCTGCTTAAAATATTGGACATTACCTGCTGATAGTGGATACTGAAAGAAAATAGGAACCAGGAATGGATTAAATGTGAGAAAACGCAAAGAATCAGTTGAGCCCACAACCGAAAAAACGTAAACCGCGGACCTTAAAAAAATCTGAAAAATCGGACCCCAACAATTCTTGATTTTTCTGCTTAAAATGATTGGACAGTACCTGCTGATAGTCGATATACGAAGATTATAGGAACCAGGAATGGATTAAATGGGAGAAATGCAAGGAATCAGTTGAGCCCAAACTGAAAAAACGTCAGCCGCGGTCCATAAAAATGTCTGAAAAATCGGACCCCCAACAATTCTTGATTTTTCTGCTTAAAATGATTGGACAGTACCTGCTGAAAAAGTGGATACGAAGATTATAGGAACCAGGAATGGATTAAATGGGAGAAAACGCAAGAATCAGTTGAGCCCACAACCGAAAAAACGTAAGCCGCGGACCTGAAAAAAGTCGGACCTGAAAAATCGGACCCCCAAGGAATGAAGTTGTACAATTCTTGATTTTCTTCTTAAAATGATTGGACAGTACCTGCTGATAGTGGATACTTAAGAAATTAGGAACCAGGAATGGATTAAAGGGAGAAAAAGCAAGGAATGAGTTGAGCCCAAAACCGAAAAAAAAAGCCGCGGACCTGAAAAAAGTATGAAAAATCGGACCCCAACAATTCTTGATTTTCTGCTTAAATGATTGGACAGTACCTGCTGATAGTGATCTGAAGAAATTAGGAACCAGGAATGGATTAAATGGAGAAAACGCAAGGAATCAGTTGAGCCCACAACCGAAAGAAACGTAAGCCGCGGACCTGAAAAAATCTGAAAATCGGACCCCAACAATTCTTGATTTTTCTGCTTAAAATGATTGGACAGTACCTGCTGATAGTGGATTCAAGAAATTAGGAACCAGGAATGGATTAAATGGGAGAAACGCAAGGAATCCAGTTGAGCCCACAACCGAAAAAACGTAAGCGCGGACCTGAAAAAAGTCTGAAAAATCGGACCCCCAACAATTCTTGATTTTTCTGCTTAAAATGATTGGACAGTACCTGCTGATAGTGGATCTTAAGAAATATAGGAACCAGGAATGGATTAAATGGGGAGAAAACGCAAGGAAATGAGTTGAGCCCAAAACCGAAAAAAAACGTAAGCATGGACCATAAAAATGTATGAAAAATCGGACCCCCAACAATTCTTGATTTTCTGCTTAAAATGATTGGACAGTACCTGCTTATAGTGGATACGAAGAAAATAGGAACCAGGAATGGATTAAATGGGAGAAACGCAAGGAATCAGTTGAGCCCACAAATCGAAAACGTAAAGCGGACCTGAAAAAGTCTGAAAAAATCGGACCCCCAACAATTCTTGATTTTTCTGCTTAAAATGATTTGACAGTACCTGCTGATAGTGGATACGAAGAAATTAGGAACCAGGAATGGATTAAATGGGAAAACGCAAGGAATCAGTTGAGTCCCAACCAAACAAACGTAAGCCGCGGACCTGAAAAAAGTCTGAAAAATCGGACCCCAACAATTCTTGGGATTTCTCTGCTTAAAATGATTGGACAGTTCCTCCTGATAGTGCATACGAAGATTATTAGGAACCAGGAATGGATTAAATGGGAGAAAACGCAAGGAATCAGTTGAGCCCTGGCAACCGAAAAAAAAAAAACGTAAGCCGCGGACCTGAAAAATGTATAAAAAATCGACCCCCAACAATTCTTGATTTTTCTGCTTAAATGATTGGACAGTACCTGCTGATAGTGGATACCAAAAAATAGGAACCAGGAATGGATTAAATGGGAGAAAACGCAAGAAGTCAGTTGAGCCCACAAACTGAAAAAACGTAAGCCGCGGACCTGAAAAAGTCTAAAGACCGGACCCCGAACAATTCTTGATTTTTCTGCTTAAAATGATTGGACAGTACCTGCTGATACTGGATCTTAAAAAAAATAGGAACCAGGAATGGATAAATGGGAGAAAAACGCAAGGAATCAGTTGAGCCTAACCCGAAAACGTAAGCGCGGACCTGAAAAGTCTGAAAACCGGACTAACAATTCTTGATTTTTCTGCTTAAAATGATTGGACAGTACCTGCTGAGTAG